>VYXB01004225.1:10547-184985 GCA_013397135.1 Pachyramphus minor | reverse complement strand
TTTCACCTTTTGAATTTGAATTCACCGTTTTCCATTTGCACCTTGTCTCTGGCGGACACAGCAGTGCCAGCCCAGACAGAGGTGTCAGCCCCGTTTTCTGCCAGCGGGGCGAGGCTGACGGGCGGCCCGTCCCACCGCACCTGCAGGAGCTGTCGCTGTCACTGCCCCCGTCCCCGCGGTGACCGCGAGGTGCCAACAAACTCTACCCGTTTCCCCCCGTCGGGCGGAGGGCGAGGCGGTCCCGGGGGCCCTGGCCGCGCTCACCTGGCTCTGGGAGAGGTTCAGCGCGGCCGCCAGACGCCGTTTCTCGCCGGCACCGATGTAGCGCTGCTCGCGAAAACTGCGCTCCAGCTCCTGCAGCTGCGCGGCCGAGAACTTGGTGCGGGGCCGCCCGGGCACGGCCCCGCCGGCCGCCTCCGCTTCGTGCCCGGGGATGCTGCGCTCCGCGGCCTCCCGCTCCCGGGGTGCCTCTGCGGGGACAGATCGGGAGGTCTGGGGGGGCGACCCTTCCCTCCGCGGGCCCCGGGCCCTGCGGGCGATGCCGCGGCCCGACGGCCCCGGTGAACAAGATGCACAGCGGGACTCACCGAGCACCGCGGGGCTCTCCACGGTGCAGCTGCGGCTGCTCTGGGCCAACCACTCCACCGAGAAGGGTCCCTTCTCCATGTCCCCCAGTGCTGCCGGCCCTCACTAGAGCCGCCCCGGCTGTCAGGGCAAACATTTAAACCCCCGACGCAGTTTGAAAAGGTCCAAAGCATCAAATGAGGCCGAGGACAAAGGGCCTCATTGAGAGGCGCTTTAATCTCCCCTTTCAGGTGATTGTTACATCCGCCTAATCTACGAGCGCAGTAGTTAGCAGAACCCAAGGCTGCCTGACCTGGCGCCAAGTTCAGTGCGGAGTCGTCTCCTGACCACGTAGGTGCTCGGAATTGCATCACGGCTTGTGCTCCTCATGCTGCCCAAGCTGTCCTCGGCCCTCAAACCGCCCCGTGATTTTTAATCTTTATCTGTTGGTATGAAGGACAAGGATTCAGAAAGGACTGATAAGAAAGGAGAACGGGGAGAAGCCTCCTTTATGAGTCTTACACCCAAATTTTGAACCCCTCTTGCTTGTTTGATGAAAAGTTTGAAGAAATCCCTTTGCTTTTCTATCAGCAAAAGGAGGCAGGGGCTCGAGGTAGGAACAAGTCGGTACTCATCGACAGGTAGAAATCATGGAAAAACACTGATACTAGTATCTTGCCAATATACCTATAAGGAACACACTGCTCTTTATTAAGTCAAGGTGGGTAGATGTTGTTTGAGCTTGGAGTTAGTTGTGAATGCAGGGTTAAATATTTTGCTGCTGTCCATGAGGCAGAGTGCTGCAGTTAGGACTCTCATCTTCCTCTGAAGTGTGAGGTACACTTGTTGACTCCAGTTGACTTTAGCATCAGAGATTTTAAGAAGTCTTCAGGGAGAGATTGGTTGAAACTAGAGCACAGTGCATGGCAATTTGTTAGGCCGTTTGCAGAAAGTAGGGTAGAGTTTTGAATAATTTGAGTTCATTCTTATGAATTTATTTAAGAATAAGATTAAGCAATGAGCAGTTATGTGTCAGGATATTGGACAGGACAAGAAACACTAAGAAAATTACTAGTTCTCTTGAATTTATCTGTTCATGTCTTAAATTGTGATCTCCTTTAACTGCACCAAAAAAGAAATGTATGCATTTCAAAGTAAACAGTCCTGATGTTCTTATGAAGTAGATCAAAGACAAGGAGTGTAAACTCTGTTCTGAGGCTGTCTGTTCGAGGATGATTCAGATAAGAGTGAGAAAAGAACCACTTTTACAGTCTGAAGTGGGCCTGGAATGGCACAGTCCTTATCCTCTGCAAACATGGGCTAACACATTTACAGGTTGTTTCAGTAAACAGTCACTACTGCTTGAGTTTATACAGTGAGAGATAATGAACCAGCTTCCACGCAGAGCGGAACATGCTTGAGACAACATGCTAATTCTTAAACTTCAAAGAGATTCATGTCACCTTTTATGAAGAGTGACATATTTGTAGTGAGATGGCAGAAGTAAGATAATGCTAGACTTCCAGATCTCTTTCTTCTTAGATTTTCTATATTTTCTTGGGTAGGAATGTTATTTTGTCCCATAAAATGCAATGGAATTTACATGTTCTTTTGATAACTATGCTGAAGCGTGACATATGTAAGAATTTTCTGGACTGATTTTGAATATTCTTAATACATACATCTGCTGTTGCACAGTCTTTTGTTCTCCTTGTAATAAGGAGGAAAAGAATTCCCTTGAATATCCACCTGAGCAGTCTGATTTTGTTTGTTGTTTTTTTTTTTTTTAATCGGCATGACACTTCTAGTAAGTGACTACATATGCTTTGAGGTAAACTAATGTCTTCGCAGAGATGACATGTTTTATAGAAAAGCCTTTCTGACTAAGCTAAGAAGGACAGCAGTTACATTGTTTTTTTGTGCTTCTGATTCAACCCACAGCAATTTCCAGTTCTTAAAGACAATTAAAATACATGTTAGATGTTACGACCTTTCTTTTTAGTAGGAACCAAACCAAACCCAACACCCTTGCAAAACCCACCCCCCCCAAAAAAAGGAGAAATCTAGAAATCTGCAGAATAAATAAATGAAACAAAACAAAGCAAAACACACAAAAAATCCAGGAAGGAGACTGTTTCTAAATGGTCTATTTTGATGTTGATCAAGGAATATGGTCTTGAACCGTTAGTTCCCATAACGTTATGGCAAAAATTACTGGGAAATAATTTGGTGTTCAGAACGATTTGTGTGAAATGGACTGTTACAAAAAATGAACTAGTATTTTTTAGTTAGCTTGTTTCCTAATCCTAAAACCCTGCAATTCTGGAGAAAATAAAGCTTGGCCTGGAAAACTGCTAAAATCATAGACAATTTCTGAAGTGAATCATTGTAATTTATTTGATGTTACAGGCAACATCTAACCAGAAGGATTAGCAAGAAATAATTTCTTTGTTATATTAATGTTTCTAGTTGTTAATTATTGTTGTGCTTATTTTAATAGATGAACAAATGTCTTTAAACAACAAAATTATTGACACCATGGCAGGTTTTTAATTTGTATTTTAGTGATAATGAAACTAGTGGGTTTGTGGGTATTTTTTTTTTTTATTCCTGTGATAATTTTTGTTTTTGGAAAGCAGTTTCTCAGACTCATGGGACTGAATCACCTGATTTGATTGAAGAGAAATTTTCTCGAATTTCTCTTTATATCCTCTGAAGTAGCTTTTGCAATTGTCCTTAAGAGACCAAGAGTAAGGATTTCCATATTGCTCAGCTGTTTTTGAAAATCAAGTTTTGGGTTTTTTTGAATGGGGTGGTGTTGGTAAACCTCCTTGGCTTTATGTGCTGGTGATGAAAACTTTCATAGATTTGTGTCAGAATTGCATTGAGAATTCTTGCAGTAAGGATATTTTTACATTTCATACAATCACTTTAAAAACAATGTTAGTAGCTTTAATTTATAATAGACAACACAGACATACTATTAAGAACTTCTGCTGCTTCTTGGGTGAAATAAATGTATTGGAAATGACATTTTTGTCTTGGTATACCTGTTAGCAGAAAACCACATGCAGACAAAATGAAAGTGACTGGTGGCTGCTCATGTTTGAGGCACTCGACCTTTTATTGCAAACAGGATTAGATGTTAGATGACGTAGTGACTAAACTTTCCTGTGTTGGCATGTGACTGCACTAAAAAGATGTATATTGTTCTTCTATGTAAGAAACAATAAGTTTTAGTTTTATTAAAGGCTTTTAGTATTTTTAATGTGATTTTTTTTTCCTGTAAGATCTTTCTATTATGTTCCCTTCAGTTGATATTTAAACTTTAGTGACTTAGGGGCTTGTGGTATATGACTTATTAATCCAATTAATGTATTTTGGGGAAGCATCATCCTAATTAATAAAAAACTTTATTTTTGTCAAATCATTTGACCCTGTAGTGTTAGAGCAAAACTTAACAGGGAGCTCAACAAAACTAGGAGAGGGAATATCAGTGGCTATGAAGGTGATAAACACTAGGAAAAGTACACTTGAAGTGAATTATTTTTAAAAATGCTAATGTTCATGCTGTTAAGTGTTATTATGATGATTTACCTAACATACAGAACATGGCCTAAGGCAAAGCTCCCATTCAAAGGACTTTGGCTGAGCGATTGAGTAACATCATAAGCGACCATCAGGACAGCAATTACAATTTAAAAGGTAATTACCCTGTGTTTCTAGTTAGCAATTAACAATTCGGCAGATCCTGTGATGAAACATTTATCCCATTTTCCATTGATTAACGTCACTTTTTATGAACAGGTGGACTACAAAACCCATAATGACCAAAACTTTTGAATATAAATAGTAAGATAGATAAGTGTAGTGGAGGTGTAACTAACTCCCACTTTACTGCTGCGATTTAAAGACAGCCTTTTTTGACAGAGCCCTCAGTGGAAATGTTTGGTATCACTTATAGTTGTGCTTTGTTGTCTCCTGAAGTCTCTTGTTTGAAATAACTCTATGAAGCATCTCACAGTTGTTCATGTTTTTAGTCATTGCATCAGTTGTCAAGAGAATTTCCTGCAAAGCAACAATTATTCTTCTGGTGTTGGTTTGACTATGGAAAATGTGTAGGAACTGTACTACGATTTGTCAGTATGCTAGCAATGAAAAACACTAGAGACAGGTTAATTCAGCAGTTTTAACAAATATTAAGGACATTCATCAGATAAAAATGTTATATACTACACTAATTTCTACTCATACAAAGGACACACACTTAGATATAAAGGAAACATGTTGAGTAGAGCTATCAGCTCAGCTGGTGGAAGGAACTGATTCACTCCTCTTCCCTCCCTCTTTCTGGGCATGCTTTCCCCATGTTGTGAGTTTAGATCTATCAGGGAGTCTAAGCTAGCAGGAAACAGGAAAAAAAAAAAAAGGAAAGGAAAAGACAAGCAAATGACTTTTTTAACAACTAGGAGATAAACCCACTCACTGAAAAGTTGGATGAACTTGCACAGGGCAATGATTGAAGCATGGAAGGAAAGAGGAAAAACCAGGATGATTCCTTTTAGTAATAAGTGGGTTTGTCGCTTTATATAAGTGTCTTTATGATCAGTATAATTGCTCACTTTTTCCAGATAGAGAGATTAAGGTATCACAGAATATGCTGAGTTGGAAGAGACCCACAAGGATCATAGAGTCCAACTCCTGGCCCTGCACAGAACCATCCCTGAGAGTCACAACCTGTGCCCAAGAGCATTGTCCAAGAGTGTCTCAAGCCCTGTCAGGCTTGGTGTTGTGACCACTGGGAAGTCTGTTCCAGTGCCCAACCACCCTCTGAATGAAGAACCTTTCTCTAATATCCAGCCTAAACCTCCCCTGACACAACTTCAGGCCTCCCTTGGGTCCTGTTACTGGTCACCACAGAGAAAAAGAACAAGGTAAGAACTGGATTGATGTGCAGATGCATATGTAACACACCAGCAAATAAATAATGTTTTTTTAACATGGCTTTTACTTCCAGGACTTCCTTTTTGCCCTCCTCTCTGGGTGTCTGACCTTGCCCTCTGCCCCCGCACCTCTACCTCCTCACGTCTCTCCTTCTGTGCCGGTGACTCCACCTGGTGGCGCGGGACGGTACCGGGGGAGGCTCGTTTCGAATTAAAATTCAAATGCTACTTAATTCAACTCCCTTGTCACATTATAAGACACAATTAAATAAAAAAAAAAGGCAAAAATATTTTGTTTTAAAAAAAGTGACCCATTTCGTGGGAAATCTGTCCCTCACAGAAGAAATAAATTGTTTGCTATGTCATTTCTTCTTTTCTCTTTCTGCCTTCCCTTCTTCACTTGATCTAAAGCTTCCCATATCTGTAGTGTGAAGCTTTGATCCTGCAGAAGGGAGAAGGAGCATGGGGGAAAAAGAAGTAGTATTTTATTGGGCTGACAAGATTGAATTTAGGCTACATTGTAATGCTTGTTTTAAGAATTAGATTTAAGATTTTATGAACAATGCCAGTATGATTTCACTTTTAAGCTCCTAGTAGTTTGCCTAATGGTTACAAAGACAACCTTTCAAAATAAATAAATCCACAGTGTAGATGTGTATTAAAGCTGACTATCAAAAATGACTATCAAAAGATGCATTTTGCTGACAAAATTAAGCATTGTAACCCGAAGTTCTGAAGGGCGTTGTATTATTGAAACAGACGGCTTGCAGAGACGGAAGAGCACAGAAATAAGACCATAAAGGCTCAAAATTCTTCCATCATAGCAATAGCTCTTGTCTGCCCATATGCTCCATAAACATCCAGTGCTTTCTTTCCTTCATCTCTGCTCTCGTAAACCCAGCCTGCTTGCATTTGCCATGCGGGATCTGCTGTGTGTCTCTCCATCTCTCGTCCCTGTGCAGGGCCGTGTCAGCAGGGGGAGCGCCGAGGGCTCGGGAGCGGCCCCGGGAGCGGCGCTGCCCGGCCCGGCTGGAGCGAGCACAGCTGAGGGAAAAGCTTCGGAGAACGCTGAATCCCCAAGGGTCCTCTCTGGGCCCTGTATGAAATCTAATGGGGTTCAGTTGGTTTGTTGAGGGGCAGAGGGGCAGTAAATCTAGGACTTGTTATAAGTTGGAACAACTTTCATGAGGAAAAGAACAGATACCCACCTTCTATGCTGTGTGTCTGGCCCAAGTTTTGAAAGATGGAACAATTAGAGTTCACCAAATAACTTACTTTGTCATTTGTTTGCTATAGTAAGAACCCCCCAGTTAATCCCAGACTGAGGGTATTGAGTCAGGCTTTTCTTTTTATTTTCCTTCCCCCTTCTATGTACACATCCATAGTGTGTAAATTATCATTAAACTGCAGTGAAAAAGATCCTCACAAAGTTATCCAAGATAAATATATGACATTGTTTTGATGTGTTTATTTTTTTTTTTGGTTGTTGCTTGTTTTTTTTTTTCTAACCCAAACCCAAGAATTTTCCTGTATCTGGATGTCTTTGGTGAGAATTAGCTGAGATTCAGAAAATAAGCCTGAATTGGTCAAAGGTAACCAGAAAGAGGAGAAAGGTATGAAGGACTGTTGCTTTTCAGTATTAGTGAGCTGTTTAATCTGCTCAGTTTTTCATATAGAACTGCACCTCTCCTGTTCACAGAGAATAATAAAACCTACCTATTGGCATCCTAAAAAAAGTACGTTTCAAGTAGATAGATGCTGGAATAGTATTTGAAGGTTTAGCTTTATTTTCAGTAATGAATGTAAATGTTTATAGTATAGTACGTTGCTGATGTGTGGTTTTTGTAGCAAAAACTCCTTATTGTTTTTCCACTATCACTTAGGCCAGTGCTGACAGGTGGTGTTTAAAAATGAATTAAATTTACAAGTGTATGTGAGTCTTTGAAATAGGTGGAGATAAAGATTTTTCTCTAGGTCGAATCTGTCATGGTTATTTTGTGTGTTAGAGAAAGTGAGTACAGAGGAAGTGTAAAAACTCTTTCCTCAAGCTGCAGTTTCAAAGATGTATCTAATTGTCCTTCCAGCTTAAGCAACTTCTGCATCTCTTTTTTCATTATACTGATGCAGCTGGTTTTGCAGGTACAAAAGGAATTAGATCAGAGAAATTATTCCAATGGGAGGGGGGAAGCAGAACTTGATGTCTGATACTTTTTTCTTTTTTTTTCCTGGTTCTCTGATCTTGTTTAGAGCTCAAACACAGTGAAGCAAAAGTAGGAATAAGGAGTCATGGGAACTGCAGGATACTGTTCTTGTAATGCACAATGTTACCAAATACGAGGGCATGATTTCTGGAGAAAGGCGTCATCTCCTGTGTCTTGTAAGACTTGCAGTGATAATGAAAACCATTGCAATGAAGTCAATTTAGCCTGACTTCTGAGAGGGCTTTTGCTGCATCGTTTTCTATATATTAAAATGCTTCAGATGTAATTGAAACTCACAGTGTTTATTAGTATCTCACAATATGTAAACTACAGAAGAGACAATTAAGAAAACATTTTTTTTCTAAATGGCAAACTATACTAACAGGTGAACACTAGCATTTCTCTACCAGCTCAAAACTTGACAGGATTAATTGAGAACTCTAACTCTGTGAGATCCCAGAGACTTGTTTTCAGGTGATGTTATCAGCACTACCGAAATTTTCTTGCAGGAATTCTTCTTCAAAAAACGTAGTTTCTGCCTCTCATTGATTTGTCTGAATTATTTGTGCTCCTTAGAAAAATATTCATCAGCTATAAGTGATTTTACTTAAAAGCATTTATGGAACGGTTTTCTGCCAAAAAAACCCACCTGCTACTGGCAGTGCAAATTCAGGAAGAGACTATCAGGGCAGGAGGAGCTGCTTTTAAGTTGTAAGTGATAACACAATGTAACACCATATCAGAAAGGAAATTTTAGTTGACCAGAAATTTTTAAAAGTGTAGGCCTTATAATTTAGATTAAGATAATTTCTTTCCTGCTTCTTCTGGTGATGTGCCTTTTGTTGGGAGACAGTGGATTAGTTTCATAATATTAATTGCATTAATATGCAGTACATATATTTTTTCAGTATAGGTTTTTTTAAGCATATGTATTCATTCATAGGAGTGCCTTAGAGCATTAAAAAACCCAACCAAAATCCCACCAGAAATATTAGGGAATTACGTGAATTAATTTTTGTCATGTGTGTTTGAGAGATGGTCCTACAGATAACATGCTACTTTTAATAACCATAGGAACTGCAACATTACATTATTTAAACAATACAGATTTAATACTGATGAAATAGTGTTCTGTTTGGGGAATATTTTAAGGCTGTTCTGCATGATGAAATACGGATTTTTCAATTTGCAAAATTATTCTAAGAAGCTTGGAATGAAAAAATTATTCTGGATGCTTGTTTTGATACTGTTATGTTTGATATGATTGATCTTTGGCCTGATATTTTTATTGATACTAGTGCAAACTCAAAACAGCTCTTTTTTCCCCTCTTTTGCGTAATAGCCAATATGACATTATTATTCCTATTAGCTTTTAATTTAAATTGTGAACTATGTGTCTTAAGAAATAAAACACATCAGTTGTAGTGCTGTTGCATTGGGATCTAGGATTTGTGTTAGGCTAAGTTACACAAGGGATGTGTTAGAGGTAAAATAGACACCTTTTTGATACACTTGCTTTTTTAAATTGTACATTAATGTGAGAGTTCTGTGAAATATGGGGAACTATAAGTTATATGGAGGGGTGTTGTCTCTTGTTTATTTATATTTTTGTTTGTTTTGTATGTGGTTTTTTCCACCTTTATGTGCAATAATTCTGTAGTTTCTTCTTGATTTTAATGACCATTATTGATTTACTTTTTTTTATTTATATTTAAAAAAATCCCTTCTTTCAGAAGCTCCCCTTTACCACAAGCTTTGATATGACATCAGTGAGTAAAGATATGATTGTAGATATAATTTTAATTGCCTTTTAATTTAAGAAAAAAGTGACATGTAAATAGGATAGTCCTCTAATGGTAGTATGTTAGAGTAAATGAAAAGTAACTTTAAAAATATTTATTTAATATGATAAATATGATAACATAATGATAGCATAATGATAACATAATGATAACCATAATGATAGCATAATGATAACCACTGTGTAAAATGACTTGTAATGCACCTTATTTTGCTTTTTGTAAGCCCACAGCTTTACAAGACTTGTTAGAAACTGTGATGCAGTATAACACAAACTTTTGATCTATGACTGAAACATAAGATTTTTATTTGACATATATTATGTACTGGTACATAATTTCATAATAGCAGTATTCCCCCCCAATGACATGATACATTGTTATTTAGAGTAAAAAAAAATTGGACAGAAACATAAAAATTGTGTTTAATGACTGTATTTCTACTGAATGAAAAAAGCCAAGAGAACTTCTATACTTCCATCTCCAAGGCACCTGTGGGTGAAAGAAAAAAAAAGTATATTTATTATTTGATTTACTGTTAACTGTCTGTGATTTAGAAGGGTTCGTAATTTCAAATGTGCAGGCAAAAGGTACTTACAGTCTGAGAGGTTCAAGTCCTAAGAATAAAGGGTACATTGCAGACAGCTCCCTTAGGTAGGGAGTGTTTGCATGACTGGGCTTTACATACCTGAGCCAGCACCAACTGGATTCAAAGAAGAATGATTCCCAGCACCTGTGAGACACAGAGAAAGACCTGTATTTTTTGCAGTTTGTGTAACTGCATTTCCATTATTTTCAACTGGGGGTTTATGGGAATAAGGACTGCAGGAGTAACTTAGCAATGTATATGTTTTAGACAGAACAGTAAACCAAGTGATACATTTAACGCTGTTATTGGATAAATGCTTGAAATATTACTCCTGTAATAAATCAGGTTTTAAGATGAAACCAACAGAGTAAATAATACCAGTATATTTTTATGCAGGTTTTGATGGTTAATTGGGAGTTAAATAATTTACCTGTAATTTCTTCATACATCTGTTTTCGCCATACATTTCTGTAGCTGCTTGAAATGAGTGGTGAAGTACCTCAATTGCCCCATTTTCCCATGCCCTATACCTCTTTAGAAGCAATTCTCAAAGAAGTATATGCATAGGAAAAAGGAACAACGAGCCAGATCAAGATGAACTCCACTTGTGGCAAGAGTAAACCTGGAATATGAATGTAGATATTAGGGTGAAATAAAAATTATTTATATTCTTTACACAGTACTCTTTTCAACTGTAAGGCTGTTAAAAAACCTGTGCAGGTTAGAACAGAGGTTAAAGTATGAGATAGCCAACACCTAGGATTCAGCAGAGACTTAACAATACTTAGTATGTTAAAAATTCAACTGTGCATATTTTGAAATACATACAAGAAAATGTAGAATTCTTAGGAAAAAATGAACAGCAGCTCCGTAGAATTGACCTGAAAATTATTACCACTTAGTAACAACGTCCTCTTTTCACTATATTGCACTATGGAATAGTATTTGGGGTTTTTATATATAAGACCTGAAAAAGTAGTTATTTGAATTACTGAACAAATGCATTAGAGAGAGAAAAAAAGTTTATAAATTACAAAATCTGGTAAAATCATCTCTACAAGCAGCAATAAGACTTACCTGGTTTGCTGTCTTGATGCTTGAAGTGCAATAACTTCGTTTTCAAGAGAATTTATGCTCACTCAAGACCTTGAAGAAGTATGAACTATACAGTGTTACTGTTTTCTTAAGTGATAATCAGTTTGCCCCTTGCCAAGGTATTTGCTGCACCTGCAAATTGGGTACACAAAAAGTGCTGCTGAAAACATGGACAGTATCATTCATATGTTGGGGGAGGTAGAAATGGGAGTGCAATAGACAACGGAACCGATAGGAATAATTAAAGTGATGTCTTGAAATGTGTGCTGAGAACGAAAATTTATCGTCTGTGTTTTCTTTCACATGCGTCAATGGAGTTTGGAAAATGTAAATCTGTGAGAGGACTTTTTGTTCTCAAAGCATGTGCTGTGTTTTCAGTCTAACCCACCCCCCTTTTTCCCTAGCACACTATTTTGAGAATCTCTATCAATGTCCTTCACTTGCAAATATGACTTTACTAGGGAGATAGCAAGGTCTGTGTACAAGGCTTTCCACTGCTTATCCAGGCTTCCTGCTTCATGCCAAGGCTGGGAAACATCTTTCACCATATTTAATCCTATTTGCTAAAAAATTCTTTAACCATTTGCTTTCAATTTGCTATTTTTTTTTTAGGACCTGTATTACACTATAAAACTGCATCTCCTATGTTAAAATGTTCTCTTTTGTATGTTAGAAATCTGAAGTGATCAGCCGAAATTGCTTGGAATTGGTTCAAATTAATTCAGAGAACTACATTGTCACAATACTAATTATTACATGCTGTTGTTTGTTTATTCATAAGTTTGGACGCTCCTGAAATTCATTGTGTGCTCTTTCAGTGTCAGAAGATTTGCCAGTTTCCTTAGTTTCCTAATTTTCATTTTGTAACCTCAGATTCAGTTTGTTCCTTTCTGTCATAAGAAACTGTCATTGCGTTCTGATTTGTACACAGTACCTTGAATACAAAAAAAATATTTCTGTTTTTCAGTTTAGGATGAATATTTCCTTAGATTTTTACAAAATATACAATTGATTCTCTCAGTTTTTCTTCAGAGAGGTTCTGTGCTTCTGGCCTGAAGCCATCCTAGTTGTAGCCTGAAGCAAGTACCTTATGTTTTGTGATTTATAATATGCAATGCTTACTTCAACTCTGCCGGGCTTTCTGCCCTCAGTCAGACAGTTATATCAGCTGGAAAGAGGAAACCTGTACCACACAAAACCAGAAAGTGTTCAGAGCTGTTTTCAAGAGCTTTTCGTATAACAGGTGTGCTGGAGGAATTGTCAGTTTTGGTTTTGCTATGTGGTATTCTGATAGAGAGAGGGAGAAAAAGGGTTGGGTTTAGGTTTCTTTTGCTTTGGAAATTGAACACTAAGTTGCTGGCTTAGCAGCTGGGATACAGATACTGTTAATGCTCTAGCCCTGAGTTCTAGATAGGCCATCAGACGGTGTTTGAAGCTTTGGTTAAGGGCTATATCCACAAAAGATCTTAATGAAATCTGGTGTGGGGTCTGAGGCTTCTGATAAGAGTTCTCACTGAGAGTAATAAGACTGCTTCTTTGTGTGTGAAGTAGCAGTCTCTCAATTTTTGTTGTTTATATTTGGCATTGTTTATTTGTGGATGAGGAAAATACCTGGTACAGCTAATTTGTAATGTATCAATCTCTCTTAAAAATGCAGTTAAAGCTGGTTCTGATTTGGATTGCAGAATTAAAACTTTATTAAACTCTGTTTTATTCAGAAATATAAATAGAATAGCCAACTTTGAATTAAAAAAAAATTAAATGAACACACTTGTCAATCTTTTGCTTTTGATGTTGAATACAACGTGGTGATCTAATCCTTTTTAACCTCAAGGCATGTTTTCTGAAATGTAGTCTATTCAGGCGTTCCTCTGAAAGGCACATAAATTTGCTAGCTAGTGTAAAAGAAATAGCCTGAAATTTTAATGCATACAAAGATTGATGTCTCCAATATTTTATGTGCTGTATGTGTAATTTGGTATAACAAATATTTAACAACCACTTCCTATAAAAAGATCCATGAAAACTTCTTTTCATACATATATGTAGACCTGTGGATTGTGGCTGTTAACTCCTGTTAAAAAAAAAAAAAAAGAAAAGAAAAAAAAAAGAAAAAGAAACAGTCAAATTAATTATGGAGCACTGATGTATCTTAGAGTTTATTTACTGTTTCAACTCCTTCTGAGCAGTTAGAATCAGTGGGACTAGAAATCCCAATTATCTTGTAGTGTATTTTCAAAAGGGCAGATTATAGTGCTTGTGAAGCTCTGGAACATGTTTTTCATCAGATTACACCAGCTCTCTCTCTCTTAGCTTGTGTCTTAAAGTGAAAGTCTTAAGCAGTTTTATTTATGGGCAGCTCTGTGTGATTATGTATGTGTGTTTTTGCAAGGGTTTATTTATGGGCATTGAGCTGGTTTTCACTTTCTGATTTTTTATTTTTTTATTATGACACCAATGGCCTTGTGTAGATTTTTCATTTTTCAGTATTTCTGGCTCTGTGAGAAATTTAGAATAGACTAGAATATTATCTTTCAGGTGGATGGGACCTAAAGTGATCATCTAGTCCAAATGCCTGGCCAATTCTTGTGTGACCAAGTTAAACTGTGTAACTTGTGCCAGTGGTAGAAGTGAATTGGAAAAAGCCTCATTTGAAACACCACATGAATGCTTCCCATAAAAATAAAGTCCAGATTTGGAGAGGGGATTTGGTTACAAACTTAAATTGAATACTGATGGATTTACTTTTTTTCCAATCAAAAGTTTTTTGTTGATCATGACTGATTATAAGCTCTAAGTTGCTGCTTATAGCCACCTAAAGATAAGGAAGCACTGTATTATTATGACAGATCATAAGTTCTAATGTGAATATTTGGAGATACATGCTTTGTTAAAGCTGAGGGCTGGCACTAACTTCTATTTGCCACATAAACTATCAGTGAAACATGCAAATGAGGGCTGAAGAAAATGATGCAATTTTCCTTCATGCTGATTTTTAAGTAAAATGGAAGGATACATGCTTTTTCACTGAGCAACTAATAGGATAGAAAGAGTTCCATATTCCAGGACAGTGGAATATAGGTTCATGGTTCATGCGTTGTATTTATGTGATTTCTGTCTTGGCTCCCCTACAAAGCTCAAGTATTTGAACAGTGACCAGGAAAGATTAAACAAAATTTCTTTAAAAAAAAAGATAATATTAACACAGACTCCCAACCTCCCCACCATCCTAGTGCTTTTGGTATTATTAATTTACTGATCATTGCCTTTTGAAGAGAGAGAGTTTGGCATATTTAAATTGATATTTAAAATCTAATGGCCTAAGTAAAAAACATACTTAACTGTATGTAGCTTCCAATCTTTGAGCACTTTTTTTGAACAGCCCTTTTCTAATGTTAAAACCTATTCCAAATTGCTCATCTAAAACACTTGTAACCTATTACATGAATGATTGTTGCAGACTTGATGCAGGCAGAAGGAAAAGCTAACTGGGCTGTATCACAGAGAGGTGAGTGAAAGCTCCAGATTTATCTTCCATCAGCTGCATGATTTATAATGTTCGAATTGTGGCTTTGAAACAGAATAGGTTGGAATGCAATTCACTGGGCCTGTCTAGCAGCTTGGAAAAGTATGATTAGGCTGGAGACACCGTTTTCAGAAACTGAAGAGGTAGTAGCAGTTTGAGTGGTTTGCTGAAGATACTATTTATGATCAAAGTAAGCTCGAATTTTTAGAATAGTATTCATCAAAAAGCTTTGTATGTGAAAGGGTCAAGCCTTTTCTATCAAATTTCTCACACATCTTAAAGGTAGAAATGGTATTTGTTAGACTTTCTCCAATGGCATCTGAATTAAAGCTAGAATGCTCATTCAGAATTGCACGTTCTGTGATGACCAAAAGGAGGAAGATCAGAAATAGAAACCTGTTTTTATGTGAGTTATCCTTTATATATTATAAATACAGACTGAAGAGAAATGTTAACTGGAAAGGGATCTACCAGCCTACAGTGCTGGCTTTCCAAACTGTGCATACACACATGCACACTCTCATATGTATATGGTTTCTTCTTACCTTTGTCTTAAGTTCCATACTTTTTTTAAAGTTTATTTTCTTGGACCAGTGGACCTTCTCTAAGTAGCAACATGATGACAATCATAGGTGTGATTTCAGACAGTTGGCTTGTAAGGATGTTTAGTATCCACAATGAATTTTACAATCTTGATGTGTGTATGGTTGGTGCACGTGTGTTTTGATACTTATATTTGTGAGTTCAGTAGGTTTCTGTCTTTTAATTGTACTTCATAGTGCTTAGCATAGTTAAATGTACATTCTGAGGACAGCTTTGAAATAATTCTGGAGAACTGATGTTGCTCTATTCTAAAAGTAGTTTCTCTGGTTGCAGTGGCCTGAGCTGGGATTTTTCTTAGAACTAAGGCATAAGCACTTTATGATGTAGACATGTATTTTTGCTCTCCAGGCCTTCCATATACAATCAGTACCTGTATCTGTCTGCTTTCATTCACTATTGAGAAGTTGATTTGTGCCTCTGATCAGTCAAGGGTGACAAGATTCATTATTACTTTTTCAAACAAGACTTTTTGTCTTTCCACTCTACAACATGGATTTGCTCATACATCTGCAAAGCTTTTTGATTTGCTTTCTATTTTTGTTAAAATTCACCTTTTAGCACAATACCTACAAGAACTATCTTGATAGATAGGTTGCTGTGAGACTGATCATATTATCCATCATGCTGAGTAATTTGTCAGCACTAATTAGTGAAGTTAATTGTCTCATTGTTTTAAGCTACTCTCTATCTTCGGTTTTGTACTTCACAGCATGGAGCAAGAATTAATTTTTTTCTGTTCCGTGATGTGCTTAATAGAATCCATTCAGGGTCTTTCTCTCTAATGATGACCTTGTTTTACAGAAACTACAGCCCCATTTTGCCCTGTGTTTCAGGGCAAAATTCACCAAAAAAAAAAATCAACACACAGCCTATTAACAGATGCCCAGGAGAGCTGCCAAGGGCTTTGCAGACAAAACAGCTGAATTTAAGCCAATCAGGTTTTAAGGTTTTAATTTATTCTGTAACATGACATGCTTACCTGGACAAACACATAATCAAATTACTATTATTTGTAGCATTTGTAGTAAACACGCATAATTAAACAATAGTGAATATGGACATAATATTTATATGTTATGCTTTGAAGTTTCATATTATAATGTTCTGCCCAGGTTCAGTTTGTTTTTTGGATGTAAATTTACTTCTCTGTTTGGTGCCTAAAGTCTGAGGCTTAGCTTAAAAGGAGGACCCGTGCAAGTTCATTTTAGGAAAATACAGTGAATGCATAAAACTGTTAGTGAGTGATCCTTGTAAAAAATGGCCATTTGCATAAAATTCATTTATATAAGCATTATATAAGCAAAGAAAATGAGCTTTCTTGTTTGCCAATGCCAAGTTCTTACTTTGTAGCAAGATGTATCATTGTATTTTCTGTTGGTTTTGTTCTGTTTTGGTTTGGTGGTTTTTTTTAATTAAATTGCCTTAAATTGCCTTGAAGATCCATGAAATGTGACGAGATAACTGAAGCATAAATATAAAAAATATGCTACCGACATGAACGGTAATGGTCAAAGCTCTTGGAAAGAAAGCTTGCATATTTTGTGTCTGAAAGAATGAAGCTGGCAAGCATCTTTACTGCTGAAGGAATGCAAGATACAGTAGCTGGCCTTCAAAAGTGTTTTTTCTGGGCCAAGTTATGTGAACAAAGTTGTTTCTATGCAAACTGTAGAAAGCAGCTTATGAAAATCAGCTGGAATAAACTTGTATTCAGACATCTAATTCAGTGTGCACTGAAGTGAGTGAAAGATTCCCAGCAAAAACACTGGACTCCAATGGTTTTTTTCTCTGTTTTTCTGAGGAATATATGAAGTGCCAGTAATTTACAAATCAAAGCTGAAACCCCACTTAAGTGTACAGATGAATTAGAATTTCAGCCCAACTAAAAGAATTTTTTTTTTAAACGAAGGTATTTGATCTGATTATTTTTAAGTTTCACTTGATATATATTAACCAATACAAGCACCTTTTGAAACTACCCTACAAAATTTTTCTACCCCTCAACTGCCTCCTGCTGCTCTTTTAAAGGAGGAAAGGCCAAATATTTTATTTGGGGTCAATTTTTTTTCTTCCCTGCAAGTGTGGGTTTTACACTTTTTTTTTTTTTTTTTTGAAAATGCTGTTAACTTATGCTTAGCTATGTGTTTATATGGCTGATCTATTGGTAGAACTTGAACATACACAGTTATACTTTTCACTTTTCTGGTACAGAGTTGTCTTAAACTGCAGATTGCTCTGGGCTACCAGGGTACCAGGTCAGCTTCCTTAAAGGGAAAATAAAAATAATTGTTTTCAATTTTGCACATTGGGGCAAGCTATATTTGAACCGTTACTCATGTGCTGATGCTGGCCACTCTCTCCCTTGAAAGTGGTTATTTCTTAACTAAAATATGGTGCTCTGATATGCATCTATTAAGTGATCCATCTTGAGCATATGATAAAGGTTGCAAAATGTTTTTGCATGCAGGTGTCTTTCTCAGACTATCAGTGAGGAAACAGACTAAACAGCTGAGCACCTGACAATTCCCTTGTGTCCTCAGTAGGACAAACAACTTGTTTCACAGTTCCCTGGGAAAGGGTGTTGAGCTTATTGTAATGTTATGACTGGGGAGATAAGCTTCCTCATGCCTTTTATCTCTACCAAATATGTGCAGTATAATGAACACTCCACAAATGGCTTTGCATTTCTACCTTCTCATGTCTGAGCTATGTCTTCTTCTATGACCTAAGTGGATCACCCCAATTAATTCAGCAATGTAGTATACTCTTACATAATTTTCATTTTAAGTTTCTGCAGACTGACTTCAAGGCAAAAAAACTGTTGTATTTAAAGTTGAACACTGGTGGAAGTATTTGAACCATTGTCACCTTGTATTTGATTAGAAAGGATCATGTGTGAACAGCTTCTAAAATTCGTCTCAATCTATCTTTGTTTGCAAGTGACTTTTCTGTTTTCATTCACTATGCTTCACTAGTACACTAATTAAAGTACTAATGCATTCAGTATAATACTGGGGAATCCAGCATGTTCAAAGATAAACCTCCCTGTTCATCTTTGCACAAGTCTACTACTACAAGATACTGTTGAAAGGTAAGGTAATCAGGGTAAATCCTTAATTGAGTCAGTTCTGAATCTTTCTAAAGGTTCAGCTTCTTGACATCAATTAAGACAATCTTAACAGAGCACTGCTACCTCTTTGCTTTTTCTCTTGGTCCCAGCCATATGTGTCTGCTGCTTATTCTGTGCTGACTCTGGCTTTTGGCGTACCTTTTCATAACCCAGTTCAACTCACTAGTTAGTTTTCAGTACGGGATTATTTAAAAAAATAAAAAGGAGGGGAAATATAGACTCCCCATTTTCATAAAAGCAAGATTTGCTGGCCTGACTGCCAAACCATACTTTCAAAGTGTAAACAACCAGAATAACAGTAATTTTTCTGTGTGTTGTCTCAGAACCATGTCACTGCTGTGTGCTGTTCCCACAGACCCCAGTTTTGTCTGTATTCCAATTGAAAATGGAGTAGGGCATGTCTTCTAAACAGCATAGTGAAATGAAAATCCTTGTTATTATTTTATTTCTCTATTGCTGTTGTAGTTCTCTGTGAGTCTATAAGCTGAAAGGCCTTTTGTTAATACAAAACATTATCAAGTGTGGATCAGCTTCATTTGTCTGCCTGAGCTCTTAATAAAAATAATGTAATAGTTTCATATGGATTACGTATTTTGTAAAAGAAATACATTTTAGATGAGTGTGAAAAAATACCTACATGTTAATGAAATGTGAGGATTTCTTTCCCCTGTAAATATGTATCTTGACTCACAAGACTTCAAGTACTTCAGGGATTTTCCTGGGAGATAAGCAAATGACAGTAGCGCATCTGGACAGTCTGTTAGCCTCTAATACAAATTAATGCACCTTCTGTAGGTCAGATCCTCAGCTGATGTGAAAGATTTTGGGGGTGAAATCATGTTGATTCACAGCAGCAGGCCCTAAAGTTTCTGTGCTGTTCATTGAACAAAAGTTCATAATTTTGTATTTATGAACTTGTTCGAACTTGAAAAATGTGCATTACTAAAAGGATTTCTGAATATATAGTCTATGCTGCTATGTCTAGTCCTTAGTTTAAGTCTAAATTTATTAATTTTGTTAACAGCTCAGCTGACTGTATCCAAAAGCATCACAACCCCCAAATTAAACAAATTTACATGTTTATATTTAGAAGAATAATAAGAATAGTCTTATTCCAGTAGCATTATTAATGTGAGTAATACAAGGAATGAAACACTTTCTGATGGATATGATCTGAAAAGTAAAACTTCAGTTAATTTATATCGTAATGTTTGACAGTGTGACCAAGAGATTTATATTTTCCCCCCATCTGTTACAGAGCCACAGAGACAAATACATTTGATCAGATTCATGCAAAACTTCAATTTTAATTACTCTGAAATAGAAATGGAGAAATACAGCAGCTTGCCCTACAATGTTGTCACTGAAGGGATAAACATTCTCACCAATCTCACTAACAAGAAACAGACAATGTTTTTTCTATGTCCTTTGAAGTATCAATATTACCTTTAGAAATATAACAGACAGACAAATTCAAACAGCAGCCTTGACAAAGTATGAAAACTTCATTTAACATTAGTACAAGTTACAGATATCAAAGAAGCTGGGAAAGAAATTAGCGAGGAGACAGAATTATCTTCTTACTCTGCCAGAGGGAGTAACAGCAAAATTAACCTTGAAAACTGTTTGGAGAGCATTCTTGTGAAAACAGTATGACACAATGTTGAAGTTATGGATATGAAGAGGTCAACAATTCTTAACTGATTATAGGCAGTTACATTTTATTTACTGTGTTTTTAAAGTAATGCTACAGCAGACCTATTTGTTCTAAAATTTCTGAGTAAAAATGCAATTTATTCGAATTTTCTGTAGTCCGAAAGAAGGATTTTTCAATTATTGTATTGTTCACCCCGTTCTTAAAAGCAAAGTTTCTTTCAGGTATCTAGTCTGAACATGTCAAAAACACAGCATTCCAATCTTAGTCAGACTTAAAATCCTTGCTTCAGGCTCAGTTTCTGATAGTCAGCAAAATTAAACAATAAAGTAGAGTAAGAATAAAATTCAGATTTGTTCCATATATTTGAAGATCTTTTTTCTACTTTTAGCTGAAACCTGCTGAAAAACTGTCAAATGTGCATTCCATTTGTGATGATTATATTATGCTGAGGTATTTAACACCTTCTTTGCCTCAGTTTTCAACAACAAGACAGGTTGTCCTCAGGACAACTGGCCTCCTGAGCTGGTAGACAGGAATGGGGAGCCAAATAGCCCCCCTGTAATCCAGGAGGAAGCAGTTAGCGACCTGCTGAGCCACTTGGATACTCACAAGTCTACAGGACCAGATAGGTTCCACCCTAGGGTGATGAGGGAGCTGGTGGAAGAGCTCACCAAGGCACTCTCCATCATTTACCAACAGTTGTGGCTCACTGGGGAGGTCTCTGATGACAGAAAGCTGGCCAATGTGATGGCCATCCACAAGCAGGACCAGAAGGAAGATCCAGGAAGGAAGGCCTGTCAGCCTGACCTCGGATCCTGGCAAGGTTATGGAGCAGATTATCTTGGGTGCAGTCACATGGCACCTACAGGACAGATGGGGGATCAGACCCAGCCAACACAGGTTTAGGAGCAGCAGGTCCTGCCTGACCAACCTGTTCTCCTTTTCTGACCAGGTGAGCCACCTGGTGGGTGAGGGGAAGGCTGTGAATGTAGCCTACCTGAATTTCAGCAAAGTCTTTGACCCTATCTCCCAGAGCATTCTCCTGAAAAAGGTGGCAGCCCATGGCTTGGACAGGGGCACTCTGTGCTGAGTTAGGAACTGGCTGGAGGGCCGGGCCCAGAGAGTGCTGGTGGACGGGGCTGCATCCAGCTGGGGCTGGTCACTAGTGGTGTTCCCCAGGGATCAGTGCTGGGACCAGTCCTGTTTAACATCTTTATCGATGATTTAGATGAGGGGATTGAGTCCACCATTAGCCAATTTGCAGATGACACCAAGTTGAGGGGGAGTATCCATCAGCTGGAAGGCAGAAGGGCTCTGCAAAGGGACTTGGACAGGATGGATAGATGGGCCAAATCCAAGGTAGGAGGTTCAACAGGCCAAGTGCTGGATCCTTTGGCCACAACAACCCCATGGAGCACTACAGGCTGGGGACACAGTAGCCAGGCAGAAAAGGACCTGGGGGTGCTGATTGACAGGAAGCTGAATGTAAGCCAGCAGTGTGCCCAGGTGGCCAGGAAGGCCAATGGCATCCTGGCTTGTATCAGGAACAGTGTGGCCAGCAGGAGCAGGGAAGTGATTCTTCCCCTATACTCAGCACTGGTGAGGCCACACCTGGAGAATTGCATCCAGTTCTGGGTCCCTCGATTTAGGAAGGATGTTGAGGTGCTGGAGTGTGTCCAAAGAAGGCCAACAAGGCTGCAGAAGGGACTGGGGCACAAGTCCTATGAGGAGAGGCTGAGGGAGCTGGGATTGTTTAGCCTGGAGAAGAGGAGGTTCAGGGGAGACCTCATCACTTTCTACAACTACCTGAAAGGAGGTTGTAACCAGGTCTCTTCTCCCAGGCAAAAAGCAGTAGGACTAGAGGGCACAGTGTTAAGCTGCAGCAGGGGGGGTTTAGATTAGACATTAGGAAGAAGTTTTTTACAGAGGAGTGATTAGGCATTGGAATGGGCTGCCCAGGGAGCTGGTGGATTCTCTGTCCCTGGAGGTATTTAAGAAGAGACTGGATATGGCACTTAGTGCCATGGTCTAGTAGTCAAGGTGGTGTTAGATCAAAGATTGGACTCGGTGATCTCAGAGGTTTTTTCCAACCCAGTTGATTCTGTGATTCAGTAGTTGAAGAGGGGCCTACAAGAAAAATGGGGACAAACTTTGTAGCATGATCTGTTGTGACAGGACAAGGGATGACAGTTTTAAACAGATGGAGGGTCATTTTAGACCCTTAGTAAGTATTTTACAATGAAGGTGTTAAAACACTGGCACAGCTTGCCGGGAGAGGTCGTGGATGCCCCACCCCTGGAAACATTCAAGGTCAAATTGAATGGAGCTCTGAGCAACCTGATCTGATTGAAGATGCTTATTGCAGGGTTGTGGACTAGATGGCCTTTAAAAGGTCCCTTCCAGCTAAAACTGTTCTATGATTCTATGACTTAAATAGCCTTTGCCAGGAAAAAAATCATAGTAAAGAGTGAAAAGGACAACATAAAGAAAAGTGAAACTTTATATTTAATCAGGTGAATATTAGATTAACTAGAAGTTACTTTATATTGTACCAGGATGACTACTACAGTGGCATGAAGTCTAAAATTTACCTTATTTGGGTTTTCAAGATTTAGTCTTGGCTTGCTGAAGAATTGCAAAAAATTATAATCCCATTTAAATATTTTCCTCACTTAATGAGAGAGTAATATGGTAACTTGCCCTTTTGACAAGACAAAAAATGACTTTATGCATGTGTAAATTTGATCACTTTATATGTGCAGTGTATGTGAAAGTTGTTATATATTAAAGACAGATGGAAATGGATGGACAACAGGAAAAGGTTATGGCTCAATTGACATAAAAGTTACATATTTCTAGTAGCACTATTGAGGCCAAGGTTTTGGTACACATGTCCAAATACGTTTGTTCAGCTTTTCTTTTACTGTCTTTCATGCACCTGAACCTAATGTTCTCCTGATACTTCTGTAGCTATACAGACAGACAATTTTTAGTTTTGCTTTGAGGGATTCCCATTAGTAATACTGGTAATGGTTCATCTGTCCCAAAAGATTCATCCAGTGCAGGTTTGCACAATGGTCTATTTTTCCATCATCAGTTGAATTGTAACAGACTTCTATCCTTTTGTAGTGGAATCATGAGCTCCTAAAACAAAGGAAGAAAATGAGAAAATTATTTCAGTTTGTGAACAAATGTAATCCATGTCTAGCAGTAGCTTTAGCTGAGAATATCTCTAAGTAGCCTCTGTACCATCTGCAACAACTTTGTTTTGAGAGACTGATAAACAGCAAAAAGAGAAAAAAATATTTTCTTTTTTATGCAGTAAGCATTCACTCTTTAAAAGTGGCTTCAAATCTTAACTCTTTTTGCCAAGTTCTGAGGTATGTTGGGTGATATGAGTGTGTTGTAAACATATCAGAAAAAAAATGAACATTATTTTGTCTAGTAAAATTAAGACAGAGTAATTATTTAAAATGGTTTCCTGCATATAAGACTTTTTTTTTTGGTCAGTCTATGCAGCATTTAAAGACCTTTCAATATTTCATATCTGCCTTACTTTTTTATATTTTTGTCTAAGTTTTCAGCAAATGTATTTTGAAAAAGGCTTATTAATAGAAAATGAAACTCCTTTTTTCCTTTTTTAATGTATATATGTATATGTTTCTTTAAAAATACTCCAATAAAAACAAAAATTTGAGGCTTGTCAAAGCTTGTCAAAACATATATAAACCAGAACTTTGGTAACACTGACTTTTTTTTTTTTTTTTTTTTTGCCTTCCATGAAGAACTTTTTACATGGAAAACATTCTCATAAGGAATCTCAAAAACCATTTATTTTATGCCTTTCCTCCCAGTGATTGCAAAACACTTATAAAATCAGACTCTGAAATCAGGCGAAATGCAGGACTACACAAAAATGACCAGAATTACTGTTTAAAAACGTCTCATTTAAATTGGAATATCAGTATTTTCATTTTCCAATTTATAGCCAGAAAATGCATCTTGCCAGACAATGTAGTGAATAGATTTGTATCTTCTTGTTAGAATGTACTATCTGTGCACATGTTAAGCCTTAGGAAAAAAAACTCTTGAGATTAATCTGCTTTTCACCCTCATTTAAGATCTGGACTCATACCATTTTGATCCCCTCTCCCCTATTATGATTACATTAGAAAGTGTTCTGAAACTTATAAAAGTATGATTTTTGTTTTGAAGCAAAACATTGCAAATAAGCTGAAATTCACTAAACTTAAGACAACAAGAAGCTTTAGAATGTTTAATATGAGGTGATCACAGGCTCTTAAGTTTTACCTTGTTACCTCTTCTGTTGAGCCTACTAATTTTGTTTTACCACAGTTTGTCTTTCAAAAGATTACCTCATTTTTACTGAAATGTCAAAAGATGGGACCCTTATTTTTCTTGGTAATCCCTCTCCCCTCTCCCTCCACCATGATTAATCACCTTGCATTTCTCTTTTTTCAGCTTCTCATTATTGGTTCTTGTTAGGCTGTTCCTGAGGCATGAGGTAATTCACTATTATCTTGTATTTCCTCCAAATAAAGATACTTTGTATCACTCTCTGAGGCTGAAGCCCAAACAGCTCCTCTGCTGCTGAGTTAGAGCGAAAACATGTTCATCCCGCTTGATCTCTGGTAGCTGCAAAGATAGAAATAC
Source organism: Pachyramphus minor (assembly GCA_013397135.1). Classification (NCBI taxonomy): domain Eukaryota; kingdom Metazoa; phylum Chordata; class Aves; order Passeriformes; family Tyrannidae; genus Pachyramphus; species Pachyramphus minor. The sequence continues at coordinate 160,207 of VYXB01004225.1, read as the reverse complement.
AAGCCAGTATCAGTATTTACTTCCAAACTTTTCAGTATAAAACTTGTTTTTCTCTTTTCACAGTAGATCGCTTTTCATTGAAAAAAAATTCAATTTCATTGAAAACACAAAGATTTCAGTATTTAATCCTATTTAAGTAATCAAAAGCTTGATTGTCTATTTCTGGCAATTGTATTTTTTTTCCTATTGCCTTAAATAGACTGTCTTAAATTGAGAAAAAATTGTCTTAATTTTTTCCCCTAGTAAAAACAAAATTATGACTTCAGAAAAGATTAAGGAATTAATTTTGACTGTTCATTTCTTTTAATTACTGCCCAAGAGAATAAAATGGACACTTCTGGAAGGCTATAATGTATAGCTTTTTAAGCTGTTCTTTAGATAGGAACTTATTTGAATATAGACAGAATGTTCTATGAGTGCTTTGGTCTTGATTTTTATTTGGGCTTTAATCTGCTTTCCAGTGTTGAGCAGGAGCGTTTGTGTGTAGTTAAATACAAAGGTAGCAATTTCATCATTCAGTTCAGTATTCTAAGATTTTGATCCTGCCATTTTATTTTATACTTTTTTCCAGACATTTTTTTTAGACAATCTGCCAGACCACCTTGCTCAGCAAAATAATTACGACCTGCTGTTTCATTTAGATGTACAGCCATCTGAATTATAAGAGAAAACTGCCTTTATGGATGTTAGCTGAACTAGCAGCTGTCCCTCAATTTTTTAGTTCACCTCTCATCAAGAAGGAGTAGATCAGAGAAAAAAAAATAAGCAAGAAAACCCCCCTGCTTTTTTGGATGAATATAGGCAAAGACGTGATCAGTATTTCAAAGAGCATTATAAGGGAGTACTTCTCTTGTTATATACTTCATGGCCACTGTAAGGGAGGAAGAGGCTGCTCTGCTGAACACATAACAACTGTTCAATTTATTTCATTTTTGCTTTTGCCAGAAATCAGACTTCAGGATCTTTTTACATCCAAATAGTCCTTTAGTGATTTTGCTGCCCAATAATGTCTGACCATATCAAAGGAAATAGTTTAGTCATCCTGTTTGCTTTAACATTGGAGAGGCTGTACAGAGAACTTGTACAGTCTCTGTCCCTGGATGTTTTTCAATAACTAAATGGATAAAGCTCCAAGTAATTTCATCCGATCTGAAAGCTGACCCTGCTTTGAGAAGAAAGTTGCACTTAAGAGACCTCTTTACATCTGTTCCATCTGGAAGTTGGTCTTTGTGGGAGTGGTGTTAGTGATCGATTTTATGTGATAGGGCTGTAACACTGAACTGTATCTGGAAGAATAAAAGGGTCTATTTTGAGATTGTTCCACCACAACGATCTCAATGATTTGAGTCAGACAAATCTTTTTCAACAGAGGAGTGAGAACTGGTAAACGCTTGAAGGAGAGTGAACTGTGGATTGACTTAAAGATGTTCACTGCAGAGCTGATGTGTTTGTGGCCTAGTTCCATAACTAATTGCTGCATGTCCTGAACTTAGTAGCTGAACAGTCAAACTGCAGCTCTAAGGTTGCAAGCTCAAAAATTTTCCTAAGTGTTTTACTGAATAAACTGAAGAAAGCAAACGTGACTTTCCCAATGTTTTATCTTTGGGCATTTTACTCCCAAAGTGAAACAAAATTCACAACATTTAACCCTTCCTTCTTTTGCAATTGTTATATAAATGTTTGCTTAAAAAAATCGTATTTTTTACAGAAAAAAATTCCCATATACCTTGTGTGACTACTTTTTCAATATATGAAGATACATAGCTGACTGTGATAAGGTTGTTATTGTGTTTTTAATTCATTTTTATGAGATGTTATAAAGACTATGATTATAGTGGGTAAGCTATTGCTGAATTTTATAATTTCATAGGCTGTTATTTTATAATTTCTGGCATATTGTCTTTATAGTGGCTTAGTTATAATAGATTTGCCTTTATTACAGCATATAATGAATCAGTTTAATGAGATTATACTATTTTTAAACTTGACATTTAGCTCAGGCTTGGTTTTTCAATTAATCACAATATGGTAATCTTTTTTCAGCCATGTTTCTTCAATTATCATTAGAATGAAATAATTTTATATGCTACTGAAGTCTACTATTGAAAAATTCAAGCTGTGAGCCTCAGATAATTTCCCAGTTGCAATAAAGATTAGGAGTAGGGTGGGCTAATATTTCCCCCTTACCTTCTAGTTGTCCTTCTACCAAATGATGGCCCAGTTCTACCTTCCAGTGGCTCTTTTCTGTTAGTTTGTTCATAATTGCCTTGATTAATCATCTCTGCTACTTTACTGGGTCAGTTTCAGCACAGCTTGTTTGACCTTTTTTTTTTTAAACACTCAAAGTCTGTAATGTACATCAATGGCAATGAAAAAATTGGTGTCTTTTATTCATGACAGTACACTGGTTGAACAAGCACCAGAACTGGGGCATAGGAGGGAGCAACACTGTAGAGATGACTTGGACATGGACGATTTGGAAGCACAGCTTGAGGACAAAGTTGCACTTCATGACTGATGTAAGTGTAATGGCTTGTTTTTGTGAGAATAGGTAAACTATTCTTCAGCTGTGCCCAGCTGCATGACCCCACCTTTTCCCTCACACCAACTCTAGCAATTCACTGATTGTGTGATAAATTCAAATATTTAAACCATAGACAAACTACTCATTTTCCTTTCTTTGTTAGGTATGTTTTCCTCTAGTTCAGCAAGTTTAATTGACTCAATTCAGGGCATGATGTGTGGGAGAGTCAGAATGTGAAGGAAGGAGAAAGAACAGTGTCTATAGTCTGAAGGAGGAGAAACAAGATCCCCCCCTTTTGGTCATAATGAGCTAGTAGATCAATTCACGATCTAACATCAAGCTTAATCCCATGCTTTTAGTTTGTGCAACAACCCAACGGTTTTCAGAAAAAAAAAAAGTTATTTATTATCTATATTTAATTTCAAAATTAAATACTCAGCATCCTTATTTCCTGGACTAGTTCTGGGTAACACAGTGGTTTGAAAGCACCGGTCTGATCCACTTTGCTAGCTCTGGCAAGTTACAGAGTTCTCAGTATGAGCATGGTTTCTGCTTTCTATCCCAACTTTGTTTTTTGACAGTAGCAAATGGCTTCTTAAAAAGATAGTTTGTAATGCATGCTTTTCCATCAGTTGAGGTCATCTCTTGCATTAGATACCTTGTATAACTTGGTGGCTCATAAAATAGTGTAAATTAGAATTGCTAGTAGTCCATGAACTTAGTTAATTTGACAATAATCCAGTGAATGGAAGAAGTCATAGATTTTCTAAACTGCATAATCTGTGTATTTAATTAACAGTGCTAAGACATCTCTGTTTTCAGAAGCAGTATTTTCTTTCAGTTTACTTGAGTGGTTAGAAATATGTGTTTTGAATATCTGAATGTAATATAGTAGAGTCTATATTTATTAATAGTATCTACATCTGAAGAGATTCCAGAAAGAGTGAAAATCCAGTGTACAGAATACACTGTCTGAATTGCATTTTATTCTTTCCAATTAGCATATTAATATTATCAGAAGTGTAGTTGCCTGATTGTATTGTTACAATGAGATTTATCTAGGATCAAAAACCAGAAAATGTAAGAATGAAGCTGTTTGGGATTTTGGAGATGATTTTAATTAAGTGATCTAGAACTGAGGTTGCTGCTGTTTGTGACAACAGCACACCTTTGTGTTAAATCATAAGGTTTTACTTTGTATAGAGAGTTAAGTGCAAAATCAGAATTAAACATACCTGTTTGTTTTAACATTGAGAATTGGAAAATACAAGAAGAGATTTGGTAACTGGAAATATTAAAACAGAATATTCATCAAATCACAATGATAATGATAGTCAAAGTGCTTATTATACAAGTTTCAGCTAGAATAAAGGACCCAAGCAAGCATTACTTAATTGAAACTGTGTCAACGTTCTTTAGAATGTCAAAGGTAGGGGAGATACCAAGGAAAGACATCTAAAGAAGTACAAAACCATGTCCTAGAGGGCTGTGGAAGTACTTGGAGAAACATATCCCTCAACCTGTGAAGAAAAAGTTAATAGAGATGGGACACTTTCTGGTTTTTGAAAAGAGGAAGAGATTAGCTCCCTTTATTGACCATAATTATTTTCATAATTTATATTCATATAAATCATCATGAATAATTTACTAAGAGCCACTACAGTAATAAATAGTATGGCTATTTCAAGGGAAATCTGTCAGAAGAGAAGTTGATTCATTATAAACTACTCCTTTGACTCTGAAAAGTTTTCTTCTTATCTGGGTCTTCAAGTGCGTACTTATAGGGAAGACATTAAAAATACCAACTTTCAAAACTAAATATAAATGTAATTACATGCCAGCATGGGGCATTACATTAGCAAGTAAATGAAACATAGATTTTAGAATATGTCCTGCACATTTGCAAATGCAATGTAATTCCTAAATAGAAAGTTTTGAGTATTTCAAATTGTATCACTAGATGGCAGTAATAGCCAAGCGAAGTGAAACAACCATGTAAATAATCTCAGCGTTTTATTTTGAGTTCAATCTCTTAATATCAAATCTAGACATAAATGTTTGGCACAACATACTGCTATGTCCAAACTCAGGTCATATAATTATTATGATAATTTGTAGGTCTGTTAACAGGATACAAGATACAACAAAGGGCCATTTGCAATGCTTTCTAGGACTTTGGGGGTCCTAATAGAATCTCCAATTCGTTCAATTTGTCTGACGTTTAAAAACACAAGCCAACAACAACAGCAACAAAACAGCTGGGAAGTTAGGTGCCCAATATCCAAAGTGGTTGTTCTCATGTGTTAAGACTCAGAGCCTAGAAGACAGGAAATGAATTATTATAAGCAGGGGGCAGGTACAGTTCTAGAATCTTATTGGAAGATACACAAATTGAAACCTCTAAAATAACATCATTTGTAGGATTCAAACTAGCTGAAAGCAAGAAAATTTTAGAAAAAAATTTGATGGCATGGAGGAAACAAGTACAGTAATTATGAAATCAAGATAGTAATTTTAGTAAGTAACTGATTTAACGGCAAGTCTAGTTTTCTGTGTATTTATTAATCAATAACTGTGTTATGTCACTACTATGACACAGTACAGATATGCCATATAGCCACTGGAAAAGGAAAATAATCCATCACAAATATGCCATATAGCTCCTTTGTGAGTGCCCAATTTTTGGTTCCCCAGTACGAGAAATGCATTGATAAACTGGAGCAAGTTCAGTGGATGGTCACTAAGATGGTCAGAAAGGGGTTGAAGTTCATTCCCCATGAGGACATACTAAGGGAACTCCTTGGCTTTGGGGAAGAGAAAGATTCATGGGGACCTAACAACAGCTTTCCAATATAAAGTTTCCAAACTGGTGCCACGCCCTTCACAGTGGTCCGTGGTAGGTGGAGGAGAGACAATGGATATGAGTTGAAAGAAGAGAGGTTCTGACTTGATACAAGCAAAAGCTTTTGACCATGAGGACTGCCAAATTTTGTGAGATTTTGCAGCTTTATTCGTGAAGGTTTTAAGAGCCAAATGGGATAAAGCCCTGACTAACCTAGTGTGACAGCCTCAGCTGTTCAAAGCTTGCCTTGCTTTAAACCACAGATTTACCTAGAGACCTCCTGAGAAGCTTTCCAACCTAAATTACCCTATAATCCAATATTAACCAGCCAGGTGCAGATTTATGAACAGGGAATGGAACAAGGTGAGAGAAGGCACACTGCCACACAATGGCAATAAACTGAATAGCAGCTGACATCCTAAAGTAGAGTATCTGAAATAGTTCAAAAGACATTGGAACTTAATATTCTTAAAAATTTGCCATACTTACTTCGTTTATTTGTTTCCAATTTTCTCTGTGTTAAATGCTTTCCCATACATATTCTGGAGCTCTTTTCTGGTGTTCTTTGGTTTCTTCTTCTTTGCTTTTGTTCTCACCCCCCCCCCCCCCCCTCAAAGCTTTCCTCATCTTCCCTACTTTGTCCACTAAACTAATTTTTCTGTATCAGAAAATGGAAAAACTATGTATCTTTATTTGGAAAAGAAAAAGTATTAGACAAAACCAGTATCTAGCATACAGTTAAAATAAAATGTTAAGACTTTACATCCATTGATAACAGGGGATGATTTTTTTGCATTGCTCAAAGACCCAAAATCTCAAATGAATGACCTTCAGGATTCAAAAGACACGGGCTATTTAAGATTGTTTGGGTGCTGAATTTCAGAGTACAAAACTCATTCTTTCCTCCAGGGGAGTTTTCTGGATACAGTCATATGTTTTGCAGTCATGATAAAGACAAACTAAACCCACAAATAAACAACAATGGCCATTCAAAGTGCAAGTTTCACTTGCAGTGCCATTGGATTGTATAGGCTTTCTCCTCACTTGGTCCTGTAGAGCATGCAATTTGTGATAAAAGATGGAGAAATAGCAAACAGTCTAAAATCTCCCCATCCATTGCTACTCACTGCAACTATTCATAGGCATATATACAAACATAACCAAGACAGTAACTGTTGTAATATTCCCATTTCAATTCCTTTTTTCTCCTCAGTCATTTCTGATATGTGTTCAACCAATCAATTCTCCCTTATATTTTGGTCCAAGCCAGAGAAGTCAGCCTAGAAGACTGACTTCCACATTCTCACAAAAGTTCAGCTGTTGGCAAGTGTTGACAGGGCACAATGCAGTACCATGCACTTGCTTAGATCTCAAAAGCAGTATAACATAGAAGATCAATGTTCTTAGGCTAGTTACTTTGCTGATAAAGCAGAGTAAGTTGCTCAAAGCAGAACAATGCAGTAATTCATCACTATCACATTTGGAACCTGATTTAGCACAAATATCAGCACAATCTTGCATTCCTGCATGTAAGCTGACTCTCCTGATGTGGAAACAACAACTGACATTTTTGCAGGTTATTGTGCCATGAATGAGTGAAATTCTGACAACAAAGAGATCAATACCAAAAATCCTGGATGTCTTTTCTGTCAGGGTGTTGCCACTAGATGCCACTTGCATTTTGTTAGTGAGAAAAAACAAAGTGATTGTCAGGTGAAGTAGAGGTAGGGTCAGAGGCACAGCTTTGTGTTTTCTTAGCAGGGGAGCACAAACAAAATTAATGCTTTTATATTAATGCAAAGCCTCTGTGTCTCTGCACAGAAACTTTTGAGTTTAGGCACCCAAATTAAATGTTGAATACCAAAGTATATAATAACTCCTGTTACTGTGGACACTGAAAAAGAATTTTATATCTGTTTAGCTTTTTCCTGATGATTACACATAGCAGCTATTAATTTTCTATTCTGTTTCTTTATGCTGCCTTCTAGACTGTGTAAAATGTTCTTTCCCTTTATAGAAAGACCTTCACTTTTTCTGAGGCTGAAATGTCTTTAAATCAATCCAGCTGAAGGTTAGCCTTTCAGGTCTGGTTTAGCATCCTACAGGCTGTTCCTTCCAGCTTTTAAGTTTGCTGTCAAGTCCTTTATCGCCCTGTTACCTTGGAATCTGCCTATGGGGCTCATTCTGTGCTTTCAGCAAATTTGCATGACAACTTTTTTTCCTAGGGACTTCATAATTTCTCTTGGTACTTTAAGGAAGGCCAAAAATATTGAGATGCCTTGGTCCAATTTAGTCTTCCCAGGAGAAAGTTTTCTTATTTCCTACAAATGCTCATGACTGGATGTTCCTGTAATTCAAATTTCTTTTTGCTGTTTTCTTCTTTCATTGTTTGTGTAACTCATTTCCCTGGTTCAGGTTGCAGGAAAAAACCACTGCACACTTGATGGAACCTCTGGCACTGTCCATCACCTCACTGAGGAAATTAGGATGAACAGAACATAAGTCATGGTGAAAATAAAAGAAGCTGAGACTTGCCAGTGGGAGAGGGTGTGAATTTGGCCTGAGCTGAGCCTGAGCAAGAGGGAAGAAAGGTATTTCCATAAGTGTTTGTTTATTTATTTATACTTTCTTTTCTAAATACCCGAGTCAGTTATTGTAAGTTTGTGTTAACTGGCACTAAATTAAGTTAAAATAAATTCCCTCATTATTAAGACTTGTTAAGATTTGCCTCTGATAATATTTAATTCCTTCAGATCTTGAGTCAAAGTCCACAAGGAAACGTGTGCTCCTAAGTTCTGCTACACTTTGGCTTTTCTGGCTAGTTTGCCTTGGACATCCCAGAAGTACAGAGCTGCAGACAGCTGGGAACAGCTATTTCTGAACACTCATCTGTGAATAACTCCTATCTAGTTTACATCTTGGGGTTAACCCAAATCTCTGTCCTCTTGTCAGGTTACAGAACTAAGAGTTCCAAATATCTTCATGAGTACTTAGTTGTACTATAGGAGTTTCCTCAGATGATCTTCCATTCTGTAAGTGTATGAAATTCTAGTCACCAGACAATAATTTTCTGTCTTGAATCCTAATTCTCCACTGGTTTGCACCTCGTGTATTAATTTGCACCTATGCAGAGTGAAATTAGGTGTTAAATGAAACCAAACCAGTTTGGTAACAAATTGCATACCCTCTGAACAGATGTAAATTATTGTGGTGAAATTTAAAAGAGTAGGGAATTGAACCCTTTGTCACAAAATAAAATTATTTTGTCTGATTCCTTTCACATGATGTGGAAATAACAACACATCTTTTTGCCTTTCCTTATAACTAATAAATCATTTATTTGTAGCATCAGATAAGAGCAGCCAATAACATTCAAGACCTGAAATTGTTGTCTTTCTTAAGATATTAACAACCAGGACAGTAATAGTTCTTCAAAGAAAATATTTTCATTTAAATAATGACAGTTCAGTATAAGCACAAAAGATTTTGTGAAAATAGGTTTTTTTCTGACATAATGACCATTGATTACTAAATGACAGCAGTATCCTGTGGCTTCCAAAATGAAAATTGATGGCATTCCCATAAGTAAATAGCACTAAATGCCCAATTTTATATTTATTATATATATAATACATATATATAATTAATATAACATTTAATATTGGCTTAGAAATCAATAGTTAGTGAAAAAAAGTATTTACAGATTCATAGAGATATTAGTTGGAAAAGACCTTTGAGGGTTAAGTAGTCCAACCTGCTGCTCAAAACCAGGATATTGTCAACAACAGGTAGTCAGCTGTGGCTCCTTAGTGCAAAAATGAGGGCATATAGGAAGAGGAAGCAAGAACAGGTGTCAAAGGAAGATGCTATAAAAGCATTGCTAAGGGATGAGATCTTTAAGGCCAAGTTTAGCTGGAGCTAACATTAGGTAAGGACATAATGAGTAACCATAATTGATTCTACCAGTATAGCAGTAACAAAAGGAAACTGTAGATCTGTGAAAGAATCTAATCCTGTATAATGCTATTTCTGAAGCTTTTCATTCGCCTGCAGTTGACTAAGCATGGCTAGATTTGCAATGCAGGATTGCATTAATGAATCAAATAGAACTACATTTTATCTAGTTGTTTTACAATCTGCTTTTTATTTGCAATCTCAGTTTCTGTCTATGACAGTAGGACTAGAAACAGACTTGTAAAGTTTTTCTTTTCCCTAATTCTCCTTTGGGATAATTACACCTCAAGTTGTAGTATCACTGTACATCAGAGAGAACAAAATTGTTATCATTATGCCAGGCATTACAGTTATAAATGTTATATGTTTCCTGTTGGTTCTATGCTATAGCTCATGAAACGTCAGCTGGTTACAGCTAACTCAGTGGAACTATGTGCATTTCCCTCAAGAAAATAAAACTAAAACAAGCCTCAACTTGCTAGGTGATAATGCACTAACAGATATTTATTTAGACGTTCAGCTATTTCCCCACTAAAACAATTAAATCAAAACAAAGTAGTTCTGTAGTTTACAAAGTACTTAGCATTCAATATGAATCCTTTTGTCTACCATTATAGGTTCTTTCTCTTCCTTAAAAAGGAAGATGTCCAAACATCCTGTTTAATACTCAGACCACATTCTCTTTCTAAGTGTTTTCTGTGCAAAAAAAAAAGTAAAGAAGCAAATTCTCTTGGAATTTGCAAAGAAAGCATCTCTCTCTGGCTTTATGCAGAATGCTGCATTACAATCCCTTTGTTCCTTTGCTCCTGTACCTGGAAAGATTTGAATTTCCCAGTGATGTCGATATTGGCAAACATGTGGAATTATTGTTAAACCAGAACCCTCATAGATATTGTTTCAAATAGCTTAAGGTTTTTATTGTGATAATTGTTTCTATTGTTATAGATCAAGCCTGTGGGAAATGACTTTCAGCAATTTTTGTATGAACATGTACTCTCTATCCGTGTGCTTGCTCATGCTCTCTCTCTGACACTCACACACTATTAAGCTTAATTTAGAGAGAAAAAACCCTGAAAACTTTGAAAAATAAATTATGGAAACTGGAACGTGTATCTGACAACATTAAGAACAGGTTTCTTAATTGATAATCAGGGAGCTGGAGCACCTCTCCTATGAAGACAGGCTGAAAGAATTTGGGCTGTTTATCCTGGAGAACAGCGCCAGCTTTAACACCTTCCAGTGCCTAAAGATGGTCTACAAGAAGGCTGGCGAGGGAATTTTCACAAGTGCCTGTGCTGATAGGACAAGGGTGAATGGCTTTAAACTGAAAGAGGAGAGATTAGATTATATATTGGGAAGAAATTCTTTAGTATGTGGTTTGTGAGACACTGTAACAGGTTTCCCAGTGAACTTGTGGATGCCCCATCTCTGGAAGTGTTCAAGGCCAGGTTGGATGGGGCACTGAGCAACCTGGTCTAATAAAGGTGTTTCTGCCTGTGGCAGGGGAGTTGGAACTGGATGATCTTTAGGTCCATTCCAACCCAAACCTGTCTGTGATTGTGATTATATCTGTCTGTTATTAAGAGATAAGATGTCCTGTTTATTTTTTAGGTTTTGTGGTGAGACTATTTAATGTTTATAGCTATTTATTAAATACTGTTTGGAACAATGTGTATAAAGTGCCTTAGATGAATGCCCCATGTTCCTGTTTTCTGACAGTGATCTGCAGACAATGACTTAATGTTGTTAATTGGTTGGCACTTAATTCTGTATTCTTTATTTCAGTCTATGACTGAAATAGGAGCATAATTTCTTATCTGTGCATCATGACAATCAAATATAGTTTCGAAGTTTACAGTTCATTTCTAATTTGTCCTGAAAATGAAAGGCCACAAATATCCTGAACAAAGACAATCAAAGAAGTCATGATCGAACATCCTTTTTTGATCTTACAGTCAGGAAAGAAAATTAATTGGTAGAGCTACCAAAGGTGGACATAAAAAGGGAATACCACTAGAAAAAGCCATCTAAACTACTTCAGCTGAACACTTGCCCAGTTACTTGTAAGGCTAAACTGCTAGCAATACTTTAAAGTCTTCAAATGATAATGGCCTGAACTTCACAGATGCTTGAACTTGTTGGGTGTTACTAAAAGGAAATACTTTAAAGATTCAAAGCTAAAGTATTAAAAATGTTAGGACCACAAGTGTATTCCTGTTAAAACTCATGCATTTTGCTATGATTTCAGTGCAAACAGAATCAAGAATTTTTGTTGCTTCTGGTGATTACTAATTTGCTAGTACTATAAAACTGGTTATGTTAATCCTGATAAGGCAACCCTTGTTCTTATATTGTTCAAAAACTACTTTCAGCCCAAACAAATGATCAGAGCAAAAAAAAGGTGCAGCTATTTAGAAGACAAATACTTTTGAAAAAGTGTATTATACCCAGTACCACAAAATCACGGGTTGAATACAGCAGGTTTTCTGTCTATCATCTAAAGGAAGTTTATTAGTTCCAGAGTCTGCCATGACTAAGAGCTGTCATTCCTCATCAGGTCCAGCTCAGATACCGCAAAGTGCAGACAAGACAAGGTGACTGTCTTGTTAGAAAAGTCCCTGAGGGCATCTGGGTGAATATCCTCCTCTGAAGGGCAGCCTAGTTCTTCTAGAGGAGTAGCTTCTTTACTGCCTGCTTTTCTAGGGGTTAGCACAGATCTGCTTGCTGTGGCCTTCATAGCAGAAAAAATATCCTTCCAAGAGTCAATCAGAGATGTTAAATAAAGACATGACAACATAACTTAAAGGAGCTCTTGGCAGAACTCAGCAGCTTGATGTCATTTGAGTATTTGAATGAAGATATCAGTTGACATGCAAGCAGAACAGAAACCGCTGCCAAGATAAGGTTTGGGCAACTCCTGAAGGTATATTTTGCAACACACCTTCAGAGTGGGTAATCTTCAAGTGCATTTAGACTTCATGAAAAAGAAAGAATAAAAGGAATGTGGAAGACTTTTAGCTTACAAGAAAATCATATAGGACATTGGGAGAGCAGGAGAATTGAGTGGAAGTGGATATCTTAGAAATTGGTATCTGTTTAGGGCAATAGTGGGCAGTTTGAGATGGTTTTGTTTTCTGGTGGCTAGGCAGGTTTTCTGGTGTGTGTGTGTCTGTGTTCTGTTTTTACTATCTCCTTGAGGAGACAGGGTTTACTTGTCAGTGCTGTCTCTCTTTACTTCTCTCCATCTGGTCATTGCACCCATAATAACGTTTGAAATTAGAGTTATTTTCAAGCAAATTGGAAAGATATTTAAATTCCCATGAGATCTGTGGCACTTAGATGCAGAAGATTTATTCAAAATAATGTCCCACATAAAAGTAGGCAGAATACACCTGGTTCTTTGGAATAAGGGTGAGGTTCTTGAGGTCAGTAAAGCTTGTTAGGGGAAGTATAGGATACAACTTCATAGGAATGTTTGTTTTCATTATTTATAAATTAATTTTTTTTCTTTAAAGACTTCCTTAAATTCTCTGCAACATCTAGGAAGAAAATGTGTAAACTTGTAAGATCACATCCTTTATGTTGGAAAGAGATTGTCTTATAACTATTTGTAGATATTTGTCGGCAAATTCAGTTCTGGATTATAATCCTTACCGCCATATTTGAAGATGAACATTTCTTTGATAAAATTTTGAGAAACACAAACGTAGTGAATGATATTATTAATAAAGTCAAAAGGTCCTTGCAAGATTCGTTTGTCAATTAGATCTAAACTGGTTATCATATTTTTATAGCCTTAATACAGGCTTATAGAAGCTGCAGCTGTTATTTGTCTAGAGTATAGAATCATAGAATAGCTTGTGTAGGAAGATGATCTGGTCCAGCCTTTCATGGGAAAGGGAGCCTAGGTGAGATTACTTGCAACCTGTCCTACTGCATTTTGAAAACCCCCAGTGATGGGGACTCTCCCATGTTGCTGGAGATGTGGTTCAGTGAATGATCTCACTGGATTAAAATGTGAGACTTCTGTCAATTATTAATAATCTGTTTTACATACGAAGAAGATCTTTCTAGGTATTAGAATAATTTCTTCCCTCTAGTTAAAGACTGATTGTTTAAGCCTAAGTATTACAAAGTTTAATAAACTTGCTAAATACAAAGAAAGGTGTATCTGTGATTCCCTGTGTTCAAAGGTATTATATGGAAAAGAAATTTATTTAATGAATTAATTAATTAATGAATTAGAAGGTTTCTAGGTTTATTGTTTCTTTAGAAAGCCTTGAGGAAAGCACAGAAATTTGAAATTAAGACATGCAAAATTTGAATTTAAAATAGATGCAGTTGTTGGTAATACAATTATGTTTAGACAGTAGGAGTAGTCTATTAAGATGATGCCAACGGGAGACTGTTTCCTGCAAGTGTGGAGTAATAGGCTTGAGTAGCCACTTGATATCATTCTAGTGCAACAAAATCTGTCTAAAAACCATTTAAAAGCCTTTGATTCAAAGGGAATGATTGTTTTGGTGAACGTGGTTCATTTATTTTTCCCACAGTCATGTAAAATCTATTTAAGAAGCATTATGACAAAATGCTTAGACTCTTCTTTTTTCTTTGAGTTTAGATGGCTGCAGATTTTTCAAGAAAATGTGACTTATCCTTTGTAATCAGGTGGATATCATCAGTTAGGTTAATTTGGCCCAAATACTCTATCAATGCTATATGAAAAATGTGCAGGCAATCTTTCAAGGCTTTGAGTGATGGTTTTAATTCCAAGATCATTCAGCTATGTTATGCCTTCTTTTTTTTCTGAACGACCAACTTTATGGAGATAGTTAAATTTTTGTCCAGGAAAAGCTGTTCTTTAATGGCATCCTTGGCATCCAACTTGCTAAAAAGGAATAAAAGGTCTCTGATCATTGTGCACTTCTTTGGTGGGGAGGGGAAAGGGCAGAATAGAAAACCTTCAGATAAACTTCACAGGATTGAGAACAAAATTTTATATGAACTTTGTGGGAATTAATGTTCTCCAATACTTCTGCCAGAATAAAATATCCCTGATCTCTTAAACTGTCTTTCTCCTTCCACCTAGGCAGATTCCTTAGATCAACTAATTTTCTATTGTTCGTCTTATTTCCTATTACTTGTTCTTTCCTCTTAACTCCTTCTGTTCTTTATACATGTGCTCAGTTCTGTGACTGTTAGGCCTGCATTTTCTGTCATACAGTTCGCAGTATTTTCCCACAGTACTCCCCTGGAGTTGTAAAATATTTGCTTTGACAGACTGTCACTTTGTTTTCATGACTACGTTATGTTTACCAGAGATTACAAGTTTGTGTTGTCATTTGAAACTTTCACAAATTCTACATCCTACTGTGTAATCTAGAAGATTATTTACAGTCTATAGACTGATACAAGAATATCTTGGTTTTCAAGCCGAAGGAATGAACAAGTGTGTGCATGGGCTCACTGGTAATCTGAGAAACTCCATGTAAGAAACTGTTTCTCTATATGTTTGAGATCCCAGTGCCTTCTCTGGCAGCTGCCTAAGGAAGATAAAGCTGGAACTGAAAGCGTCCAGATAAGTGTTAAGAAAGTGATTAAGGGTGCAGTAGTACTTCTATAGGAACAAAGAGTGATTGAAAAGTACAAGGATAGTTCAGTCTGAATAAGGTGAATAATAGGCATTTGATTGAAGTGAAAAGATTAGTAAGAAATGACTACTGTCTTCCTTTTTAGCTCTATCACAAAGTATGAAGTAAGGAGATAAAGTGAAATTAAAGGACAAAGGCAATTTTTTTTTCTCCATGGAATATAAACATTCACTGGCTTTTGCTGTTTCAGGAGGTCATTGAGACAAGTCAGGAGTTGATTGTAATTGCCTTTTAGGGGTTCATTAACAGCAATTAGTAGAAATTTTTCATTTGAGTGCTTTGCAAACACTGCTTATTAAATAAAGCAGATACATGTTTAAAAGCAAGGATTTGAGCACAATGGGAAACAATATGAATAAAAGAAAATACCTCTACTTGAATTCCCACAATTATTTATGGTCACAAAAATGTTTTTAGTGGCCAGAGGGAAGCATTATGATTGTTTTCATCCAGGTTTATAGATAAATGCTTTTCATTTGCTCAAACTTAAACAGTTTCAGTATAAATATTTGCCAACATTAACTCTTATGTAAATTTCAGTGAATGGCAACAGATACCTTTAGGGCATATTTTGTATTCTCTTGAAAAGATGTCTAAAATAGGTCAGATGAACTGTGTTCTAGAAGTGAATATTTCTTCCCCTGCTGCACATTACTTCTTATCGAAAAAAATTTAGACAATACTTACATGCAGATAGCTGCAATGTAAGCATGTAAATGTAGGTTAGATGAATCTCATATTGGTTGTTGCTCACAGTTGTTCACAACTGTGTTTCAGAGTTGCAGTATTGCAAAATGCTGAGAGAATATCTACAGCCTCTTGCTTCTACCTGGTGTCTCCATACATTTTTCTCTATTCACTCCTGCAAAGTTCTATTAGTAAATCACTTAGCTTTTATTATCCTTGTTGATGGATTTTATTTGATATGTATGGAGTCAGTCCTCTGTTTATATTACAAAGTTTTAAAAGGGGACTATTTTTGGCCTGCTAAAACCATGGTGCAGAAAAGTTGGCTTTTTTGTTTTTCAAAATTCAGACAATAGTTTGTTTAAATGGCGTAAAGTCTCTTTGACTGTCCAGTTGCTGCTAATCCACATGGAGTTCTTATCTAATGATAGTCTGCATAGTGTAACTGGATTTTATAAAATATACTGCTGCTTCCACAGACAATACCTGTTGTCTTAAGACTGAATCTCTATTACACAATAGCTCTTTTCTGCCACCATCAGGGAAAACTCAGAATAGGTGTAGGTGTAATTTAATGTACTATGTGTTTCACCTGAATGACCTGGGATTCAGGGAGGCTTAAGGGACTTGTCCAAAACTGCACAGAAAACAGAAGTCTTGCTACACCAACAACTGATACTGGTAGAGCTAAATAGTTCTTATCTGTGTGTAGACAGTTATTAATCTGTCATTGCAAGATTTTGCCAGCATTGATGAACATTCAATTTAACCTTTTCCATACTTCAGTAGTTTAGAATGTCTTTCATCTATCTAGTACAAAAGTTAAAAAAGTTGGCATATGTAAAGTTAAGTTTAAACATTTAGATGACTTCAAACAGTCAAGAAGTACATGTCCTGAATGAATAGAAATTTGAAATGAGATAAGATTTCTTAGTTACAAAAGAGAATGAAAACAGAGGAATGACAAATTGATGTATGAGAAGCAATATATGAGATGTGGCTGATAAATTGTCTTCTGATATATTAATGAATTCCAGATAGAGAAGTTTATAATATGATGATTTATTGAGATTTTAATAAAGTAAATGAAAAATTGATAGGTGATCTGAGTGAAAGAATCTCCAGGAATCTTTTGGGAAAATAATTAGGTTCTAAAAAGGCTTTATAATTTATAGACATAGACCTTTATATTCACATATACCCATATTTGCCTTTTAAATAGATACATCTGAAAAATCTACTGAGGTTACAGTCACTACCAGTGACTAAAATACTTATTTAGAAATACATTCTGCACACTTGCATACACTAAAAAAAATCCATATTTAGTGCCAGGCTCTTTTCAACCTCCCAGAAAATCCTGCATTCCTGTTTGGCACTGATGAGCAGAGATAATAACACAGATGCGAAGAATACTTGAACAAATTAAATATTTGTGATTAAAACTTAGTTTTAGTCAAAAGAAAACAGTTAGGTAGGACTTCTTCAAGCAAAATTCTGTTGTGCTATTTTTTCTCTTTGTTTTGCTTTCCCTGAAGAAACACAAGCAACTACCTGAGGGGAAAAAAAAGGAACTATTGCTTTGGCAGGAAAAAGTAATTCTAACTGTCAGCTCAGCCTGGTAGTCATTCTAATTAACTGGGTGGAACTTATACAGCTAAGATGTACATGTTTGGTTGTTAATGTTCATGCTGTCATTTTCTATCATTAAAAGCACATTTTATAAAATAAATTTATTTGAGAGATAATTCTTATGATACAGGATATTTCTAAAGCCATCAGTATTCTATTTATATTACAGTGAGTATTCAAACAACATGGATTATTTTAGGAGGAAAAAATTATCTGATATTTCTAAAAGAAAGTTTAAGAAATATATCAAAGTTTTTCTTTGCTATTTAACTCATTATTTCTTTTCTCTTTTAAAATGAAGATCTATCTAGCATTTGTTGATCACTCCTCAGCATTTAAGTAAATCTGCATAATTCTAACTTTTTCAATATGAAATATAGACATTTTTTATATTCCCCATGCATGACAGGAATGTTTTTAATGTTGACTTCTACTGTGGGTTTGAAACTCCTCTTGGTACTGAAGTTTTGTTGAATGTCTGCTTTTGGAGTAAATAGATTCATTACTTTTTCTCTCTCCTTTCTCAGTTTGATATTCCACTCCCCTCCCCCCAGCCTCCCATTATTGAAAGATATGGATCCCTTGCATTTAAGAAATTTGGAGGAGATTGTATTTTCTGTTCCATTTTTCTTTGTCATGTTACAGTTGATAAGACTGATAAAGAACCATTGATACACAACTACAGAGAACAGGCTACCTGTACATAAAGGATGTTAATGGTGGGCCACACCAGTAGAGGCATTGTATGCAAAACGAGTGGGTTTTTTTTGTTTAAAATCATGCAACATCATGCAAAGAAATTGTTCCAACAGTACTTGCCTTTGCTTTTTGCAATTTTTTTCCCTGGTTAAACGTGCATCCAATTTAACTACTGCTGAAGGGAGTCACAGTAAATTAACAGCTGACCAGTAAGCCTGAAGCCTTGAAGAGAAAACTGCTCCTTCCCCTTTACAAAAAGCTTTCAAACAATTTAATTTCTCTTCAGTTACTTGATCACAGTGACTGAGGTAAGGATAAACTGAAATAGATGTGAATTGAATGGAGGAAAGATTAAGATCTACCAGCAAACACTGTTGGCTTCCAAAGACTAGAAGGAAATTTCCAATTTTAATGTTTTACAAAGAGTCAAAGCACAGGTATTTGATTGAGGATAAACTAAAAGATTCTCATGAAATGGTCGCTTCCCAGCTCTTTAAAATAATTGATCTTTCATTTGTTCGTGGGCTTATAGACGCAAACTCAGTGTCATTCCCACCCATAACAGAACTTCTAGGTATTATTCATCAAGAAAACATGCTGGCTATCAAATCAGACATTTATTACATTATGCAATTTATACTGCATTCTTGTAGGTCGAATGCTTGACATAATTGTAGCATTAATACAGCTCTAATCTGATTTAACTCCTTTACTGCATAAACATATAGCAAAGCTTCAGGACTGAGCAATAGCAAAAACCATAAGAAATGTGTATAATTTAAAGATCTCTATAGGGCAGGGGTACAGAAAGTGGAGTTTCTGTTTAAAACATGTTTCAAAATTCTTTTTAAAGAATAACGTCTCATTACAGGAAAAAAAAAAGAAGAATATGTATCACTGATTATTATCAATAAAAGAAGGTATTTCCCTGATAAAAAAGAAAATAAATTTGTGTGTTCACAGAGTTTGATCTAAATGGTGTAAATTACTACCATGACCCAAATTCAGATTAAATTATCAGAAGAATTTGGCTTTGAGTAATGCCATAAGCATAAAATTAAATGAGGATCTGATGAGAAGATGCTGGCCTCTGCAATTTATAACTGTTCCTTACCACCTTTTTGCATCATCTCTTTTTTGACACTGCAGATCCAGATAGTTTTCCAGCTGATAACCTAGAAGGAGGAAGTTTGTGATGAATCTGTCTCCAACTTTGCCAGCTCTCATGTTTGAAGATCAAATGTCAAGGTAATTGCTCTTTTTTCCCCAAATGTTTCAGCTATTGAAAATTTGGGTATATATTAGTGTACGAATCTTGCCTTACTCTTTTTTAAATTAAAGACTATGCCTAGGTTTTCTAGTTGTAAAGAGAGAAAAGCATGGATGTATGACACTAGAACACCCTGAAGGCTTAAAAATGGAAGGTTATATCAAACCAAAGAGTACAAAGAAACCTTTTTCTTTCACTCTTGCATGTCTTTGGGATTGGTTTATTTCTCTAAGCTGCCTGGGATGGTGCCAGCATACTTCTGAAGGCAGTTATTTTCTTCCCTGTTTTTGCCTGGCATTGTGTCTCACAAGGGTCTAGTCTGGTACCTGTACTTATGTGGAAAGCACAGTCTGACTTACTGAGAGTTTGAGAGCAAGATGGCCCAAGTTACCATTCGCATAACCTATATCCAGCTGCAACTAAACAAGACTTGCAGTTGCTTTCCATTTATATGACTGAAGTATGTGATAAAAAGGCGAGATTAGCTAAAGACAGAATCCCTGAAGATTTAACTTATCATGATTGGTTTGGGCAGAAGGTCTGAAGAAAGTGTTATTTCCCTTGGCATTTTGAATCCTGATGAGGTACCATTCCTGAGGGCCAGCAGGTTGTGCAGTCTAAGTGCTGTTATTGACCAGAGGCTGCAACTCAAGGACCTGAAGCCACTGGTAACTTTATCGCATGAAAATGATATCAAGCTCTGTTTGAATTCACTGGGGATAATCACAATGCATATCTCTGTGGAATGGCAGACAGATTAATGAAATACATGCAGTACATCAGGCAACTTGCACAAATGATCTGTTGCCTGCAGCTGGTTCACTGTGTAATTGTGTGTTATTGTTGCAAGGAGGGATTAGCAGAGGGAGTGTGACTCCTCGCCAGGATTTGCTATCTGCCTCAGCTGCCTGGTAACCCAGGGTTTAAGATTTTTCATGTTAATATTTAAAGTCCCAATAGGATTCCATCCCAAGTGTATTTTTGAGCTTCTGATGCCCTGTATTCCATTTCAGTCTTGATGGTTAGCAGGGGGAGATCTCGGGCCTGAGGGCTTTCTGAAACAGAATAAGCTGAGAGTATACAGTATCTTTTCCTCTGGAGTACTGGGCGTATGGAATTTTCTCCCTCCAGAGCTCAAATGTGTCATAAATTTAGTATATTTAAAAATATGATTTCTACCTAAGCTTTGCACAGCAATACTTTTAGTTGTAATTATTTACCAGTTAGTAGTTATGATTTAAAGTAGCAGACTGAGGAAGAAAGACTGCAGAAATATCCTGATCTTATTAAAGTCATCACTCTTTGCCTTGGACATTGGATATGAAAAATTATTAATTTGACTCTTTCAACTTACTTCCCAGTATTTTTAATATTCTTTGAGAGGATATTATGATTGCTTATTTTAAATCATATTACATAGGATTTTTAAGCTCTTCATTTATACAATGCACAAAAGGCAAGCTACTAAACATGATGAGACTCCTTTGCTAAAGGTGTCTTTATTACTTTGTCTGTATTTCATCTGCCTGTCACAAGTACAAGATGAGTAAATCCAAATTCATCCTCACATCCAGTGAAACTCTGACCAGTTTACTTAACTTGGGCCTGGGGTTCTACTGGAGACACAGGTAGTGTGAATAACGTATCAGAATACAAGCACATTCAAATCAGTGGTCCAGATCTGCAACTTCAGCTCAAGTGTTGTCTGTAACAGGTAGGATTTTTTTTCTGGTTGAAGGCTCAGAATCAGGCTCCCATTTGTTTTGTTTATTTTGATCTCCTCATCAATAAGTTATTGCAAATGTTAAAATGTTTCTTCCGACTTTTCTATTGTTTTTGCTTATGGCATTGTATTATACTATATATAAATTGGTTAGATACAGTCTTATAAAATGTTTCAACCAGTATTACACTAAGACAATTATATAAATTTTGGAAGTTCTTGCCTAGCCTATTACCATTTAAAAAATACTGCTGCACAGTCATTCCTTGATATTCAAAAATATCTCAATGATCATCAGTGAACAAAAAAAACAGTCACTGAACACACCTTTGAATCACCAGCAATAAAAAATATTTTTGTTAGTTCAGATAAGACATTTTCTCAAGTAAAACAAAACTGTTCTAAATAATTTCTTTATGTTATTGTTAGCATTGAAAATGCTATATTTATTTTATGAACTGGTGGCTTAATCAGCACTGAAGGCATGTTGGAAAGTGTTAGAATATATTCTGTCATTTGGCTCACCTTTAGGCAATTATACATGTAAATATAATTACTATGGTATTCCTTTTTTAAACATATTAGTCTCAAGTTTGTGATGAATGAATCTGCAATGTGTTTTCTTGACACCTTTTTGAAGTGAATTAATCCAATATTAATTTAGTTTAGATGTGCCAGAAGCATCATCCTATTACTAATAAGTTGGAATAGACAGCAAGAAATGCAGGTCCTTCCTAGCATTGCCAGAATGCATCTCTGTGTGTATCCAGCAATCTGGGTGATATGTTGACAGAATGAGGCCAGCGATGCAAATAAAGGAATTTTCCTCCCTCCCTTTCTTGCAGTTTTATTGCTTGTCATTGACTAACTCACTGACTAGAATTTCTACAGAAATATCAAATTAAGAGAGAAACTTATTAGCATCAGAATGTTTAGATTGTATCTTAAGAGATACCAGTATTTATGTTTCCAAAAGTGCAGCTATTTAATTTGCTTTATCAGCCACCTAGGATTAAAGTAGGATTCTCTAGGTATATAAATTTCATGCTAAATGCTTAACACAAATTAGAGTAGTTTTACTGCAGTTGCTGTAGTGGACTGTGTCATCAGTGTCACTTTACATTAGTGGAACACATGAATTCAAATACTTTTGTTAAATACCAAATAAATAGTTTTTTAAAATGGAAGTCAATTTTTTTTTCCCTATCCCTCCCAAAATATCTTCAGTCATGCTTGTGGTAGGATTAGCTATTTTTTCTTAATTGCTTGCAAGTTTGTGATGTGATTCCCTGAGATACTAACACATAACAGAGACAAAATATATTTATTTTTGTAAGCCATAGTATATGTTTCCACTTTTACTGCTCTCAGATCATGAAAGCTCAATTTAAGATCAAAACTACTTATTCCATGAAAGAGAAAAGCCAGCATAAATAATTAAATAAATAAACTAAACCCCCCAAAAAGCACAGAGAAAAGAATTTATAGAGAAAATCAAAGATAGTGGGTGACTGGCAGCAAAGTTGCATTTATGTGAAATAAACATCCTGGGTTTTAGTATTAAAGTGATGTAACATAATCCTGTTCCCTTTGATCATAATACATAGATGATCAGGATGGGGAGTCATACAAGCCTATGTAACTGTACTCAATAGTTATTTGATAAAAAGGAGTCATGGACAAAGGATTCTAACAAAATACATAACAAGCTCCTGGGTTTTTTTCTGGCTCATTGTATCTAGTAGGTACAGAAAGCTGGATTAGTAGATTTTTTCATAGTCATTTGAGTAGCTTTATTTATCTAAAATAATTACCATCTATGACAACCAGTGCTTTGGACCAAAATAAGAGAGGACCAAAAACTAGTAAAAGAAATTAAATGGGGCTTCCAAAGTTAGTTTGCTGTTACCAATGGAATACTTCCTGCTATTTGGCAAAAATCTGTCCCACAGGTAATCTGAGGGGTAAGAAGGTAAAAAAAATCACTAATTTCCACACAAGCACACTACCAAGTGGAAGAAAGATTTTTCTCAGATTGAAGCCTGGATGTCTGTTTGACGGAGGGGGGAAACCACTCTTTCCGAGCTCTCAAAAAATATTGCAAGAAGACATTTGTGTGGCTGAAGCAGCCCTGATCTCTCTCTAACCTGTAGCACACAGGTCAGTATGACTCAGCAGGCACCAATTTTAAGCGACCATAGTTTTATTTCATATGCCACTTTTCCTACTTATGTGGAAGTGTAAGACTTAGCTATGCTTATACCTAATCTTTGTATTTTTAATGCAAGTGATGAACATTGTGACCTCTACCCATATAACATAGAAATCAGCTGGCATAAAGGGTATTTGCTATGAAAATATATTTTCAAGGGAGAGGGTGGAAGGTGCAATGTAAGGCATGAAAGAACTAAAAAGAAGGTGAACAGCTTTCTAATGTTGCTAAAAATGTAGTAACCTTTGAATGGTAATTTTTTTTTAGGACACTGAAAACAAAATATGTTTAATTTCTTGGATGAATTTGAATTTTAAAATTCCAAGTTTAATGTTAAACAATGTGGAGGGGGATTACACACACACACACACACACACTCTCCAATTAAAGGAAACTAAAACATGAAAAAGTATTTTTTGAAAGTATGAAAGAAGTTTGTGTGCTCACTGTGCATAGGCAGGCCCTATTCACTAGCCATTTTTCCCAGAGAATCCATACATCTGTTTTATTAATTTTGTCATATGTACACCTGAGAAAGAACTTCAGTCACATAAACATTGTTGTCTGGCCAACACGTAATGGATGAAGCTTATTTTGAATCTGAGGACACAAAACCCATTGTCTGTAAGGTGAAAATATTAAGAGCAGTATATGGTGCTAGCTCACAGGAGAGACATTGCATGGTCTAAACAAACTTCAGTTTATTAATATGACAAATACTAAATTATAGATAGCTCATATTGTAACTTTTGCCTCTGGTTTAGCATGCCTTCAACAGGGTCACTTGTGCACAGCTGTAGATTCTGCTTGGTTTTGTTTTAGACTCAGTTTAGTTTGCAAGCTGTGTATGATGTGTGTAACTACAGCATATGTTGTTTATGAGCCTTTAATCTTTCTTCACTTAAGGCAGCAATGCCCCCCCCTGTAGTTTACAGTGTTCCATCTGCGTCACTTGTCTTGAGTTGTAGATTTGTATCGTGGCAGAGTATAGAAAAGGTATCTTCAATCTTCTCATGACAGCTGCACAGCATTTTTCTAGGCTGACAGTCCCCATCAAATCAGCAAACCTTCTGCTTCTAGTGCTGCTGATTTTCCATAAGGCGTTTTAAAATGCCCAACATTTAGTGTGGGCAATTGTTACTTCCCATGCAACTTGCCTTTATATCACTGCAGTGTTTAGCCAAGGATAGGCATAATATACTCAACCTGTCCTACAGCATTGTAGTACTCTCTAATAAGGTGAAATACTGTGTTTTGAAAATGTATATTCATGTGTGTCCATGATGATCATAAAATTCGTTCAGGCATGTGGAATACCTAGATAAATCCCTGGAACAGCATGTTTAGTCCTGTGCATTGTCTTACCAGGCCAATCGTAAGTTTCATTTGTAACTGTGCCATATTATGTCAACAAAGATTTAGCAGAAGAGGACCTTCAGCTCAGGATTTATTGCATTCCAGTTGCTCCTCTCCTATTTTTTCATATTGCAAGTTTGACTGATACATCTCTAGTAGAAAATTTATGATGGATCAAAATGTTCACATCAGAAGAGTTTAAAAACAGGAAAACCTTAGCCAGTCTAAAAGGCAAAGGGAATGTATTCTTAATTATCTGTGCTTCCTTTTTATTATTGCCATCTGATTTAGATCTGTAAGTCAGAGCTCTAGAGTGACAATGTAAGCATTTCGAGTAACATTCTTCAGAATAAGAAAAATTGTAAGGATTGTATTAAGTAATGAAGACAGAGAAAATACAAAGAGATTGTTAAAATATTATCTGTCCCTAATGAAAATGTTTTTCACTGAGAACTGTAATAAACAGAAGTAATATTCTTAGTTCTGGCACGATAACTCTTACTTTTATTGCAGGGTGACTCAAACCACCTTTTTATCTCAGAGGAAACAATACAAAACTAGAGAAATGGCCTTTGAGAGAAACACTGTATCACCAGTAAAGAGTTTACATGCAGATGTTTTTCTTTACACACTTACCAAGAGGTTTTTGTGATGGAACTGAAAACACATACAATATAAAAGTGTAACGCTATTTTGCATCAGAAAATAGACTTCGTAGTAGTTGTTAGATGGGCTAATACAGGAGAGGCTGTAAATTTTGCATCACATAGATTTAACAGAAAACTATGATTTATAGCAGTCTGTTTTCATCTGTTGTATTTTCTCTAAGTTGCAGTTCAAGGACTAATTTATACATTGCACTTCTGTTAGAATCTTGGCTTCCAAAATGTTTTCAGGAATTGTAGTAAGCACATGTCACTGTTAATTAACCTTAAAGAGAAGACAATACAATTCCTCTATAATCACAGAATGATACTACAGAGTCTTTTTAGCCACTGTCAGCTTTAACTTTTAAATTAGTTTTAGAAAATAGCAACATGATTTAGTAAGTCACATTGAAACTTGAAATAATTGAAGTGGAAACTATTTGGCCAGTAGCTAAATATTGTTCATTAACTGCTGGTAATGATTAATGTGCTAGGCAAATTTATTACTGATTTTACTTCCAATGTATCTGTGTATTTCTATGACAAAATTCAAGCTTTTGAAGGAAATGAAGGAGCAAATCCACAAATGTAGAAAATAATAATTTACAACTGTATAATAGTTATTTCAATAATGTAAATATTCCTTTCTCTGCAAGGAAAGGTTATTGTGCAATTCTTACTATAAATCAAGGTATTGGGGGTATATGTCTTTTTCTTTTTTTTTTTTTTCAATTAAACTATGTAAGCAACCTGATACATCATATTTTTGTGTTTGACCACATAGATTAAACAAGAAATTATAGGGATTATGTAAATATTACAATTTTTGTCTAATTTATGAAAGCATCCAAATAGGCAAAGGCAATGAGCAGTCAAATTTGATAGAAACAACTTATTTTTTTTAATTGCTTTTTGATGTGAATGAAGACTGAAAACTCCTCATGTGGATGTGCTTCCATACAGTAGTCAATCTGATTGGTCATCAGTAGATAATTTTTCATGGATTATTGTCTTTGTATCAAGTGGATATCAAAGGTGCTGATGTGTAGCAGCTTGCAATGATGTGCATGCCCTCTATAAAATTTTCCACTATATTGGAAAAATAGCTCATTTTTAATAGTTATTCTTTAAGAGCAACTGTAAATGCTCTATCAGGCCTAAACTATGACAGAAAAGATCAAAAGCCAGGCTAGATACAGAGGATACAATGAAAAAATCCAATCCTATTCCTGTTAAAATAATGGGTGTGAGTGCAATAGAGGAAGTTCTTTGTTTCTTTCCCATTAGTTACATACTAGGAGCTTTTTGTTGCAAAATCCTAGCTTTTAAGTAAGTTTCCCAGTAATTTTTCTTCATGTACTATTGATAATATATATAGTCTACATAAAAAAATAGTAATATTAGACTCATGTAGATGGAATATTAGAGTCATGTAGATCTTAAGTGTGTGTGTTGCTTATTGTGGCAAAGGCTAAACTGATGCAGTTACAGCTGCAGTTGCTTGATACTGTTAATTCTCAGTACAAAGAAACTATAGCTATAACAGTACAAAGAAACTACAACTATGGCATTTTTACTAAAAAGGAAAGGAACAGTATTTAAAGTGAAAGCTTAGTATTTGTGGAATGTAAAACAAAATCAAAGAGCTGCTCAAATCGTCACAAGTTCTGCAGTAGTCTTACACGTGACTATATCATCTGTTTCAGATGCTCTCAAAAACCTTTGAAACAACTGCATGATCTCTTTAAGCAAATGCACATGATCCGCCCACATGAAACTTACTTTTGCAAACACCTCTTGAGTATCAGATAATAAGATGAAAGTCCTTTGATGACCCACTTGGAGAAGAATAGTTTATGGTTTACTATCAATTGTGGGAATTCATGAGATATTTGTAATTTCTTAAATTGAGAACTGACTTGTCAATAACAGCTTTAAACTGATTGTAAGCCTACAGGTCTTTCCCAAAATTTGACTAGTTCTGTGTGCCAAAAACTGAGTACTTTTACTTTGGTAGTATTTAAGTGTGGCTCAGTGGATTGTTTATTAAGTTGATCTGATCCCAGTCCCGAGCATGAGGCAAGGAGGGTTTTCCTGAAGACAGTAAGAATGGAGAAGGCCAGGACTGCATGAGAGCATATTTTTCAGACCGCAAAATGAGAAATTGATTGAAAGAGTCTGCAATATAAAATTACAGTCTATTATATTTATTGAATTCTGTTATGCAGAGGTTATTGTAGACCATTTACTAAAGCTAAACTTATGACAAGAATCTTGATTTATGCAAAACCAAACCAAACCAACCAACCCTTCACCCAGATTATACTATGCATAATATACTTCTCAAGATATTAGCAAACTTAAAATGATCATTGAATTCATTCCATCAACTCAGTAAACTCTAAAATGATCATTGAATTCATTCCATCAACTCTGTCCTTCCCAAAAGTGCTGAGCAGGAATGAAGAGTGATAACAAATCAAGTAGATATATGCATTGCTAATCCATACAGCTCAGTTCTCCTTTAAATGTAAATTCCAGAAAGGGACCTGCATTTTCAAAGATGCATAAAGTTCCTGACAACTGGTGTTCCTGCATTCAGCTCATTTAAAGATTAGCTGTAAACTTCAGAGAAGAAATAGAAAGACTTAATGCCTGCAGGCATAAATATAGAAAGACATTAGAATTTTTTTCCCTTCCTTTTTCTTGGAAGCCTGTGAAATTGAATGTGGCATATAGACATGTGAATTTTTCAATTACTAGCATCTACCTGAAACCATTGCTAAAGTATACATTGTTTTCAAATTTGCTTCTCGCAAGAGAGGGGAAAAAAAAAAGGAGAGAGAGAAAAAGAAAGTTTTGTAATGTGTAAGAAACAAAGTAATATATTTGTATCTGATACAAACTGCACTTATGTGGCTACCTTCAATAATGTAAATCTGAAATTACTGGACTGGGAGGGGTTTTGTTTATCACTGAGATTACGCTGGTCAGAAAGAACAGGCTACGTTAAAAAATATTGAGAATCTGGATTTGGGACTTCTGTTATCATCAGACAAAAGTGCTGTGCCCACAAAATACAGAGTTGTTCTGTTATAGAATCACTATTTCAGAGTTCGGAATTTTTATGGTGTAACTTTTTACTTGACAAATGACAAAGGAAATGTTGTTAAACTGTACAACTGTAATTATTACAGTTTACCTATCCAATGTCCTTGTAGAGATGGTAGACCAGCATAAACAATGCATTCTTTAGCTAATTTGAAACAAATATATTCATATTTCCACAGAGTCTCATTGACACTGTAGTTCTTAGTGCCCATATCTTATCAATATTAATGATTAAGAAGCCACAATCTCAGGAAAAGTGGCAGAAGTAAAAAACAATTTGGGCCTTGTAGAAATCAAAGATGTAGTAAACAATCATACCCCAGAAAGGTAATTTCAGAGATTAATTATATGCTAATGAAAATAACTTTTGCTCATATATACATATACAAGTAGTGGAACAGATAAAGAATGAGATTTATTATATTATTTTTAACATTTTACATTTAGTGAGGAAATACTGATGAAGGCTGTTTCCACATATTCTGAGTCAAGTCTGATTCTGTGCAGCTTCAGTGGAACACTACTACCTACCTAATATCTA
This sequence comes from Pachyramphus minor, assembly GCA_013397135.1. Classification (NCBI taxonomy): domain Eukaryota; kingdom Metazoa; phylum Chordata; class Aves; order Passeriformes; family Tyrannidae; genus Pachyramphus; species Pachyramphus minor. The sequence continues at coordinate 131,358 of VYXB01004225.1, read as the reverse complement.
AGTAGCCCAGTCATAAAGTACTAGAAGCCCAAAATTTAGCACTGCAATACATACCTTTTAGCCTGTGAAGTGGAAGACTGAATCCCATGCCAGGAACATACACTCCTGCAGGCTGAGCAGTGACTGGCAGGACACAGAGGCAGGACCCTCCGCAGGGCTCGGTGGAGTTGGACGCTGCGATGCTCAGAGCGGGCCCGCAGCGCTGCAGCTCCCCAGAGCTCTCAGGGCTCTGACAGGCTGGCACCTGCTGAGCGCTGCTTCTACCAGCGGGGGCACGGGGGGTGTCTGGATTGCAAGGTACAATGGCAAACAAGCACATCTGCATCTGTAGGTCTATCTGGCAGTAAATTTAACATTTCAAGTCGATTTTTTTTCTTTGGTATTGCTAACAAAATGTTTACAAGAAAAAGTAGAAAAGACCAGCACAACACTGTCAAAAAAAATGTTGAAAATAGAATCCTAGTGCAAGGCTATAGAGAGATGTGGTTCTTATATATAATCTGAGTATGTCATATTGAGCATATTGAACACTGTCTGAGATATATAACTTAACAACATGTTATTTTGAGAGCATTCCATGGTCTGCATTAGAAATGGCAAAATAAAAACCACTCCATATTTCTTTAAACAAGAATCAATGTGCCAATGGAGATATATAAACTAAAGCCAGGAGAGCAATAGAATAACTAGTCACAGAATGCAAATGTAATTGATATAGTAGTACTAACCAAGAACTTTTCCATTCAAGAGCAAAGTGACAAAACTGATATAATCAAATACTTGTACAGTTGCTGATACCAGTAATTTTTACGCCTTTTTTTTTTTAGTGTATAAAATATCACTGTAAATTGAGGCTGCCTGGGATATTTTAATTTCTTTACATTCAGAACTCTGACTTTAATCTTATTCCAACAGTTCACTTTTGTTCTTTGGAGATTTTGGATTTTGGAGATTTTTTTGCAAACCCAGGATAGTAAGTAGTTTAATACTAATGATATACAGACAGGTAGCTTCTAGTTCACCTATTCAAAATGACAGGTGAAGGAGATTCCTTTTATTATTTATGGGTTCAGCATATTAAAGAGGATGAATGATTTATTGGAGCCACTATTTATGCCCCTGTTTTAACATACAATTTTAGCTTATTTTATGAAAATTCTAGAAGTCAACACCACTATCGTTTTGTGGGATATACAAAAATACTAACAACAAAAAATACAGAACAGTTAGAATAATACCATTTCAAATATTTACATTTTTTTACAGTTAGAAGCATTTTTCCGAAACAGCACAAATCTTGTAGAGATACATGTCTGTACTAAGTTTGCTGAAGTTAATGTATTTGCATGATGAGAGAAAGATCAGAATATGATTCACAGTAATCATACAAATACATAAAACTTATTTTTCTCAACATAAAGAGTACCATTTCAATGAGTTAACAGATGTGTTATTCCAATGAAACATATAACCAGTATGTTAATTCTCATAATACGAGTCTTTACAGTTTATAAAGATATGTTTGAAACAGTTTGCTTCAGGCCCTTTTTAAGAAACATTGACTCCAAATGCATTAATGCCAGTCAAAGGAATGATTAACCATTCTGTAAAATTTTGCATTGTGCTCTCTAAAGTAAGAATACAATTGCTCTAAAACAGTACTGTTAACAAGAGGATGGGGACGCCCTTTGGATTCATGTAAACATCTCTCCCTCCCATCACTTCTAATGCAGTAGAATCCCTTGGTTTGGTTAAAATAAAAATTAGAAGACATAATTCGGGAAGGAAGATTTAGAAATCTTTCAACTTTCTGTAATTCAGGAAGAGGGTCCTTGATTAAAGTATTGCCATCCACTATATGAATCTGATCCAAACTGAAATGCTTAAGCCACTTTTCCATATGAACATCATATAGACTTCTCTGAATAGCTTTGTATTTGGTATTAAGCACTCCATTCTTAATAACAATATCTTCAAAAAGCTGAACAGGCTTGTGGCTTTCTACTCTGTTGTAATATACTTGGGTATAGTCAGATATAACTCTCTCAGTGGGATCTCTTAGAATGAGCAGCAGTTTAATGGAGCTATTCATGTCATGAATTCTTCCTGGAGCCTGTGGTGATGTAAAATAACCTGGTGTTTTCTCAATTGTTATTTGATTTCCGTAAGAAAATGGCATCAGGTTTCTATACCAGTCTATTCCTTTCACATAATTCTCATCCCAGTCAAAGAAGTGGACTTCTGTAGCTGCTACCACAATATTAGGATGAATATCCAACATTTCCAGCAAAGCCCTTGTCCCTCCTTTACGAACTCCTATGATGATTGTCTGAGGTATTTGTCGGCTCGTGCCAGGAGGTCTCACCTGTGCTGAATAGTGTTCACTTTTATTGCTGAATAATCCTACTTGTGACTTCAGTGTTTCCAATAGTGCCCCATTCTCAACAGGAGCACCCTGAGTATGAGTCAGCAGAAGATAAGCTGACACTAGTAGGAAGGCCATGTGGAGAGGAATAATTATTTCAAGATAATGTTATGCTTACTAATGAAAGAATAGGCAAGTCCCCTCTTGAGATGGTTGGCAGCACCCGTGGTAAGCACACAGCAAGTTTCTGAAGCATCTACAAAATAAAATAAGACAAGTCAGTATTTCCAAACCCATCATCAGATTCAACAACTTTAATTTTCTCTAAGCAGATTAGAATTGTGTATCTGACTTTTAATTCCTCACCGTTAGTTGCTTGATTTGATTTTCCTAATTATCTTCCATATATGCACATACTTCTCTTTTTATATATACCATACCCAGTATGATATTAAAAATAATTCCAAAGTACTCTTGAATGTCAATGCCTTTCTGCAAATTGCCTGCTAGAATAGTATATCCTAATCTAACTAACAGACCTGGATGGTTGTGAGATATGAATCACATAAAAGAACTTCTGTTTACTTAGACACAGAAAGCAAAACACAGACATAGGCAAAATTTTGAAATCTGAACCCTTTAGAGCAGAAAACTGTGTGTCAAAGCAAGAATAAAGTGACTGAGTTGGATCAACTGGGGAAAAAAATAAATGAGACGGTGGATTCTTTTCAGCTATCCAAGTGTTGTGATGTATAGTCAAGTGTTGGGAAAATCTCGGCAAAAATCAGGTAATATTCTGCAGTTACTCCAAAACTCCATCCATATAAGAGACAATTGGATGCTTTCTGGGCACTTCAAAATGTCTGTGGGGAATCAAGTCTGTTTGAAGCTGAGTAACTTCTTTTACTTAATCCACATAACATATGATCCTTTTAAGAAGCAGTGAATGTTAAATATCTTCAAAATGTGTAAAAACTTCAGGCTTGCATGTGCCCATGCAAATATAACTTAAAGAAAATCTCTCTGTAACTTGTTTTGCTGATGTTTGAAATCTTTCGGGTAACCTGTATATATTATTTGAAACAGATTGCTTACAGAGCTGCCATCACAATACACTGGAACCACTGTTCTTGGATTGCCAGTTTCTGTGTCTGAAAACCTTACAGGACAAATGCTCATTGAAAGGATTCTTGGCCTTCATTCCATTTCTGAGCAATTATAGGATTGTAAGACTTACTTATAGAGTAGAATACTTTCTTGTTTTGTTTATCAATGTAGAGTGTGGAAACAAGCTATTTCATAAGCAGCAGTCATTTTCAGAAGCAGCAGTCATTTAAAAAACAATAACCATTTTTGGAATCTATTTGAATTATGGTTCATATTTTAAAGTAGTCTGAGAAATGCTACAACTTTAGCTCCTTCTTCAGTTTCACTGTCAGTCTTTCTTTTTCTGAATGTATTGGTCACAGTACTTTGTCTCTTAGAAACAACCTTAGAAAACACAGCCAATTCCCATTTGTCATGGCCCTGAGAAACATTCAATATTTCTATTTAAAAATTGTTTACTTTGAGGTTTACTTTACAGACTTAAAGATTTTAAATTTTTGATAATAACAGTTCAGGCAATGCAGCAGATTCATTAAATCTCTTTTCTAAATCTTATTAAAACCTACTTGGTTTTAATATCCAGCTTCTTGGGTATCCAGGGAATGACTCTTGTTAGCCTCAATGAGTGCTAAACTCACAGATAGATAGCAAATATTAACCCTAAAATTGTCATTTAAAAAAGAAACTATGACCTTTAGTGAGGAAATCTGTGGAGAGGATTTCCTGTTATGTCCAAGCAAGACCTAAAGGGCAACTGCTTCATCAAAAAGAGCACAGTTTTAACTAGGAAAAATGTGTAAATATACAATTACTAAATATTGGAAAAGTCCAAGTAGAAATTGGCTTTGTAATGGCAGACTGTAGAAAATACTGTTCTCCTTTACCAACTGGAATGGAAGTTTCATTTTAAAGATCGCAAGATTTTTACTAAGAACTGCATATGGAACTTTTTTGAAGTTCTCAAGAGCAGAAAATGTAAGCATTTCTATAGCAATTACAGGAAGGAAGAACAGGTATGTCCATACCAAAACCATTTGTACTTACTATTCTTTTAGATGACAAATTTGGGAAACAGCAAACATGCTATTTAATGCTGCGAGGAATTAAAATACATTCTGCTATAACGAGAGCTAGGGCTGGTTTTGAAAAGCTCCATAGAATGTACAGCATGAAATATGAGGCATCACACCCTGGACGACTCCTGAAATGCTGGCCTTCAAACAAGTGACTCTGCTTTAATAATTTCAAGCCGAATTTTTGATGAATCACGAGATTCCTGAACAGTTCAGTCTGAGTAATGGTAGAGCTATGCATAAGATGGTCTCTGAAGTAGCAACATATGGCAGCACAGCTGCTTTCCAGAACTGTGGTGCCACTAGGCTGGGATTTCAGAGCAGGGGCAAGGGAGCAGTTAATCTTTCTTTTAACCTGTTATGAAATTCCAGTGTCAATTTACATTCCACTCATTGTCATTTTTAAATTAAAAATATTTCAGGAAGATTGAGGAAATGTTTTTGTAAACAACTTACCATTTTTTCAACTTACCTTGTTTGTGCTAATACAGCACATCATACCTTACAAATGCATGTAATACCTGTATATAATATTTTGAACTAAGGCAAGGCTAGCCTGAAAGTCTGCCAAACAAGGAATGACTTGCAAATACCAGTTCATTATCTGATTTAAGTGCCAGAACTACTCTATCTTGAAACAATTTCATGAACTGATTTTTGACAGGTATTTTAGGCAACTTTATTTAAACAGAAAGAAAACTGGTTTTAGAGTTTTTGAGAATAAGTATTCTTGAGACCACCTATTGACTAAAGGTTAATAGTTTAAATAAAAAGAACAGAATGGAAGAGAAAAAAGCAGGAATTTCTCTGAAATAAACTAAAACCAGATTAAAAAAGAAACAGAAATCTTTGAAACTGGGGACTCTGCAGTAGTATAGACAGAGGTGTGTTCTTCCTAACTCTGGTGATAGATGAAAAAATTCTCAAACTCAATTTTTTATTTTATTTAAAAATCCTCAACACACTAATATTATTTTATCCCTAATTAACTCAGTGTTTTCTGGTTTCACGCACCTGGGAATCAGGTGCAAATACTGAAACTCAAAGAGACTGAATGAGAAATTCCTCCTTATTACTGAGGAAAGACTGGTCTTCCAAAATATTATCAGGTTCCCATGTGATGTGCATGACAGTCTGTTTAATTTAGCACCTGAAATCAACATTTCTCTATAAAACACACTTAGAAAGCAAGTAGCAGAAGAGATTCTGCATTTTCTATGGATCAAAGTATTAGTAGCATTTTTTAAAACAGTTATGGTAGTTTAACCAGTTTGTAATTAATAGGTTGTTTTATAGATTTCTTAGAGTCATTGCTAGAACAAAACCTTACCCAGGAAATACTACCAGAAATAATCAAATTCAGAATGTGCTGTAAAACTGGTGCCTAAACAGATAAAAATTGCCTTTGGGAGCAATTCTATCAGAACAACATTCCAGCTTCAGCCTAAGATATTTGATTGATTTCAATGAAGCTCTAAGATGTTAGATCCTGTGGTTAAGTTATAATTGCTACATAAATGTAAAGATTTTAAAGATGATTTATCATATATAATTGGAATGTTATTTGAATAATTTTTGTGTTGCTTTGATGCCTTTATGCAATTAAATGCACATTTTTAGAAGATATGAACTGCTTTTTATAATGAAAACAATATATTTTACAGGCTGCACTGCACAGTCTTTGAATCTGAGAAGACATTTCTTAGGAAATTAACCCCATGACACATGATCAGAACTATAGTGCCTTATTACGTTTTTTTCCCTATTATTTGGTGGTGATGGCGTTGCTTAGTAACATAAGGATCATCAACAGATATGCTACTTATTAAGCAGAAATGAAGTTCAGAAATAAATTCATGCTGCAGAAAGGACTAATTAAGTAAATAATACCTTGGGCTTTTGTTTGTTTTACTTTTTTAAAACCTTAGACTAGACTGAAGAAGCTACTATGCAGGCTGAAAAATCGTTTTAATATTGCAGAAATGTTCTAAAGATGTTAAATGCGGCACTCTACTCTACAAAAACTTCTAAGCAGCTTATGATTTATCTTTCTTCAGGGCAAAGTACAACATCATAGGGTAAACGTAACCACATTGTAATGACTGGTTTATAATATTATTAGTTCCTCATAATACTTCCCACTGCCTGTAATGCTTTTCATTGGAGAATTTTGCAACACTCTGTGTTAATGATCTGTCTGTGCCCTATTAAGGCACCATTCTCACCTCACAGGAAATTGCAACTGACCAACATACAGCTCCAGTTCAGGAGTGCAAACGCTTTGGAAAGTCAGGGTTAATGTGCTCTGCTCAAGGTCATCTAAGAGGTTTATAGTCCAGCCAAGAATAAAAACCCCAGGGCTTCCAATTCTCCTTCCCATTCCAACTCTGTGCCATTACACAGCATCCTCTCACACCTCTTATGGTACTTGGATTACATGCTGAACTGAAAGCAAAGAGATTGCTCAATGTTTCAGCAAAACATTCAAGTATTTTGTGGAATACAGCAATTTCTTACCATTTGCTCCCCCCCCAAAAATTGGAACCAAATGCAAACTCAGAATTTTGTTCTTTCAAGGTATTTGTGCAGAAATACTACTGTTGGCGACAGAAAATTACAACAAGAGCAGGTGGTCAGAGCAAGTATAACAAAGCACCAATTTTTGACTTGATTTTTAAAAATATATTTGGATTGAAAAAAATGTACTGCCTATCCTAGTAATTCCTATTAGATATCAGCTCATCCCAACACAATCACTGAGAATACAAGTCAAACATGTTAAGGTTTACTTGCACACAAATTTGTAACGGCTCAGTTATATCTCTAAAATTAAGAACATCTCTAATGCTGACAATATAGAAAAGCTATAGCAGTCTAACTATTCACAACCACAGGTTATATAAGGTGAACTGTTTCAGAAATCTTTTTGAAAGACAATCTTACTCTGATGACACTTGGACCAGTGTAAAGTATCCATATACAGACTGGATTTATGTAATAAATAATTCTAAAGAACAACGACATTAATAAAATTCTAAAAGTTTTCAACTATCTGAAATTAGGCTGGTGATTTTCCTTTGGTAAAACTAGAGCTAGTTACATAGCATAATAAATGCAAATCTGCACTCAGTACAGCTTATACATTTTTTAAAAATGGGCAAATGAAATATCCAAGGTGTGTAGGACACATTGCTTAATACAATCCAGTATCAATTTATTCAAATCCAATAAAGCACTGACTAATTCTATTAATTCTAAGCATTAAATATTAGAAGTAATACTGTCACTGAAAGGCCTCTTTGCAATACCTTAATTCTAATTTACAGTATCATTTGTGAAATAATGGACATTTAAAAATACTTGGCACATGTCCGATGGTTGAACAAAAAAGTATCCTCTTTAATATTAAGTGAAAGGAAGCAGTTCAGCTACTTATGTCCACACAGCTCAGATACACTTAGACAGAATTAAGGAGACAATAAGAGCACATTTCTAAGTGTGAAAAATATTTAAAATTTTGGAAAGGCTTCCTAAGTAGAAACAATTGTGAGTAAGCCTTAATTTTATTACAAGCAGTGCAATTACTTTAGGTTTATGTTAGGGTGAGATAAATCAGAAATAGATGCAATTGAATGGGTTTAAAGCTGTGTCCCAGAAGTGCATTGATTCAGGAGAATCACAAATTAACTATTCCATGAAACTAAAGACTGTGTGTGAAAGGACAGTTATCCCAGCAAATGATAGCCCTTTATCTTTAGTTAGGGCATGAAAATTTTCTGCTACATTTACTCTATACTCCATTGCCATTAAGTGTAATAACTAAATAACATTCCCAATATGTCATTAGTGGGCTTTATTAAAATCAGGTAGGAGAGTTAAGTCAGTTTCCATCAATATACATGGGTTCAACACCAAGAACTTCCCACCTGTAATCATGGAAAATGGCTGCTGCAAATTGGAAAAAGCAAGAAAGGTTTAGAGGCAGTAAAATATGACGTTGTTTTGTAACATAGGTACAAGCTGAGCTCCACTGGACTCTGGTTATACAAGGGGTAGGGTACGAAGTATGGAAAAGGCCACAAATCCAGAGCCAAACCAATATTGCAGCAGTTCATATTGCTGAGAAAGAACCTTAAGAATCTTGTATGCACTTAAGAATCTTTTTCACTTTCATTTGACTCAAATTATAGACATATTTTTAATAGGGACATGTACTAAGAATTCGTAAATGAAACACTAATTAAAAAACCATGATCCCACAGACTGTCCTGAAATGTTGTCTTGCTGTCATAACTCCTCTTCAGGTAATAAAAGAGTTTAAAGGTGTTTCTTTAAGCATCAATACAGAAATATATGTTATCCTAAAGAAAGACAAAGACATTAACATTTTAAAGTCCTAATATCAGCAGTGAATTTATGTGTATGAACCTTTTTTAATGACATTGCAGTTTTATAACAGCCTACAGTTACTACCTTACAGAAATAAAAAAAGGAATAAAAAAGAAAATAGCTATTTGGTGAATAAAGATAGGAGCTGCAAAGTAACAGCAATTGGCTGCAGGCTTCTACCAGCTACACAGACTATAATGGATAAGAAGGAAAGCTAAGAAAGGTTAGCATAAACTATAAACACACTAAATCATTGGCAGGTGATAGTAGCAGATAGGAGTTTTGAAAAAAGTTTGTTTCCCTAAGGCTAGCATTACATTTCCTAATTCCCTTTTCTGATAACTCAAGATAGAAAATTGCCTGATGATAGTATGACTGCAAATATATAGCAGTCATATTACCTTATATACGCTATAAACACACAAATAAATTTCTGAGGTAAACAAACCTTCTCCAGTGTAGCCTACACTCTTATATTTTATGGTATCTTTCAAAAATATCATATTCAAGTCATCCACATAAAAGTTACTGAATTACAATTTCATAAAGGTCTTTAAAATGTTTAGTCCTTAAAGTTAGGTACATTCTAAGCATACCTCTAAGTAGACATAAAAGGAAATTCAGTTCCTATTACGATGTAAAGCGTAGATAGTAGTCAGATTAGCACAGATAACAAGGCCAATTTTATTTTTCTCATCACTCTATTCACACTGGCACATTTCAAATGGAATTGCACTACCATTTTGTTGAATTAAACTTACACCTCTAATTGTTAATTACACATCTGGATTAAATTGAAGTAACAAAGATGCCATGTCAGATCTTCAGCCAAATAAGCAGTAGCTGTAAAGGTGCAAGAAGTAACGATGTGTGGCTGGTAACCAGCTTTTTAAAATATTTCTACAGTACAGTAATAAGGTTAAACTTCAGCCTCTCTACCTCTAGTATAATTCATTGAATACTATTAATTTTCCCACACTCATGGTCACAAAGAACACCTTAATACTCAGTGATGTTTAGAAATTAAAATTAGAATTTGACGCAGAGGATTTATGAGAGACATGTCTTTCAAATTAAAAGATTCCTCAGAGGGTCAGAGATGGCAAAAGAAGCATTTGATAGGGATGAAGACAGGTCAGGTCTCTGTGGCACAGAACAGAAAATTCCTACAGGAAATCCATGCCAAGTAAGTGACCCTAGAACTTGCTATGCTCTTGTAAAGAGCACAGCTTCCTGGCATTAAAAAAAACCAATCAACCAAAACCACAGAAAATCCTACCAACCCTGCCAAAACCAACTAACCAACCAAAATAAAACCACAGAACCCATAAAGCCCTGATAATCTGAACTGGTGGGGATTCAAAAGCATTACAACTTTAAGGACTCCAAAAAGGGGTAACATTGTCTCACAGGAGAATTATTCTGGGCAGAACTTGTCAATGTTATATGTTAGGTTTTTGGCACTGCCCCAATGCAGGGTGAGAGCACTCCAGGCAGAGCTCATCAGACAGTGGCAGCTGCACGGGGAGCTGTCTAAAACAGCCAGGAGTGACATGTGAGGAAATGACCAGGGAGAGATGCAGCCCAAGTCTTGCGGGCAAGGAGGCTCCTTTGTCCCCACTTGGAATGCTGTCCAACAGCCAGACATTTCAGACAAGTCTCATGAGCCAAGGTCAGTATCTTACCCTCTGTTTATGTCTTTTTGAATAACTTGTCTGAGGCTCTGGCATTAATCTTTGGGAAGTAGTTATATGATGATATAGGAATTGCTGTATTGGGTCCTATATAACTGCTGTACATCCCCATAATACAAGGCACAAAATAAACTGATCCTACCCTTGATTATAAGTCCTGCTATCCAACAACCAGCAAACTGGAGACCTTCTAATGTCAAATTTCAAACACCAAGAGAAGGAGCCAATTTCTTGGCTCAGGAACATACTGTAAAGCACAGATGTAAGGTGAGTTGAGAATTTACCCGCAATAAAACAAAGCATCTGAAAGGCCCATCAGAGCTGAAATGTTTTGGCCTTGTAAAGGATGACTGAACAAAATTTAAGAATAACAGCTCAGGAGCAATTTTTTTTTCAATGAGTGAATAGAGAATAGAGGATGTGAGGGAATAGAAGGAAGCTGAAATCATAAGTCATCTAGACAATTGACTTAACGCTGAAAATTCAATTTTGACATTTTGAGTACTGGCACAGGCCCTGATAAGAGGAAGATCAAGATACAGATCAAAGAAAAAAAGGTATGAGTATGAATGTTTGATAAAATAATAGGATTTGCAAAACTAAGAAATGTACTCAATCCACTCAGTCCACTCAGAGTTTAGATATGCTGAGAGACTTTGGGCATCAAAGAATCAAAAATTACACAAAAAAGGGCCTCATCTTTCTCTATCTTTCCTCAAAGTAAACAACTGCATGACTTCAAGTCAGAGCCCACAGAAAGCAACTGCCCAGCAATTCTTAACACTGAGTAATAAAGATAGTCGTAAAAAGGCAAATACCTGTCTTACACTGGTAAACAAATCCTTGCTAACAAAGAAGGTAAATAAATATTGTAATATAGAACAGGCAAACATATTAGAAAAGAAACAAATAGATTATGTTCTTCTTGAATAAAAACTCAACTAATGCCTTCAACACATATTCATTGTCAAACTCTGTGCATGTTCAACCCAGCAGATTATTGTAGAGACACAGGAATGAAAGCAATTGAGGAAACATTTGAAAATGCCTAATAACTGGAGTACAAAACACAAAACAGCCTGGTGTGCAAAACTCATGTGGCTTTTGCCCTCCCTCCTCAGGCCAAAACAGAGAGTCATAAGATGACAGCCTGAAAATCTGGAGTAAGTAAAAGGCAGATTATTTTCTGACTATTATGGAAAAGCTAAAATCAGATCTTTGCTCCTTACCAAAACTGTTGCCACTGCCGAAGTGGCATGTTAAAATGCAGTAAAAGAACACTCACCATTCTGAAGAGTCTTAGCTAATACCGAACATGTCTTATACTTTTCTCCAGGACTTCTGAGTTTTAGTAGGGTCCTAACTGACTGTTCTTTGCACTACTTAGAAAAATTCTATGCAGTCCCAATTTTTCAGACTTCGATATACAACCTGAACCTGTAGGCATGTCAGTAGTCCAACCAAGGATATACGTACGAATGTCAAAACCTCTTACACTTGAGTGGAAAACAAAGCAACTCCCTCTCCTCTTTACCCCAGTCCAGACAGTTATTATGACAACTTCCCTATGCAAAAAAACAACCTCTGCAGCTACAAGTTTAAAGTCTTCCCACAAAAACACTTTCTGTTGTTAAACGACTGCATCAAGCAGCACGGTTAATTCAAGCAGAACGTGGCACCTGCCTTAGAGCATCACTTCCACCCCATAGCTCAGTGCTATGTTGCACCCAAACAAGCCTTCCACACTTTTCCTTTAATGCTGCTTTCCTTCAAATCAGGTACAACTTCTCAGAAACGCTCTTTGATGGCTGCGAGAGCCTACAGCAATTCTTTGGCACCTTTAAGCTCTGTCAATATTCACCTAAGTCTTTAAGGTAAAGTCATATTTAGGAGCCATCACATACATTCAGGATCAGGACTTTAAGACTTCAAATATGTGGAACTTGTGACAAATGGGGAGGATTTGTCACATTAGAAACTGACTAGAAGAAGCCACAATAGATGTGGTCAGAGACTAACTAAGAGCATGGTAAGATTACCTTCCATGTTCAAATATTGTGTTTGCTGTGTATAAATAGAAGTAAATAATATTTATTTTAAAAATTATTTTAAATTGTAGTATCAATTTGGAAAACATCTATTGCACTTAGATATCTTATACTGATGACCTTTTCACATTTTTCTGCTTAGCTCTGAACGGTCTTACCAGTATTCAGGTATTTGATAAGGTGCTAGAAACTCCTATAGCAGGGGAGAAAGAGGCAGAGGTAAGGAAGAACTCTGATATATTTTCATAATAAACTGCATATTATTAGAGCAATAAAGTGTTAGAATGTTCAAAGTCATTCTCTTAAGAGTGTGTAAGCTGCACATCACAAGCATTTTAATTGATTCTAACTCCCCTGATTTCAGCTACTCAAACAGTTATAATATGACAGCAGACTGATCTTACAGTGTCACAACAATGGGACATTTCCCCAAGGACCAATACTTTAAACATAGCATGGAGGAAAAAGGTACCTCCACTACCTTGCATTCTTCCTCTCAGCCACCTTCCTTCCCAAATAAGAGAAAAAATCCCCTGAAGCTCAAAATGTTGTTATTTCAGCTTCGGACTGGCAACATAAGTTTACTTTTTCTATAGGAGGAGGCAATCAATTTTGTAATCTCTCATTACCATTTTCTAGCCAAAATTAATTTTTTTTCTTACTATATAGCTTATGACCCACAGCATTCCAGCTGTTCTAGTCCACTCTATATTTTCTCAGGGAATTTAAAAAAGAAAAGTTGATGATCAGTCCTCATTTCTTTTTTACCTGTTCTCCATTGCCAGAAAAGCACTGTTATATAAAACAAAGACATAGGTGTTTGTATGTGGAAGTTTTAAATATAAAATACACATTTTGTGCATCCTGATCCTTGTTTTTCTTGCCTCATAAACATACCTAGCAATCCCTGTGGATGGTGCAATTTTAAAGAAAGTAATTATCTCACTGTAGATGTTACTTCTGATTTCATTTTTTCCCGTTTTCAATGCATTCTGAGTTTTTCCAGAGTGTTAACAGAAGTATTTTCAGCAGGTTTTCTGCAGCATCCTTCATTAGTATCTTAGCATTTACATCACTTAATTAGCAAGTCCAGTGTGATTCATAGGAAAAAAAAAAAAAAAACCAAACAGAAAGGAAAGCACCAAACCAACACTTTCAAATCAGACTGCCTAAAAGCACATGAAATCAGAAAGATGTTCTGCTGCCATTATTCACAGTGAACAGGAGTTTACTCCTTTAGTAAAAGGGAGATGGATAGCACTGAATGTAAGACTAGAGAATCTTAATTCCCTACATAAATGGTGATTAATCTTTAAAGATGTTGAGCATCTGAGGCTTTTTTTGTATTTTAGGATGGCTGAGTTCTCCACTGAAGGTTGCCTGTTTTCAGGCACTGATACAATTTTTCAACTCAGCAAGATGGAAGAAACATATGCCAGTATGTGTAAAAATTCTCCTGCAGACATTTCCATCCACCCTGTTTGCAGGTGCTAATGTGTCCAAACCTTGTACCGTTTAATGAGAACTTCAATATTTAAAGAAACCTCACAAATACAAAGTCATTTGGAAAGATTAATGAGAAATTTAGCCAGGGAAAGAGGATCTTTGCTGGAATCTCCAAATTACTTATACAACCTATCCATCCTCCTGTTCTCAGCTTTTAATACCTCACAGTTTGGCCATTGATAGCTATAGCACTTTGCAAAGCATCATCATAATCCTATTTCCCCAGAGTCCAGCTTGTGAAAAATGTATACTTCTATTTAAAGCAACATCATGCTTTATTTTGTAGTAAGAGATTTTTTTTTTTTTGCATTCTGATTATGAGTGTTCAGTCCACTGACTCCTCTTACCTTAAATATGTATTCACAGGGGAAAATAAATCTGGATTTTAAATTTAATTTGTAACTATAAAATGTGGAACAGTTATTTCTGTTTATAGCATACTAAAAAAGGTGGTGCAAGTAAGCAGTGTAAGCTACTGGTTATTGATGCCAGCTTTGTTTTAAAGCAATGGTAATAGCTTTTCCTCTCTAAGGAAGAGAGTGTTTCTTCTAGAAACTATAAATTGTAAATATTATGTTTTTAATGTTGAATTTTCTTATTAGATTTGTAGTTTGAAGGTTCTTAGCTAAAATGTTTTCATACTCATGTCTCGCTTTTTCTTTATGGCATCTGTCAATTTAAACATGCAAAAAGAACATTAATATTAAGAGCAGGTTAAATTTCTTCTAGAACCCTTTTTGTCCAGGGAAGAAAGTCTGATACAGATGTACTTGAAAAGTTATCACACCTACTGATACTTTAAAAAGAATTATAATAAAAAAAAAAGTCAATTTGAGTTTATAGATAATAAATAGTTAAGAGCAAATTTTTGATCAGAATAAAGATGTTACCATCAAACAATATTGAAGTGTCAGTGTGTGAGAAATAAGGAATTCAATTACTGAATGTGAGTCTTGATTCCTATACTATGGAGCTTGCCAAAATAATATGAGAAATTAGAGCATAGCATGTCAAAAAAAACCCACCATAAAATGAAGCTATTTCTCCTGACATTTAAAAAAATATAAGCGATATAACTGTCATTCACAGTCTGGGAATGTTTCAGGCACAAAATTTCAGTCAAATATAAAAGTACTAGGAGAAATAAATCAAGTCCGACCTGTTTCATAAAACATCATGGATCTGCTGTGAATGTATAAGTATGCAAGTATGCAAGAGAAATTGGATGTGAAGAACTTAAAATTATAACACACAACCGACTTCCACTAAAAGCACCACAAAGCTAGTAGTTAAAAAGGGAAGGAGTGGAAAAAGCAAGGGAAGTTATGAAAAGCAAAAAATTAAGCATCTGTAGGCAAAACCACATCATTAATAATTTTAGTGACCAGAGTTAGGTTCAGTATTTGTGCAAATACACACACACATATATAGCACACAGAGAAATAAAGAACAGACAGTAAGAGAGAATAATGCAGTCCGATTTAAGAATTTAACTTAGTTGGGTTCATGAGCAATGCATCTGATGCTGATAAATGTAGATTATAAAGTTTATTGCAAATAGATAAATGTATACACTGGAAACATGTTCAGGATCAAATGTTCAAGTGCAGAAGAACTTGGAATTGTTACAACATATCAAACCTTAAGAAAACTTAGATTTTAGTAGCTGTAGTACAGGTACAAAGAAAGGCAAAAGTGATAAGGATGGTATTGTAGTGGATTGAAGTGGAAATTGAAAGAATTGGAGATGAAGTTCCACATTTTTTTGTGGGGGCTGGATCAAACATACCTTGGACAGTGTCATAACAAACTGAGATGGAGTTTGAATTTACAGTTGATTACATGGTCCCAAGTAGAGCAACCTCCTCATATGTGGAGTTAATGCTCAGCAGTTAATGTGTTCTAAAATTTACACCTCAGCTTTCCCACAGTAATTTCCCCTTGAAGACAAACCTTGAGGGTAAAATCTTTCAGAAGCATTTATGCTGGACCAATTTGAGTCCCACAGAAATCATTCATAGAATTATTGACTTAGTAGCAAAGCTATGAAAGTTTTGCAAAATTCCCCTCTCTCCTCACCTTGTGCTCTTCAGAATTGTGTTTCTCTCCTTGTAGAGATATTACAAATACCTTGAATATCCATGTGATAGAAAAGTGAAGGAAACCATGAAATGGATTGAAACGCTGAGTTGCATTGCTACATCTCAACAATGAAGGAAATGTTGAATTACCATACACATTTAGAAATATATCCAGGTGTTCTAGAGGGATTTTAAATCACAGAGATGACAAACTATCACGCAAAATCAGTCCTCATGCTGAAAGATAATGCTTCTAAAGCTATGAACAATACTAAAAAAAAAGTCACGGTCACTGATACAAATTTAGAGGAATTACACTGAAAAAATAAGAAAATGGAAGGTAGCCCTGATATGCTAGAATTAAATGAACTAATTAAATTAAATTTATTTAGATTATACCCCCCATAAAAACAAACACATATACTATTTTGCTGAGCAGAATTTTTACCTGTCTTAAATTCCATAGACCATGCAAGCTAAATAGCACAGGATGAAAAACAGGTTTATACCATTTACTTGACTTTCTGACAGAGTGCTGCACTATTGGTGTCTGGGTAAAAAGCAAAGATTCAATGGGGATTAAGAAAATAGCTCAGAAAATAAAGTGTAGGAATGCACAGGAAATTCTCAGCATCAGATAATTCAGGACCATGATGCACCACGCATCTCTTCAGAAAAAGATACAGGGCGAGAGTATCAAAGAAGTCTAAGGAGCTTTGGTTACTGATTCATTTGAAATTTGAATTTCAAATTAAAATTGGACATCTAGATCTCTCAGAATTCCTGGAAAGCCCTACCCTTAGGATTCTTTGTGAAGCACTCAAAAGTCTCACTGAAAACCTCAGTTTGATGCACAGCAGTGGACAAAGGCAAGCACACTATTAGTATGCAAAAGCAGCAAGAGAAAATGACAGTACAGTTTTAACATATTTTGGTAAACTGATGGTTCAGAGTGAGTAGGAACAGTGTGTTTCATTCTGGTCAATCTCTCTCAAAAGAAAGAGGGAGTTCAGAGGTGGCTGTCAACAGAAGACTGCAAGCATAAATAATTTGTTAATATAAGGCGATAGTCAAAAGATGCAGAGTCTGTACTTTGACTGCTAAATTAGATAAATGAACTAGAATAACCCTTGCTCATCTCCTCACAAGTTCACAAAGTAGGCTTCAGTGAAACAAAAAGGCAACAAAATTAAAACTGACAAAGTTATATGCTCTGAACAATGCACAATTAATCTAGGAGTGCCACTGCCACTAAACATGACTGCAGATCTATGTAACACAAACAGAAACAAAGCAAGAACAGTCAGCAAAGAAAAAGGATGTTTTCAGTTGTATTTCAGAATAGAGTATTTACTTTCTTATACAAACACTCTATTAAAAGAAGAGATTTTACGAGCATCTAGAAATTCTATGCCATTCATCTCAATGGAGATCTTAATTTCAGATTAAGTAAAATAAAAACAAAAAAGAAACAAAGACATCTCTCCATCTCTGAAGCTACATGCAAATCAAATCATTCTTGCATCTTGGCAGAATTTTTAACATAAACATTTGCTAAGTTTCATCTAAAAAAGGTTGGTTGAACCAAGCATTTACTTGTTTTGTATCCCCTCTCTAGCAGTGGGAGAGTAAAAAATCAAGGCAAACACACACTGATTTTTCCAAGTATACTTTCCCAGCACCCAGTGAATCTGAGCCTCAGTGACTCTCTGAATTATTAGCTTTATAGTCCTTACTGGATCCGTAACCAGTCTTACTTTTTGAGTCAGTGTAAACACAGCTTTTGGTAAGGAGTTCCATGGCATAATTATATAAAATCTGAAAAAATTTCCTTTTTTTTTAACTTAAACATACCACCTACTAGTTTCATCTAATGCCCAAAATCCTTGCAGTAGAAGAGTCAGTGAAAAATCACTCATAATATATTTACTCACTGCTCATCAATTAAGAAACATGTCATAGCCTCCTTCAACTTTCTTCTTTCCAGACTGAAAACTTCTACTTGTCCTACTTGTCGCTTGTTTGAAAGATTAACTTAATTATCTGTTACTCATCCTAATCATTCTTCTCTTTACCTATTCAAGATGCAGGTGCAGCACTGTGACTGCTTGTAAGCAAGATGTTCTCTAATTTCTTTCCAAAAATGTCTAATGTTAAATTTGGTCCCTTTTTTACTGCTACTATTTTCATAGCTCACTGAATACTCTGTGAATACACAATCTCACATCACAGTGAAGTTCTTGAACAGATAGTCAGTTTGAAGTCCCCTGTTTTTACCCCTTGAGAACTATTTTACTTTTATTTACAGTGAATTTAACTTGTCACTTTATCACTCAGTATCACTGAGGTGCTTCCTTGCAGTTGGCTTTCATTTCTCTTAGTCTGAATAACTTACTATCAGCTGCAAATTTTGCTGTGTAAAGACAGGCTTTGTGTTCCTAATGCATTTGAAACAATGATAGTTTTATGTCTTTAACAAATTGCTTTGTAAGAGTCAATGAAGTAGAATAACGCAATGGAACCTTTTTGCTTTCTAGAGGATCTTAATTTTGTAGTGAAGTCCAAACCCCAAAACAACCAGACAGTTCAAGATGCCAATACACTGCTTTGGAAGTGGTCTAGATGAAAGCATCAGTTCAATTTGCTGAGATTTGCTGAGGTTTCTGCAGTAAACATCCTCTACAATAAGTATGCAACACAAACTCCACCTGCCACTGGAAATTATTTGCACTGAATTTGATAGCTTTGGAACAATTCATAAGGCTGGGTTAAATAACACTAATAAACCCATAATGTCTTTAAACTTGACATTTTATTATTTGATTAAGACTATGAAACCTCTCTGAAACGGATTGATTATTTCTTGAAGATCAGTTGTCAATATCTCAGCTAACTTTTAGAAATATATTTTCACTTTTTCTCTCTATTCAAGACATGACTGAAAAGAGATATCCAACTCTTAGTCATGTTCTTGAACTTAGGCACACATTAGAATTACTTGAGGTAAAAAAGCCATACTTAAGTCTAAAAGTGTTTGCTTATACTATTTTGTTATAAAAGGATTTAGTACGTAAGAAAGACAACCAGGCAACATATATCTATTTATTTCCATATCATGTTGTGATTTCAGCAACAACTCCTTCAGTTGACTATCTTTACATCAAGTGCTGGGATATTTTAACTAGATCATTGTACCTGAACTTTACTTCAGCAAGTGTAGACCTTAGGGCTCATGTTAAGAGCTCCCTTTCAAAATTAATTGGAATTGCTCACACATTCTTAAATACTTGATTAACCATAGCAAATGAGCAACCAGAACAAAAAGAATAGACTAGAACAAAAAGGCTCAAACTAGTAATATTCTGTAAAAATTAGATTCAGATACACAACAACATTTTAAGACTCCATAGATATGGAGTCTTAAGGTTCCCTAATGGAACCTCAGGACAACATTTTCAGAAACTTCCAGTATATTTTAACTCATCTCTTCTAAATAAACAACCTTTAATATACAAGATTTCACAAATGCAAGACTTCTATGAATATAGCCAATATTAGCAAGAGCAGCCAGGTACACATCACCTGATAATAACTACACAAAACAGCTAAGAACAGAGGCATATAAAATTAATAAGTACTTTAAAAAATGCCTGTTAAATGTTTTTTAAGGCAACAGAAAATATTTTTTCATATTAGTTTCTTTGAACGTGGATATTAGCTTATGTGCTTACATTGTCAGCACTTATTATTTTAGTATGTCTACTCAGAATAAGCAAGTTAACCATGCATGTAGATCTGAGGTAATGAACAGTTTATGTTGCCTACATATTACCAGGTTTTAATCCTACTGAGGGAAAATTGTATATAGGATGACAATTAAAGGCAATACTTTAGTCCCAGGCTGCAGAGACTTTCATTGACCTCTTAACTATTCTATACTACATTGCTACTTCATTTTTAATGAGTGTTCTATAAACAGGGTAGCTGTTTGTATTCTGAATCTGCAAGTGCTGCAAAAATTTCTAAAAATGGGTCAGTTGCAAAAACCGAAATACTTTCAGTCTATTATTGTACATATTTAAAGAACATTCTCAAGAGCTAATGCTTAATGGCAAATGTATTTTAATAACATATATATTAAATACTAAAATAATATTGACTTAAAAAAAATCAGAACTCAGTAATATTAAACCCAAGACGATGTATATCTTCAACTGAACAACAAACACTGACATGTATATGCACAGATGAAAATTGCTACTACACTTGAAAGGTGACTTATCCATAAGGCATAGTTCAAGACTCAAGATACTTCAATTCTGTTCCAGCAGTGAAAGTACTGCTGCACTTCCGTAAGAGGTTTAATTTCAATTAATTCTAGCAAGCTTAGAATAGCTGGCAATAAAGAAGCCATGTTGTGTTTCTCATACCAACTAAGTTATATTAATTGTACCTACATATGTACTGGAGATCACTACTGCAAAGCCATATTCATTCCAAAATTTTCTAACTGATGTTCCTTCTGCAGAAGGAACCTGAAACATTTAAATGCCTAATGAAAGTGGTATGTCATTAAGAGGTATTTGAAGGGCCCCTGTTAGGACACTTATCTGGGCTCTGGGAGAACAGTCAAGTACTTGTTTTGTCTGATGGAGATCTAATTTTGCATTGTTAGACTAGACGACCACAGGAATAATGCTTTGTGTTTTCTACTCCTTATCTGCCAGCTTTCCCAACTTACACCACAGAATACTTTTGCAAATTCAGTTTAATTAACACCTCCCTTGGGTTTTCAGTTTTTTAGCCTGGGAAGTTGATAAGAAATAGCAGGCATAGCTGCATTGGCATAAACATTGTTACTGCCACCTGTTGCCATCTATAGTTTTGAAGAGTCCTGAAGGTAACTGTACCACTCAGTCCGTCAACAGGACAAGGCTAGAACACAACAGTGAGAGGCTACAAATGTACATTTTGAACTTCTCAGAAGAGCATCTGAATTAGCATGTTATTCCACCTCTTTCATTCACAGTTATAAATGCACAAATGGAAAAGCTATGACATAAGACAGTCTACTCTGTAAAGCAGTAACTGTCATTGCAACTCTTTTACATTCCCCAAGACCATGCTGAATTTAATAGGAATCATGAATCCACAGCACTCTGCATGACTGGGACTTCACACTAAACTCAACTCTCCACTGTCATTTCTAACATTCAAGTCTCCTTTCAGGCAATGCCAGTCTTTACTCCTCATAAACTTGTCATAAGAGTACTTAGTCCTTAGAGATGCATTTAATCCATCCATTAGAGATGCATTTAATTTAAAATACATTTAAATAAGAAAGGTTGATTAAACAAACTTGCAAGTCTTGCTGCTTTACTTTTATGTCTTCCTTTCACTCAGTCTCAAGGTAGATCTTAAAATGCATAATCCAATTAAATGGTAAAAATTTCCATAATTAATGAGGAACCATTCTCCTTTCTTTTCTACTTATGCACATGAATCCCCCAACCTTAAGAAATGGGAGTATGATAAAACAGTACAAATAAACTTCTATAACTGGGTAACTTTTATATACATATCTATAATATGTGGTATCATAATGCCACAGAAAGAACACTGAGGTCAGGGAACCTCTAAAAGTCACTAAGTCTGCCTTTCTGCCCCAAGGCATGATCAACTATATTGAAACCGTTCTTGATAGATGTTTGTATAACCTGATCTTACTAAATGATGGAAATTCCATAGCTTCCTTAGGCAACCTACAAAAATATTGTTACAAATTGCAGTTACTGTTCAATATGGCAAAAAGTCCTTACTGATACTGGTCTGCAAGATTAATTCTTTCCCAGTTTTAATCCATCCTCTTGAATTCATGCAGATGATAACAATGCACACATATCTCTTTGACTAGGCATGCAAAATATATGTTGGTTTTCAATTTTACAAAAAGAATAATTCTGCATAACTGATCACCAGTGCTCTTAAATTAATAAGTTGCAGAGGACTTCACAGTTAATCACAGTACAAATGCACTGAATTTTCCAATACAGTGCAGTGTATGCTAAAAAAATGTATCTTACTTTCACTTACTTTTGATACAGGACATACATTTGATACAGGATATACATCTATATAAATATACACACACCCACCCCCCATGGGTGGACTGTTGTTTAATACAAATTTATAATGAAAAGCATTCCCAGTGGGTCTAGGTTTGTTGAACCAAAGGATCTAATGATAAAGAAATTAACACCTTTGCAAATGAGGATTCTATGGTCAAGCCAAGCCAGATGGCTCCTGACACTTGCTTGCATCCTGACTTGCACTGAAGGGTCAATATAACAGTTTATTCCAGTTGGTTGCAATTAGGATAAAGAATTAATTCTCTCCTAACAGCATAAAACCCAGCAAGGTTTTACTTGCAAAGTAAATTCCAGAATTTCATACAGATTAACTAACTTTTTTCCCCCAACTTTGGTTATGTTATTTTTTTTCTTTTTTTTTATCCTGTATAAGAATAATTTTACTAAACAAATTAAAATTTTCATGGTGGTAGAGAGTGAAAGATCTTGCATTTATACGAAAGGACTGCTCTAAGGCTTAGTCCTTATACCTGAAAGCAAAAAAAAAAAAGCAACCAAAAATAGATCAAAAACTATTTTGAAAAGGGAAAAAATGAACAATTTCTTTTTTTGATTTTATATCCCCTAGAAGAAAAGGTTTGAACTTACTGAGTTAAATATTGACAACATTCTACCAACAAGTGTGTGTGGGTTTTTTCAAACAGCTGGAACATTATCTATAGATTTTTGCAGGTTCACAAGCCCTGTGCTCAGAGTTCCAGTAAAAGCTGCTGTCTAACACAAAGCTAAATGCCCCAGGGACATTGAAGTGAACATATTTTTCTGCTGTTTTAAGCACACCAGCAGGCATTTGTAGAGTTTACATGGCTTTCTTGTCAATACCTGCTGGTCACAGTTGGTGAAGAAGCAGTTTCACTTATGATCTACTTGCTAATTAAGCATGGCAACAGCCATTCAGAATGAAATTTTCAACAACCTGACAGACAAAAGGTAAGAATCAGATGTATTCTCAGAAGAGTTCGATCTTTAAATCACTTGGATTCTGTAGTCACTGCAACTGAAAGATAACAGAAATTACTAAGTCAGACTAACATGCATCTTTTCTGATAAAGTATAATATACTGTATGTAGGATGGATGTTTTAAGCCTGATGTTCTTTAACAGAATAAAAGGATTTGAAGCCATCCCAGTATAGGCCAAAAATCTGTATGGTCTTCTGCTTCTCATTTTCTTCATGGTTCATAATCTATCCTTTTCTATTGGCATCTTTCATCATCCAACTGCGCTGTATTCCTTCACTTGCAGGAGGATTGCAAAGTTATCTCTTCTGCACACAAAACACCCTGAAAAGTATCAACAAAGCTACTTCATTGCTCTGTTTTAATTTTTTTGCTCCCTTGGCCTTCAAAAGCCAGTTGCTCCTTTGATAAATAATTATCATCCAACACCTCATTGTTGCCTCATATTACTACTCCTTCTTGGTTTGTATCCATGAGTTGTCTCTTAGTTCATGCTCATATTACTAACTCATTGGCAGAAGTCTTTGGCATTTATATAGCCCCATCCAGTGGTTCCTGGCTTGAATTCCAAAACACATTTCAGTACAGTAAATAAAATACCCCCAAAACATCGGTTTTCTTGAAAGAGTTGACATATCTCTAATTTTTTATGCCCCTTGTTTGCAAGGAGGACAAACCTGGAGTGGCTGGTAACCAAATCTTACTAATAATTAAGAACAAGCTGCATAGGTAATGGAATAGAATACACTAGTAAAAGTGAATGTTTTTCTGAGAGAAATGTTAAGATGGCAAAGACATTACTGTAACCACCAAAGGTTACTGAAAGGCCTCTTCCCGCAGAGTGAAAACTCACTCTACAAGGAACACTATCACATCCAAGCATATTTTCGATCTTCTACAAGCCACACCTAAATTCTTTAAATAAAATATAACATAATAAATGTTTATTTATAGCCAGTTTGTCATTGCAACTTTTCAGTTCTTGCTTTATATTCAGCTTCTCTAAAAATGGACATTTGACATAACTGTAAAAAAAAATGTGCCTTTTGCAATTTTGGACAAGAAATATAGCAATAAAATTTTGCTTTTAAAATATCCTAAGGACAAAATTGCAATAGATGGTGCTGCTTTGCTGCTTGTAAAGACAACTGGCATGGAAAAGTTTAGAAACTTTTAACTGTGCTGCACCCCTTCCCACTGCAAATAGTCCTGATGTCAGTTTGGATATTGCAGGTGGTAAGGCAGGCCCTGCCCAGACAATGTCCAGTGCTATTAATGTCTCCTCTGCTCAGAGTAAGTTCTATAATGAACTTCTGTTGGGAAAAAGATCTGATAGCGTTATTGTAAACCTGCTTTTGAAAAAAATAATACTTTGAAAACTACACAGACAAGCCTTTTTTTTTTCATTATTAGTGACAAACTAAAGATCCCCCAGATAGATAATAGAACAAAAGGACTTCAGGGAAAAAACATATAGGATTTCATTTTAAAGACTGGTATTCTTTCTGTGACCTTTGGCCATTTTTTTTTTTTGGGTTTCTTAATAACAAATGAGGTTAAGATACTAATCTCTCAGGAGAGAATACACAATAGAGTTAAATAAAGAATCAGAATCCAGGAACAGTGAAAAATGCACTAGAAAAAAAATCTACCAAAATTTTTCAATTAAAGTAGTCCAAAGACTTAGAAAGCCTTTAAATTTCAATTTCATTATGTTGTACTGAAAAGGTTCCTCCTGGTTCTGATAATTTTACTTCACCTTGCCAGTGTTGGGTTGCCTTTTTTTTTTAATACCTTGTCACTTCATTGTTAGCTATTCTTTAAAATGCATCTCTTGACTTAGATTTTGGCTGCACCTATAATGAAATAAAAATTGCAACATGCTACCAATAATCACTAATAATCAGAAAATATTACAGGAAGCAGTGCTATCAATTCACGAGTGGCCTCACACATGAAATCCTGCATCAGAGAACAAACAATAAAAAATTCTTTGAGCTTCTTTCAACCTCAACTGCTACTTATTAAATATCAGGGTATTAATAATCACGCTTTTTAAAAGTACTTCAGTAAAAAAAAAAAAAGGCACAAGAAAGCCACCACTAATTTTTTTTTTCTGTTGAAGACTGTTGTGCAAAGGAATGTTAACCCTATGCAAAAATCCAATACCTTTTTATGATGATGCAAGAAGCATAAAACTAAACTAAAAAGAACAGATGGTTGAAGGAACATAATTAAAAAAAAAAAAAAAAGAAAAAAGGAAGAAGAAACAGATATCAAGGCATCACCTTCTCTTCCCCTGAATTTTCCTTGAAAGAAGTAGAACAGGAAGTTTCAAGAAGCTTACATCATCCAATTCCCAAAAGATTCAATCCCAAAATTAATATGTCAGACACTTGAATTATGAAGAAGAGCCAGATGTTCAACATGGACTTACTTGGACACTGCTAAATGGTCACTGTAAGCATCCTTAGGAACTGAATATAACTAAACAGAAAAAGTCTTTACTGGAAGTTCTTAATTATCATACTATTATTCATTATTATAGAATCCATGAAACACTGGTTGGTTGTAAGTCTTCTCATGTTTTCTATCTGCCCTAAAGACATGGCATTTATTGTATCTGATGACACGTGGAACTTTCCCAGGGCACTAAAAAAAACCCCAAAACCACAAACCAAAAGACCACAAACCAAAAGACCCCAAACCAACTGCTAGGTAAAAGACAAGAAGTATTGCTGGGCATATAACAAGGACAATAACAAATGTATTTTAAAAAATTATAAAATTCCTCAGTTTTAGTCATTCAAGAGTAGTTTTTGTGTAACTCTCAGACAGCATTACAGACATGATTACATTAACTCTTAGAGGGTGTATTGTGTAAGAGCTACAATCAAAGCAACTGAAGTAGATATACACGAAGTTGCCATCAAGCTGCAAAATGCACCAGCATTATCCTCAGCGTATCCTACATGTGAATGTGTGCAGATTCTTTCCTGCAGTTTAATAACGAGTTGTTTCATATGCATACTCAGATCATGAGGGTTATGCTTAGTGTTCTGCAGTAAAACAACATTTTAAATAAGTTATAAGAATATCAATTTCATTCTAGTCTTTGATGCTTTTACAGACAATTACAAAGCAGCAAAAATTTCAAAAAACAACTGTGACTATTATTTTAATTTAATCAGAGATCAAAGTTATGAGAAGTGGTAAAAGCATCAGAAGTTTCTCTGAACAGCTGAAAAACCTTTATATCTGACTAATTAAAAGTACAATATTCTACAATTCTAGCAATGTGTAATATGGATAATTCCAGTAATAATAATAACTACAGTATATATTCTATTCTGTGGCACGTCTTCAGGGGTTCAAAATAACAAACAATAGTTACATATAACAAATATAACAAACAAGGTGTGAGTTAGGATGCTAATAATTAAAGATATTGACTCCTTTATAGACTTTATAGAGTCCACAATAACTACTTTAAGAGTACTCTTGTGCTACAGTAGTGTCTGTAAAGATGACTACAGAGGGAGGAAGCTAAGAAAACTTGAAAATTGGGATCAAAGAATGTGCCACTAAAGCATATGTAACCTTCTAGCCAGCCCTGAATTGAGCCATTGCAAAATACTTCAGTCTGCAGTGAAAGTGATATATTCTTCAAGCTTCATCAACTATATTTTAAAGTTGGTAAGTGAAGGAGGATAAATAAATATAAATAAAAGATTACTGTGTAGTAAGGGTAACCTTGTTTATTGAAATAGAAAGCACTGTTCTTTACCACCACTGATATATTAAATCAGGTTAGCAGCAAAGTTTCTATTCAAAATTAGTTACTTGCCTGAAGTTATAAATTGTTACCTTTCTGTATGTATTAAATTTCAAAACAGACCACCCAGTGAAGCACCTGAGGATATCTGATGTGCTTGCAAAACCTTTAATGTAGCTCATTTTTCTGAAGAACAGGTTAAAGAACAAAAAGCAAAATTTCAAATACATCACATATTTTTTAATTTATATTTACCAGACAAGGAAAAAGAGCCTAAATACATTACATTTAGGATGTTAAAAAGTTTATATAATTATTTGCTTTAGAACTGGCAGGGATCCCTGTCTGTCACAATTACAGCCACAACACTTCATTCGTGACAAGATTTCTCCCATGTCTCTGTTAAGCCCACAGCATGGTCTGTGGGACTCATCAATCCAATAAATCTCAACGTGCTGTGTCAGTTTTAAGTACCACCAACTGCTCAAGCATATAAACATCAGCAAGCAGCAGGTGCTCTGTAGTACTGTAGTATTTTATATCTGTGCCCTACACTGTCCTCCCTCATCTTCATTTTCAGAAATGCATTTTCAATTTCATTGCTCTGGTACCAACATGCAAATGGCAAAAGGGTGTTGTCTGAAGCTGTATCCAGTGTCCCAAAAAGATAACCTGAGGAAAAGGAGGTGCAAACTAAACCCAAGTTAATATAAATAATTAAAAATTATTTTCTTTTATAATCTATTTGAAACAGAAGGCAATCTATAAAAAAAATTAAAAAAAGAAATTATGGCTCCTGGATAGAGTTGAAATATACTATTTTTAAAGTGATAGATGAGACAGAATTATAGCATTCTTTAGACCTAGTTGCAGATGTAGTAATAATTAATCCAGATGGTAAGAGACAGGGAAAACTGATTTAGTGATTTTTTTCCACTCATGATTTTTTTTTTCTTTCTTTGGTGGTTTCTAAAAATATTTTTACAAAACAAAATTGAAAGAAAGATGTGAATGGTGCTTCTATGACAGTGACTTTGGGATGAAGATAGTATCTTTTTCTTTATCTTTTTCTTCTCTTCTTGAAGAAACAATTATAATAATTATATATCAAAAAATATTTTAGAAATGCAGAAATCCAAGTTTGGGTTAAAGACATTTCCTCTACAACATCTACCTCTATGTATACCTACCTCTATGCAAACCTGTCTCCAAAACCTCATTTGCATTTGCAGTTAATTTTCTGTAAATGCATCAAAACTAAGAAGCCTAAATAAAACTTCATTTAGACTTAATTAGATTTGCATTTAATGCCCAGGATAGCAAAGCTTTAAAACTTAATAAGTGAAATGATCAGCAAGGGATTTCCTAGCAAAGCTTATCAATACAGGAAAATAACTTACCTAACACAGGTAACACACACCATAGATCAATAATAAGAGAACAAAAATGAAAATTCACTTTAAATTAAAAATGTTTCCAAAATCTGAAGGCAACCTTCCATGTCAGAGAATGTTATCACCTTCATGGCTGAAAGAGGAAACTTGATAGTACCAGAAATGCCTCTGAGCAGGATTTGTTCTTATTCAAGGATTGTTTATACTTTTATTTTTTTGAAAAATCACTTTTATCAAATCACTCCACAACAGATATAGATTCTGATACCTCTTTAAGTGTCTAAATCCTTGAAGTTAGACCCTTCTAACCATGAATTTCATACCTAAAATATAGTCTAGGCTATTGAAACATGTAATACCTCATTTTTCAGAAGTTCTAATAAAATTGAAGAGTATTGTTACAGTAAAAATTCATCCAAGCAATTGGCTTAACTCAGTGCACAATTGCAAGAAAAATTCATTTAGAAACATGTCACTCTCCTTCAAGATCATGTGAAGTCCCTCCACATATCACTGAGTGCTAAACAAAACATATACCCCCCACAAAAACCCCATACATGTGCTATGACTAGTGGGGAGGCTTTTTAGACCAAAAGATTTGGCAAAAGTCTACTCCTGTTGCGCTATCTTAACATTAATAAGAAGCTCAACCTGGTAACGTGTGCGCATAGCCCAGAAAGCCAATCACATTCTGGCCAAAAAGGTTGAGGGAGGGATTCCTCCCCCTCTGCTCTGCTCCTGTGAGACCCCACCTGGAGTGCTGCATCCAGCTCTGAGGCCCCCAGCATAAGAAGGCTCCAGAGAGCCTCAACGACACTCAGAGGTCTGGAGCACCTCTCCTGGGAAAAGAGGCTGAGAGAGAAGACTTTGGGGAGACCTTATGGTAGCCTTCCTTTACCCAAAGGTGAGAGAGGTGAAGAGGGACTTTTTACAAGGCTACATAGTGATAGCACAAGAGAGAACAGCTTTTAACTGACAGAGGGTAGATTTACATTAGGTATTTGGAAGAAATTCTTCACTATGAAGGTGGTGAGGCACTGGAACAGGTTGCCCAGAGAAGCTGTGAATGCCCCATTCCTAGAAGTGTTCAAAGCCAGGCTGGACGAGCAACCTGGTCTAGTGGAAGGTGTCTCTGCCCGCAGCAGGGGTAAGGTCCTGTTCAACCCAACCCATTCTATCATCACTACTTTGGCAAGGGAAGCACACATAACAAGCATACTAAATCCTTAGGGTTTTATTACCCAAGGATAAAATCAGAAGAGAGATATAATTCTTAATGGTACTGGTGGATTAACTGTCACTTTGGTAGCCAAGTAAGTTTAGCTTTTGAAAGAAAATTTTTGCTTCTAGCTTTCACTATTCTCAAAATAAAGCCCTCATAAAACCCTGCCATCCAATTTACTGGAGATATAGTTCCCAAAAATAGAAGCCTGACAATCTTTGCATGAAGACTTACATGGCAGACATGCTGTGATAGAATATCACAGTGTATGGTTTTCTCTCTACTATGTATTTATAGTGAGTTACTTGTTTTCCCTAGGATTGCTTCACAGGTGGGAAGTGATCTCCAGGCAGAGGAAAGCTGGTCTCAAGGAATATTTCTTAAACAGAACTTTGCCTTAGGACAAAATTGCTAGTGATATGCAACATATTTCCTATATATTTCAATTAACCAGACATTACTATGGAACAGATGCAGGTTGGGGGGAAAAAAAAAAAAGAAAAAAGAAAAAAATAATAAAAAAGAAAAGAAGTAATCACAGAGATTGTCTCATTTTAGATTTCTTAGATGACAATAGCTAAGAACACCTCTTTGGGTGGCATGGGGATCAATTTTTAATGAAACCATTTTCACTCTTATACTCAAAAATTCTATCTACTGGACAAGAGGCAAGAACAGCTGACCTGTGAGGAAAAGAAAATGTTTTAAAAAAAAGTTTAAAAAACCCCAACCGAACACCAAAACTAGAAACACAATCTACTGAAAACTATTTTCCTTCTCAAGTTATGTGAGGGAGGAGACAGTTAAAGATGGGGCTAGAATGAATGTTCCCTTTTCCCTAAATACCTAATTTGATTGAAGAGTTTTTCTTTAGATATTTAAGTTTGCATGAAATGAGGATCCTTTATTCAATCAATGCAGACTGTGTTCCTATCTTAGATAGCTGAATCAGTCTCTACTCAGACTTTGGAGAGCCTAGAATTCTAATTTTAGCTTTATTAGGTGCCAAAACTACAGGGCATGAAGAGGGATGTTTGTGTAATCACATGATGGAAACAGTTATGTCTGACTAGCTAGCTTCAACATTCTGAATTCCAAAGGATCAGCATTACCTAAATATGGCCCTTGGCACCATAAAGTCCACATAATCCTAGCCTGAGATACAACTCCCCAAGTTTACTTTCCCAAATAAGCAAATAATGTTGATAGTTCAAGATACACACTTACCTGCAAATAAAGGACTTAAATACCATCTTAGAAATGTCTAGCAATCCCTCAATACACTATTTTTCAACTTAGCTAATAGTCTGTAATTCTGAGTATCTTCAGTTGCAAGCCATAAATCTAAAAATGCTTCTACAAAGTTTTGAGTTTATCCTGTGGAAAATTTAGTTCAGGCTGAAATTGAATAGTTACCTTAAAAAAAAAAAAATATCTCTTTTGGCTTGTACACCTAGCAGAATAAATTTCTACTAACCTTACTTGCTTTATAAAATCTGAGATAATAAAAAAAAGAATAATTTTTTGTTCTACAATGACTCAGAATCCTTTGCCTTTTTCTCCTACTGGAACAATAGGAACTGATTGGAAACATAACCCACAACTTTCACAGAAATGCTTAATGCTTATAGAAATAATTAGACCCAAGTCTTTACAGATGGAAACAAGAACTTCAAGATATTTTATTCTCATGTCAACAGATATATGCTTCTGAATAAAAGGTAATTAGTTAAAAACATATAATTAAAAGAATTTATTTCTTCCAAGTGTATTTTGGCTACTGTTCTTTTGGCTTCCTTTAACTTGCATCTCATCTCTTGATCACCATGTAAAACTTACATGAGATTGTTTTTATTATTCCCAAATAATAATAAACAAACCAAACCCAAATCTAAACACTTTCACTCCAGACCTCTCTTACAGTAAAAAACTTTTCCTTATGTTCAGATGGAATTAATGTGTTTCAGTTTATGCCCATTATCTCTTATTCCGCCACTGGGCACCACTTAGAAGGGTAGGGTTTCATCTTCTTTGCACTCTGCAATTAAATATTTATAACCACTGATAAGGTCTTCCTTGGCCTTCTCTTCAAGCACTCACATCTATGACAGAGAAGATCAGACACATAGGACGAATTTCCTCCAATGCCTTTTTGGTATCAGAACCACAAAAAAGGAAGCCAATCTTCTAAGCGAGGCAGAGTACTTTAACATCTATAATACTACTACTAACAACAAAGGAGGGCACCACAACAGTGGTCAGGATCTTCAGAGCATTGTGTGGTGGGAGGACACAAGACAAAAGATGTAAGCTGAAACACTTTATAGGCTGATTGCCTATAAAGACAAGCCTTTTTACTATGAGGACAGTCAGGAACTGGAACAGATTGCCCCACTCTGTCTCTGTCCTCAGACATTTTCAAGACAGTCTAGGAAAACAGTGAGTAACCTGGCCTGACTTCAGCACTGACCCTCTTTTGAGCAGAGGGTTGGACCAAGATGCCTCCTGAGATATCTTCAAACCTGAATTATTTTATGGGCCTATAATTTATGACAGAAGTATTCACAATTCATCTTAAAGGAACAGATTAAGGTCTGAGCTAGCTCTACCACTGCTAAATCAAACAAAAAAACCCCAACCAAAACACCCAATATCTGTGTTCTGGAAATACACACAATATGATCACAAATAACACACTACTGTATGGGTATAGGAAAAAGGGTGTTAAAGTATAGGTAGGTAACAGAAATAGATCTTAAATTCTAATTCTGTTATAAGTTTTAAGTACTTACCCATACAGTAAAAATCAAAATGTTGCTGGAAACAACACTTCCAGTAGATGCGTATTATCTTGTACATTACACATGCTGCAGATTACACATCTTCATACTTTTAAACAAGTCTAGATAAAAAACTGTATTGCCCACAACATGAAAAAATCAACACCCCATTCTGGAAGAATTAATCTCTTCCCAGTTTCAACATGACTATGTTTGGTTTTGACAGTTACAGTTCTTATTACTCAACAGTTGTGTAATAAGTCAAATGCAAGAAGCGTGCTCAGCCCTCTCCTCATCCAATACCTTGTCTGGGCTTCTCAGACATTTCAGTGGAAGCAGGTGCAAATCTTTCAAAATTGAGTTAAGAGTGCACTGTGCAGATTTAATAACTGCTTCCCTAAGAGGCTAGAGTGCTCCAGGTGCTCTAAAAAATAAGTCAGAAAACTGAAGTTCTGTAGAGATCCCTTGAGACAATTACTCAGGTCAGAGATGGAATGATTCAAAGCATGATGAACTTGTTTTTTCTATTCTTATCTTGATTATTTTAGCATGAGAAGAGTTGGTTCTTGCTAAAGGTGGAAGCAGCTCAACTACAGCTGACCTAGACAGCTACATAAAATTATAATGTTCCCAAGGTTTCTTCTAATTAAGAAAAGAAACAGATTATGAAACTTGGTGTCTGATGCAATCTTGCTTATTCACAGAGTTAAAATTCCACTTTTCTTAGCACAACAAATCACAAGCAAGCAACTGTTTTCTGTTCCCTACTACTCACCTTCACCTACCATTCCATCTAAAAGCTCTCAAAGCAGTTCCTAAATTCGCACTTCAAGTAGTCATTTACACTAGGTCATAAGCATTTGGTTCATTTTTCAATTTTGTGTCATTTTCTCATTTCTTCTAAGAATTATTCAGCAAAACCCCTCAGCTATATGTATTGTCATTTTACTGAGTGACATACTTTTGTTCTGGTGCTTCTTAAATGAAAGGCAGTGGCTCATCAGCTTCAGTTATCATTGTTACAAATAAGAGTTTAAATTATTCTGTCATCCTACCTAAGTGTGAAAAATAGTGACCCCATGCTTCTTCAGTGGATAATTCAAACATTATATACCTTTAAATACTAAAGTGCTTTGACTATTTTCCTGTCTTTCCACTTATGCAACTACTCTCAACTACTCTGATTGCAGTATCCAAGAATTGCACTAAATGACTGGATCCATTTCAACTTTTTACTCTGAAGGTGCAAGAAATGAAAACTATGACCACTTTTCTGTGACACTTTTGTTGCACGAAATTGTTCCTTTGTTAGCTTTCCGAAGAGATAAATTTATCCTTCAGTGGGATCCTACTCTCACCATCAACAAATTCAAACACAACATACAATAAAGGAATAGAGGTCCTTTCCAGAGAGACAAGAACTAGCTAATACAATCGTGTGCTGTGCTATGCTAATACTCCACTCTCACATTAATCTTTCTGACAAATAGAGGGGAAAGACGGCATATACACCAAGATTATATATAAGAACATAAACCCAAAGGTTTCAATTTAAGAATTAGAATGGCAGGGTGGTATTTAGGGCAGGCAGACAGCTTTCCATGAAAAAACATCCACAGTGCTTGGGGGGAAAAAAGAATCAAAAAAAGAGAGAGAGATAAAACTGAACTGGTGACTTTAAAAGAAAATAGTCCGAATTTCAAACTGATCAAATGCTATTTCTTTGCAGTAGCCTTAGAAATGACTGAACACAGAATTCATTTAAGATGACCACAAATGAAGAGCAGGGAAAAAGATGAGTATTTGCCACAGTGAAGACCCCCTAGTTTCTAATGCTAAACAACTGCATATGGGGAGCATGTAATATTAAGTTCACAAGGTTAGTTTTGGGTGTCTTGTATTTTATAATGCCAGAGACAGAACTTCTCCTTTGCACCATGGACATTTTACAGTTTGTTTTCTTCATCCTGCATAAATCTCAAAATAAGACAGGGTAGGTAGACAGCATCTATTCAAACCAGAATTTGGCCAAGGATCTGGAACTAAAACCTTGGCTTAAAACTCTGTCTTCCCCCAGACTTCTAATGTTCTAACATCAACACTATAGCAATATCACATTCTTAAAGCATCCAGGTTTCTCTAGGAACTGGCTATCACTGCTAGAGACTGATAATTTCTAACCTGAGCTATCTGTTGACACATGGCTGCAGATGGATTTCAACACCAATTATATAGATGATAAAACACTAGCTTTCCCCAACAAGGCTCTACAGTTGAGCCCTTCCACACACAGCTGCTGGCCAGCTGTTGATTATTCACAGCAGAAAGCTCAGCTTTTTCACTGACATCAAGTCTGAGTCTCATCTATTGATCCACCAATAAAGTCAAGCCCAGTAGAGCAAAACAGACTCTCAGTTCTTGTGTTTTCTGTGCCAAATGCAGAATCCAGTGAAGGGCAGAGAAGACCATACTTAGAAATGCAGTGCAATGTACAATCACTTTCTGGTCTGTAAAGGAGCCAGGAAGGAAAATGGATGGCAAATGGGCTCTGCAGGCAAGGACAGTCTTCTTTTACACTGATGTCATATGGCGAAGTTGGATTACCACACAATAACAAGTCCAATGAGCACAGACTATGAGAGTAGGATAGAATGTAATTTACCACTAGATTAATCTCAGACATTCCTCCTACCTAGACTGCATTAAAACAGGAACATCTGTCTTTCCACCCTATTGTTTGATGTGTTTCATACTCTTTGCTCCACCCAGAAAGAACAGTACAAGAATTTTTTTATTCTATTTACTCTCTACTGTCCTCTCCAAAATAAGAGTTTCACATGCAGTAGATTAAATCCACTATTTGGCAAGAATGTACACCAGTATTTTTAACTTGTTTGCATTTTCACTGGGAGATAACATGAATTTATGGCTCGAGCACACAAAGTAACTACTCTGAGACAAACATGCACAGCACACTTTATTTTGCCAGATAGGATCTGAGGTCATATCAATATAAGAGAACTCTAGACTATTAAGCCAAATTAAATCTAAAATATTGATCCATGTGTACCCATATTTCTTAAGAAATAAAATGGCCATTCAGTGAAACACACTGAATGGAGACAAGAGTGAAATATTATATAGGTACCAAATTAATACAACAAATAAAAATTTTAAGTTCAGTTTAACTTTGAATGCTCCCGTGTACATATAAGATAACAAACTTCTATGACTTCAGCATATTTATATATATATAACCCTTCCTTTTCTTTTTCCCCAGCTGCAGTACTGCTGTACTGAAACTGCTTTATACACCAGGTATTCTTCTAACAGGTCCTTCTATCCCTCTGCAATTAACACACTTCATACATAAAGTAGATCCCCTTGCCTCAGAGTAATATTACATACCTGCATTTAACTACATCTGACAGTTGTTAGCCTGAATACATAAATAACCTAGGTTCTTCCGTACAAAATGTGACTCTACTGTTTCTCCTAATTTAGCATAATTTGTGAACTTGGAAGCTTATATTTCAGTCTCATAACCCAAATACCACCTATTGATAATATTCACTTTTCAGACCCATCCTACATTAAACAGGAATTTTTTTGTTCAAACTAAGTAGGTATTTACTAGCAGCAAAATTTGAGTAAGTTAAGACATTCAAAGGCCAAGATGAAATTATTTCATACACGGATACTAAGGATCCTGAGGAGATCTGAAGCTCCAGTATTACAATAAATAAGTCCATTTAGGAAGTAAAATTTCTTACATAATTTGTAGAAGAGGAAAGAAGTTTTCCCCAAGTTCTTTGTTAAAGGAAAAAAAGAGATTTTCCATTAAGTTAGCTGAAACAAACTCACCTAGTTATACAGGTTTACTGCTATCAGCACGCTAAGCTCTGCCTTACAACTGGGATTCCTGGAACCTGCAGTTCCCTAAAGTCAGTTAGGAGTAGGAAGAACAGTAATTCTATTATACATAATCAACATTTTCTCACGTAATATTAAGCTGAAGTAGTGTGCGAACAGGTGCATTTCCTCCAAAAGTTTTTTACCAACCCTATGCTGATACCTAAGATTACTTCATGTCTTATATAAGGACATTTTAAAGTGGTAAAAACAAACTCACCTCAATTACACAGTGCAACAAATTTAAACCAATGTACATGAGGCATATTATTCATATCGAACATTTCCCATTCAATAGCTACAAACCCAAAACCTAATTCTCAGTCTTACCCAAAGCTTCCTGTATGACAAC
The DNA here is from genome assembly GCA_013397135.1 of Pachyramphus minor. Lineage (NCBI taxonomy): Eukaryota > Metazoa > Chordata > Aves > Passeriformes > Tyrannidae > Pachyramphus > Pachyramphus minor. The sequence continues at coordinate 94,552 of VYXB01004225.1, read as the reverse complement.
TAACAATGCACACTTTGGTTGCTTCATCTGTTTAAAAAAATAAGACTATAATAAGACTGTAAAAATAAACATAATTATAATCGTACCATCCTTATTAAAATCTACAAATGAAAAATTATAAAGTATCTGTTGCTATTAATAACTGTGCACAATTAACACATTTTGTGGGATCAGGATCAACAGCACATGATTGCACAGGCAGAGACTGTGTCAAAATACTAATGCACATATAATAAGCCATATACAGAGACAATTGATATTTTTGTTTCATAATTTTTAAAAATTACTCTGTAATCTTAGCATTCTTCCTGTTCTGAACCTTTTTAGGAAGGAATCATTTATAGCTAAAAGCAAAATCATCTTGATCAAAACAAATACTTGCAACTTAAGACCTAGATTATTATTTATTTCCTCACATATATATATATTGTAGTGCAATCATGTAAATGATTGTTTTTATTTAATACATGAGAATAATATGGGATCACAAAAAGTAAATTAGAAACAGCAGAGCTGCCTGTATTTCTTTATTTGTGGTGTAAAGTAATATAATTAATTTGTACATACATACATATGTATAATTAAATGCATATATTACTATTTCACAATTGGCTGAACAGTTAATTACCTTAATCAGTGCGTATGATATTATCTGATAGTTTTTTAACGGAAATTTTACACACTGAATATTAGTTTTTACAGAAACAAAACAAAATGCTTTAACAGCATTTCCTTCTAGTGCAAGCTAGCAGAAATTTAAATATCTCCCAGTGGGCAATATAGAGCTGAGTTCGATGCTTGTGTATTTCTATTGGCTTCCATTTGATTAAAAGAACCTGCTTCACTATAGAAGCAGAGTAGAACAATTCCTTGGAGTATTAAAGCACAATGTTCTGTGCATGTGATCACACAAAGATTCAAAAGAAGATAGATACAATGCCATTTCTAACTTTGAGTAATGACTATTTATTGAACATTTATAGTATTTTTATTTTCTAAAACTCTATGCATAATTATCATAACAGTTCTCTCTTCATGATAAATTTAGTTTTGAAACTTTGCTTTTCTATCACCAGCCCTATTTACATTCTCAGGATACAGGAGATAAAGTACAAGCATAAGAAACCAATCATCAAACATTAAAATAACTGCCTTAAACTTCCCTAATTTAGCAGAGGGGAGATTAAAAAAAAAAAAAAAAGAAAAAGAAAACAACAAAAACATTCAGCTCTCTAACTTGCTAGAGGCCTAACCTCTCAGGACTGCCTGCAGTGTACAGGCATGGATCTCACTTTAGGATCCAGAAACTTGGAGCTAACATAAGAATGCAGTAGAGTATGAAAATAACAAGCCTTTTGTTCTTCTTCATTCTCCAGTGCACATGTCAGATTTTGAATTTAGAAAACCCCAAAAGCACAAAGAAGTCTATGGATAATTTCATTACTCTGCTATAGGAAGGGAGGGGAAAATATCACAGCCAGAAAATCAGTGTTGCACCATTACCAAAACTACTGGAAGACTCCACATTTGATAGTATAGAACAAAATCAAAGCCATAAAATGCAATTATGTGAATTAAATAAATATATTTTTAAAACCCCAACAAAACACCGAATAAACATCTTAAATGTTTATTTGCATATTGCATCTCAGGAATCTATCATTAGAAAGCACAAAGTTGGCAACTGCAAATTATTTTCCACCTTAAACCTGACAGTATTTTCCTTTCCAAATGGTACAATGGAAAACATGGTGATGTGGGAATTAATGTGAGGCAAGTCTGGAAGACGGTCAAGAATCTGGCTAAGATATGAACTTTTTTTTAACCTGAGAACTACCTACATGTCCTTCATATACAACAAGGTCATAAAATAAAGTATTTAAATACAATATCTTTCTAAGGCTTATTTTAAAGAATTAGTTTATCTAGAAACAATAAATAACAAATAATGAAGTTCCACTCACATTTTTTTTTTAATTTTGTTTTATAAAATATTGTTTGCAAGGCTTTAGTGCCCTTCCTTTAATAAGGTCTGCTTACTGTATAAAATGCACAGAAGAGCTTAGCTGGGTAATATGGCATTTTTGTGGCTATGATTTTCAGTTAAGCCAAAGAAATAGATGACAGCTACTTTATTTTTAATCTTACTGTTGAAGTAAAGCTGTAAACTTTTTCCTTCCAGAAATAATCCTCAAACTGATTGCTGTCAACTGATTGCTGGAGGGAAAGTCTGTCAACCAAGAAGGGTGGAGACAGAAAAGACAAGCTCTCTCTTTCCGTGTGTAACTACCTTTCCACAAAAAGTGGAAGCTAAATCTGACAAAATCTTTGTAAATTAAAGATCTATCCTGTGTAAACCTTTAAAAAACTGTACTTTATAGTATCCAACACTTATCCAGGAAAAACTACATCTGACTAGACTCCATTATCAAAGAGATATGATGTTATTCAAGTGTTCAGAATGAAACCCTGTATCTTTGTTCCTTAAAAATGAAAGAATACTTTATAAGAGCAGATTCCGGATACTGAGGGACCATCACACATTTCAAAACAAATTTATACCAAAATTGAAACTTTTTGCAGGTTTATACATCTAAAATATATTGTCCCTATACCACTGATTTGCAGAAGAACACCTATCTACTTCAGAGGGTATAATGAAGATTATTGATACCTATGAAGAGTTTTTTACCTAGTAAATACTATATAAATGCTAAATTATGAGAAGGACAGAAATAGGCCAGTTTATCTCCATCCAGAAACTAAAATTTTACGCTTGAGTTTGGATTACTTTATTCATTCACATCTAAAACCCAGTATCTCTACTAACTGATATTTTGTTGGTTTTCAACTCAATCTAACTTCCTATTATCTTGCTTCAATTTTTTTTTCAGATATCCACTAAGACCCTCTTGTAAACAAAGTCAATCTTAGAACACATTTTTCTATTGTCAGTTCCTGAAACAATAAAAGGTCTACTGTTTGCAGGTTATAAAAAGTTTAATTTGACCACTTTTCCCCCCCTTTAAACAGTTTTTAGGATGACAAAATGCAAGACTTCACTTGCAGAGACTTAAGTGACACAAAATGGTTGGTTAGCACTCTGAAGAATCATAGTAGGAAAAACATATTAAATAATCTACTCTGTTGTTCTGCAGGTAATGTGTAACATTTTACTTAATAATTATATCTGCACCTTTTATAGCATAAGTTGAAAACGATTTGCTCTGCCTTTCCAAGTTAAACAGATGTACAGAGTTAACGGAAAATTTTGGACAATAGCAAAAAGAAGAAACTTTGAAAAGACATAGTCTGCAACAAAAGCAAATATTATGGGAAAGGAAATCCACAATCTAACCTCTCCATATTCCAGTAAAGAATTTGATATGGTATCATCCAGCAATTATTTACTGAGTTTGAAAAGATAGGCAGGCGTAACATAAAGTAAAATAAAGTCAATGTAAAAGTGACTAATGGTAACATATTAAATGGACTTATTTAAAATCATTCTTCAGACTCATTTCATGCCTGAGAATGTGGAAAAAGCAGAGGTGTTTTTGCTTAAAACTGGTTACAGGAAGCCCTCTTGATGCAGGGGAGGTTCTCTCTAATTTACAGAAGAAATTGGACGACCATTTGTAGTATTAGAAATGGCAAAACCTTTAGCAACTCTTCAAAACACATGATTACAAATGGCAGAATTTCTGTGATGGTCTCTGATCGTTTCAGAGCAACACAAAAAGATAAATCACACACCCATGTCTAGTTTACTACAAGAAGATTAAGTCAACCTGGCATACCTGTAAACAAACTTGATCTTCACCAATATCTGACACAATATTTTGGGAAAACCAAGTGGAGCATTAGCATTCTTATTCAAGACTTTAAGGAAACACTTCAGGTACAAAGTTCAGAATTCAGGAGAATTAAATTACTAGGCTTTGTATTTTCCTATTTATTCTGTTTTGCTAGAGAGACTATAAGGTGCTTGCTCTGCTTGTTTGATCCTAGCACATAAAAGCTGAGGAAGACACATGATCGATGTTTATAATTTATTGAGGGCTACACACTAAGGAAGGAGTTGGTTTTAAATAACAATATTGAGAGATTAAAAATTAGGATTTAAAGAACATATTTAGGCTGAAAGCTCAAAGAAATCTCTAAGCATTAGGAAAGAGGTTTTGAAACGTCTTTCCAGAAAGAGCACCAGGGCAATGTGCTTAACTAGCTTAAAGGTAGAGTGTGATGACTTTATGACTCAAATTAGCTAAGACTGTTGCCTAACTCAGAGAGGTCTTTTCTTCAGTCCTGAATTACTGTGGTGATTAACTGTTCCCTATTTTGTTCCTTTCCTTACCAGTCGTTTTGTTGCCACTATTCCCACTGAAGTTCAACTAGGGCTATGAGAGCAACTAACTAGAATATTGCATCAAAACAGATGACTAGAAGCTCTCCCTGAGATCAAAAGATTTAATTGCCAGCTAAACAGCAGTGCATTGCAAACATACTGAAATTATATTGCCTCTTCAGGTCTTAGTTAAATATTTGTCCTCCTTGGCAGTTTAATGGATTCCTGCTTACTATATAAACAAAGAAGGAATTTGATTATACTCCATGAATATACACCTCAAATGCTGTCACCACGTGAAATCTTGTAACTTAACCTGTCTGTTAGGACATAGAGTTATCTGCACCCACCATGACACTAGTCATTGAACAACCCATTCACAAGTTTCTTATGACAGTGTGTAAACCAAAAACAGCTACACAAAATAGAGAGGGCATATTCATGTGACTACAATACTGGCCAGTTGTCATGTAGTTATTTGTATAGCATTAAGTGAATATCATGCAGACAGCTGACTCTTCCCCATTCAGCTCTTTTCAAAGATCTGTTCATCAATAAACAAGCAGCACTATGGTTACCTGCAACAAAAAGCATGCTCAATATGTTGCAAATGTTGAAAATGTAGGTGGGTTTGTCATTCACTGACGTCACCAAGCCCACAATCCCTTGTATCAAACAGAAGTCATTATTGTACACACAATAAAGTCTGGTAAGTGTAAACACATCTCCCTGCCTCCTTCTGGCTGACAAATAATTTTTTCATTTTAGATTATAAAAGAAGTAAATGCTTTTCCACTATAACTTGATGCAACACTTTGGTGGCCAAACATAAAAATGTCCACTCGACTGAAACTTATACAGTCACATGTATTGTTCAATTCCCAAAACATTCACTAACCACCTACACAGCCAAAGCACTGGCCACAACAATGCCAGTTACACCAAAAAAGTATTCTTATTACAGTGCCATCTCAGAACAATAAATATTAGTAAATTTTGGCCACTTTGTGGGCTGGTGTTTATGACAGCATTTCCAGCTCAAGACAGAAGAATCAGAGAAGAAAAGAAATTGTTCTCCTGTTCCAAATTCAAAAATGAATTCTACTTTTATTTGACCTCTACCATCAATTTTGTGACAAACCAAATCCTCAACAACAGAATCTCTTTTAATTGCTATAACCAAGCAAGACTAGACCAAGGCTCCCACCTGAAATGTCATAAGCAGCTGCATATGTGAGTATGATTTAGTTTAACAACAGCATGCAGTCTTGGATTTGGCAGAAAGACTCCATTACAAAATGATTTTTTTCCTCCTGACTAGTCTCCTTTTAAATTTTTGTCTTTTATTTCTGGCCTATGCTTGTTTTTGGCACTGTTATTTTGTTGCTGTAGAACAGTGACATGAAAACTACTGCATACAGGCTTGTTTTCAAAGTAAGCATATTGAGTGGTTAGCCTAGCTCACATGTTCTTGCTTACCTCACAGATTTCTGTGTTATTATTAGTTTCTTATACAAGCATAGCAGTCTTTTACAATAAGCTCACAACTTATGAAACTTGCAAATGACATGTGCTGCCCAAGAACACAACTCCTTAATTCCCTCATGCTGATACAATGTACAGGATCCATCTATAATACACAACACCTTTTTAATCAAAAAGCCATGTTTTTACATAATTAGAACAAAGGAACTTAATAATACTTGCCATTTACAGTATTACTAAAAATATTTTAGGCTACTAAAGCAATTAGCCCCAATCTAAATCAGTGCACCAGAAATTACAAAATCTCAGTCTAGTTTAGCGAGCAACAAAACTAGTCAAATACATGAGAATTCACTGATGTCACAGAACTAAAGTATGAATAATTTCTACAATATGAAGTCATAATCTTATCAGACTAAAACCCTCATTTTGTATTTTATGAAGAAATACCTGGCACAGGAATAACGTAAACATCTGACTGAACAGTAGGTCTCTCCAGTTCAGCTCATTTAGCAGGTAAGTGTCAAGAACTATTACAGTATTGCCTTAGAGGCAGTAAGTGGAATTCTTGGAAGTAGCTTATCATAGTTTTAAAGCTTTTTTCCAAAGGATGAAAATCATCAAAGCAGACACAACACAGATTTTGGTTGCTGTAGTTGAGAAAGTCAACCTTTTCAATGGAAGTTGTGGTCTCCCTCATTGAAGTTTTCTCCATTCTGTATCTCAAAATATGGTCTTGTACACATTAAAAACTGAAGGTAAAATTTAACAGCCTGGTTATTCTCAGTCTTTCCACGTGAAGCAAAAATAAGAGGACATATGTGATTCTAAAGCACCATCCTTACACTCAACCACTTCCAACTCTGCAAGAGATTTCAGGCTATAATGTGTAAATCATTACTACATGCTCTAATAGTACTTTCTATCTAATCAAGAGAGAAGAAAAATCCCCACTAGAATTACAATAAATAACTACAGATTTGTTTTAAATGAAATGATGTAGTTTATATCTGACCTGAGTTTCAGTCTTTTCCTAGTGGGAAATATAAATTCAGCATTTGGATACATAATCCTACAGCTCTCAGAAGAAGCCGACTCCACCGCGAACACTTTACATGATTTATAGCTCTCCTCCAGATTCAGATGACAAGTCTCGGCGGAGCAGGTGCAACGGGGTATTTTTTCCTTCCTTCAGACATCATTCCCTCGTATGTAAATTAATTAGCAAGCCTTCCGCACTCTCGCGTAAGCGGCGAAGATGAAGCCAAAGGAATCTCAGCGTTTGGTTTCTCACGAGGAGCGGGTGACCCGGCGGAGGGAGAGAGAGAGGGAGGGGGCTCGCTGTTGTTACTGCTGGAGCCACAGCGATTTTGACAGCGTCAGCAGCGATAAAGTGAGCCTGGCTCCCGCGCGCTTATGCCAAGAGAGCGATTTTTAAACCGCGGGCAGGATTTGGGGGAACCGCGGGGCCGCGAAGCGAACACACCCCCCACACCCCTCCCTGGCAACACGAGCATTTCTCTCCCCCCTGCCGGCAAGTTGGAGCTGCCCTGCCAGAGCCGTCGTGCCCCCTCCGCACCCTGCCAGCCCTGCCCCTTTCCTGACGGCCGAGGAAACGGGGAGTGAGTCCTGGTTCCNCGCCGGGCGGAGCGGAGGGGCCGGCGCTCCCCGCGCTGCCCCAGCCCGCCGCGCCTTGAGCCGCCGGCACAGCCCGCTCCACATAAATGCATTAACAGCAGCCACCTCATGATTAATTCATCAGACCCAGTGACCAGGGGAGGAGGCGGGCGGAGGGGCGCGGGGGCTGGGGAGAGGTAGGGCGCACGGGACGGTTCCCTCTCCCACGTTCACGCTCCGGCGCAGGGCTCCGCCAGCGCGGAGGGACGGAGGGAGGGTAGGGAGGCATCCTGCGCCAAGAGCCCTGCTCGCCGCGGATGCCCGAGCGCTGCCTGGTCTGAGAGAGGGCGAGGGGACTCCCCTGGGCAGGTGACCGGGCAGCACTGCTGCTCCTGGCCGGCGGGACCAGCCGGGAGCCGGCCGGGGAAGAGCAAAGTGACCGTGGGAAGTTGCGAAGGCTCCGCGCCACAAAGCGGGTTGCACTCTCCGCTCAGCTCGATGCGGGAGCATTACCCAGCTCCGCGGTAAACGGGAGGGGCAGCCCTCGCTTGTCTTGTGGCTGCCAGCGGCCCGCCAGGTGCCTTGGCCGCGGAGAAGGGCCTCGGAGCCCCGAGCTGCCGGGCACTGAGGGGTGAGCCGGGCAGTGCAAGCATCCCGGGCGGCAGGAAGGCCCCGAGCATCCACGGGGCGGTGATCACATTAGCAGGGTTAGGCTCATTTGCACAAGGGTGTCCAACACCCCTCCCTCAGCCTTGGTAAAAACAGCGCTCGGCCACTCGCCAGTTGCCGGAGCCAGGTTTTTCCATGCAACACACCACTGGTGTCCATGTGAGTTTGCTTTGGTCTGCTGAAGCAGCAACAGCGGTTCCTTTCCCAGTCCTCCGGTGCAGAGCTTTGCTGCCCTCTCTTCTGAGGGTAGTGCTAGTTGCTTCATTTGTTTAAGCTGGCGGTACTCTGGACTTCACAGAAGGGATAAAAAAACCCACTTCGATTTCAAGGGTTTCAGAACAGCTGTTAAAGGCAGGAATAACTTTGCATTTCTCTTCATTTTCCGCTCCGAATATAGGTAGAAGTCCCACAAGTCCACCGTCCCCCTCCAATACTTAGTAGGAGATGTACTTTACACCACCAATCAAGAAGCTACCTTACCTTCGTTAGTCAGGTAGCTCCCTTGACAGGTGAATAAATTTGTGTAGAACAGATGATTTATCACCTACTTATTACTGCCTCACCTCATCTATAAAACCAGGTTTGCCTACCTGGTAGCATTGTCATGCTCTAAGCGACTGTACTTGAGTAGGATGTTATCAAGGTTTAACAATTCTTATTGATCATGTGCCAAGAGCAAAAATCACCTCTTGTGGATTTTAGATTAGCAAAGACTTTTTGACGTGATACAGCTATATAGAGAGATTTCCAAGTATCAAACAGAATTCCTAACCTTTACATAGAGAGATCCCACAAATTGCAACAAGCCCTAAGATAGGTAATCATAGGCAATGAGGTAGAAGAAAATACATGAAAAAGTAGAGCAGTTTTGTGGGAAAATTTAATTTACATGACACATGTTAATTTTCTTTTTGTATTATGCTGTAGATTTTGTGTTATTCACATACAAAAGAGTAATTAACTCCACAGCTAAGGCTGCATTGTGGTTAGCGAGACTAAAAATCTCTCTGTTCAGTACTTCAATGCTTGCATTTAGACTACACATTTAGCACAATAGCACTTAAGAATTACAGTTGAATTCTCCTTTTAAAAAGAATATTTACTTGCCTTCTACAGGGAAAAATATGAATTGTCCTCTCATTGTAAATTTTCTCATTTTGTCACATCTATGAATTCTGAAGAGTCCTGTGTATATTGCAAGCCATTCTTACTGCAACTAAAGCCAATTTTGAACTTTTACAATTAACCTTAGGAAGTAATCCCATTATTTGACACAGCGCAATTAAATCTGACAGATTTGTCAGAGAAAACCATTTCTGATTTGTTTTTAAAAGTGTGTGCACCGAATTAATATTCTGATGGAAAAAAGTTTTTATTCCAGTGTCTGCTTTTCAGGTAGATTTAATTTTCTTCATTGTTTTCTGACTGCTTCTGGCTATATCCACCATATTACTTTGCACTTAGTACTAGAGTTTCCAACATAATTACATAATATTAGATACAATTGTTCTACCCAGCTTGTGTTGGAGAAAAAAAACCAGTTTGTTAGAATCAAAAGTTTCAGATGAGTACATCAGTTTTGGCAGGAAGAAGTAAAAAAAAGTGGGACTTGATTAAAACCTCTGAATCACTAATCCAAAACTCTGCTTTTCAGCAGACATTATCTAACATCTTTTGTAATCCAGTGCTTCATCTTAAAATCAGTTCATTTCACTCTTTCTAGTGAGGGCATTGCCTGAACTTCACTCCTCTGATTAGAAGTTGTCTCATTGGTTTCTCTCCCAATAACATTCTAAACTGTTATTCACTTTGGTTCATCTATTGATTTACATACAACACTCACATTATTTTTTTTTTAACTGAACAAGATTCTCTTTGAATCTCTTTTCATAAAGCAAATTCCGGATTTCCTTGACAATGTCTATGACCTATTACAGTTTGAATTAGTTTGTCTTAAATATTGATGGAAAGATTTTTATATATGGCATTCCAGTAAATTCTTACTAGCAAGGTGCACAATAGCATTGTCTCTCCATCTCCATTTAAACATTGATAAAAAAAGGGATTTCCGTTGCTTTCATGACTTTTCTATGTTGACAGCTTTTATTTTGTCCCATGTTCAGTATCAACAACAAGTCTTTCTCCTGCCATACAACTTTTGACTCTCAAAATACCAGATTATACCAGAAGTTTTTCTTGTACTTTAGTGCACAATATTGAAATTTGTTATCCTATAATATAACAGAATTTCTTGGCTCTAGTATTTTGTGTATGCTGTTGACAAGTTGGGAATCAATAGCAAATTACACATCTTTTTTCTAAAATTATTAGTGAATTTATTAAAGGATATGGAAATAATAGACTGATTTTTAACAAATCTAGCAAATTCCATGTTATGCACTGATCTCTTTTCAGAATAAGCTCTCTTCATTTTGCAGGTCTTTATTTGCTTCACAGTTTTTATACAGGTTTTCTTCTCTCCCATTTCAATAGGTGTTCATATACAGATGCCTGCTTCCAGGTTACTAGTATTAAACCCTAGAAAAAGCAAAGGTGTTAAATGAGATGGTGTACGAGGTGTCAGTTGTGATAGAGGGAAAAAGATGTAGTATAACTGAGAGGACAGAGGAGAAAAACGGGTATGGCGAGCCTGGTGAAAGTTCGGTCTATCTGCTGTGCTAGGTTTTCTACTTACAAATGACCTAGTAACTGTAACTCAAAATCACCATGGTTAAAGAGGAAGGAGAAAAGACCTAATTTCAATGCTTTTCACTTGTTTCTTCTATTTTTGGAAATTCTCAAGATTCCTTATCACAGAACTCAATTGCACCAGTAATTTTATTCATGTGTCATCTCAGAGCTATGTGAATATGCAAGTATTTGAAACTTCGAAGCTTAGATTTCTTACACTGTTTTTATTTATTGAAGTACCACTTTATGTTCTATAAAATTGTTAACATTCTTGCTGATGTCTTATTGGTATGAAAAGATGAATAGATTTATTACATATGAGTGCATAGTTCCACTACTGCAACATCTGAATTTATATGGACACAGATTCATTGGAAATATTTCAAGTAATATGTTTGCTCATACTGTGGATCAGGTTTCAGTGCTGTTACATCAATACATTTGGTCTTGGTGCATCCCTATCAAAGACTTTGGATGAAATCTCATTCACACAAAAATCAAAGAAATTCTGCTAGTTCCTTCATCAGAGCTAGGATTTCATTCACTGAATTTTCTCTCAGAGTATACTGTATTTGACATGAAATTCCTAAATACAGTAGCTTATATAAAATATAAACATAGACATTTTCTAGGTTTAGTTCTAGAAAATAAATTATATTGAAGTGAAAATATGTTTATGATAAAATCAATCCTGATTTAGTAAAACTAAAAGGAAATTATAATAGTACATCTATGTGAAATATCTCTGGCCTGAAGGCCATGTGACATTTGCTTGATTCAAGGCTTAATATTCAAAGCTTGGCCACAGTTATTCATCTGTTAAGGTTTATGAAGTTGCCATGATATATGATTAATTCTGGAATTCCACTACATGGAAATTGTGGTTTCAGTTGAAGTATGATTATTTATTTCAGTCGAATTATGGTTATTTATTTCAGTCTGAAACACAGACTAAAGTTGAAGGCATAAAGGGTGTCTTTTGCCTTTACTTTTAATAAATTTTAAGTGAATTAACTTCTCCTCCTTCTCCAAAGACTTTTTCTTCTGAGCTTTATAATGAAGTGAGATTATCTAGACAAATGTGGATTTCAATCTGTATAAAACTTAGAGGAACTTTATCATATAAAACCTCAGGGCTTGACATAAGCAACATGTTATTCAATACAGTACCAACCATTGAAATACTTCAGAGAGGTGCATTTTCTCTCATGTTTATTTGGTAATTAAGTATTGTGATTGCTGACATCTTAATTTCATTAAATGACTTTTTCTTACTGAAATCAGAAAGACTGTTAGAAATCCTTATTAACAGTAAAGCAATGGACACCAGTTATTGAGGGGACGTGAACCGTGTTGAACGGTGACATCTTTGTTTCCAAGAATGGGGCAATTCTGTCATTCCTGAAGGGTTACTGACAGCATTCCAAACAAGTGTAAATAACTTTTGAAGCTACAACATTTTGCTATATACATTATTTCTGATTTTTAAAATTGCCCTTGACTTTAAAACCCTCATTCATATGTCCATTTCGTTACTATGAATTATGTCACCACAGGTGGTGAACTGAAGAAAGAAAAGAGAGAAAATAGGAAGGGTGGATGAACAATCACAGCGAGGAATAAGATGATCCAAAACCAGACATTACTCCAAATTGCTAGTCCAGCTGAGTTTTACATTCCGCAGACTCGGAGCAGACTGTAACTAAAAGTACAATTTCTTTTTTAGTTCTCTCACTCTGAAAACAGTCCAAAATGATCTATACAAAGCTAGGGCAAAGTTGCAGACAGGGCTGGTGTCTACAGTACACAGTCTCTGAACACCCTCTTGAAGTTGTGCAAATAGCCGAAGAGTAAAGAATGTTGCAGGCTTGCCCTTCAGAACCTTGATACATTTCCTGCTTCTGAAAGCACATATATGAGATGACTGGAAGGACAACTCACTACACCAAAATGCTGAAGCAAGACCATTACTGTTTTGCTAGGCCTGAAGTTTCAGCTGAAATGTGGTTTATAATGCTGTAAAATTATAGGTCAGGTAAACCTTATTGCAGCTCTTGGGTATGGTTGTCCCTCTTCATTTAAGATAGATGTAAGAAACAAGTAACTGAAATGACTGTAGTCCCTAAACCTCAAACAGAATTACGTCTCTGTGCAAAACAAAAGCTTGAAAAAGCCAAGTCAGAATGTGAATGAAGGGGGTGGAATGGTTTTGCTGTTTTTTTAAGAAGGAAACAAATAGAAGTGAATCAAATAGTGGCTATGTGTGTAGGACATTCATAAACATGGAGAAAGAGACAATATGCAGAAGGAGCTTATGTTGGATTGCTGCCAAACAATAGGTACTCAGGAGCAAGCCGAGACAGGTTTTGCGCTGTTGGCACAGACTGACTTGGGTTGAATCCCTGGGAGAAAAAAAAAGCTTTTTCAATATGTATAATTTCTGCTATGCTCAAGTAAACAAGACATTTTTAATGTTGCTTTTTAGAAACAGGACTGCACTAAAAAAAAAAAAAAAAAATCAATCTATTAACAGTTTCCCCTTCTAGTGGGAATAATCTACAAAGTCCCAAATTTTGACCAGCCATTGGGCACAGTAGCTAAGCTGTGTGACAGAGTGATAAATCTCAGATGTAAATATACATGTTTTTATTAAAGTGATAAATCTCAGATATAAATACAGATCATTATTAATTGATTTACAGAATTCCCACCTCACTATTCAGAGGTACCCCCTCCTTTAAGGTGTTCATAAGAATCATTTATGCTCTGGGAGCTGAAATTGGTATATCTAGCTATCATTCAAATACCCCAAGGACCGGCTAAATCAAAATGACATTCCTATACAGGAGAAAAGTTTTTAATTCTCAACTTTCGTATGAAGATTTAGGTGTCAGTAACCTTCTTGTTTAACCTCCCCAACACATCTACGTCCCCTCTCCAGAAATCCTAGAAAAAAAATAAAAGAGAATGTAGGCAGGTATCTTTTGACTTTGCACCCCAGAGCCTTGAAAAAAAGCTAAGAAAAGGACAGAGCCTTTGGGGTAGTGGGCTGAGAGTGCCTTGGAGCAAGCACTGAAGCAATACTCCATTGCCTTGTTCAGGGAAAGAGGATTTTGTATTTTCTTCTAAACAAACAGGATCAGTTCAAAGAAACACGAGTGGACCCAACTGTACAAAAGCCATCAAGCTTTGACCCACTGTTAAACTCATTAAAGTAGGAATATGTACCTGACTTATGCAGTTATCTTAAATTATCTTCCTCAAAGGAAACTGAAGAATAATTTCAGACAGTGCAAATGATTAATTTTCTTAGGGCACACATAACTGGTGACTTCATTACTAATCAGGTTTTTTTCTATATGTGTAAATAAATGAAACTACTCATGTGGAAGATGCAACACAATCATGAGTGAAATATCCCCAGTGTGAAAGAATGAAACATAAATATTTAAAATGGACACCTCTGAGCTTTCTGTATCTCACAGTATCAGTAAGGACTCCCAAACTCCTTAAGAATAATACCTAAGCATGGAATGCCTTTTTTTCACTTTGCTACATGAATGTACATCATATTGTAAAATGGTCACAAAAGGACAGTTTAAAATTAACACACACATATGTATCATATTCAATAGCAAAAAGAACCATCTTGCAGAAGACAACAGTGATTGCTGAAGTGCTCAATACACACAAATGGAATGCTTCACATGCTGGAACTAATCGAAGGTCCAGTACTCTGCCTCCAGTGTATAATTAATCTACTTTCCTATCTAGCAGATAGAAGACGACTCTAAATGAGTTTGTGTACAAAGTGGTCCTTTCAGAAGAGCATCCTCCTACCTTCAGGCAGTATTAAGGTTTTCTGAAACAGAGTTTCTGTACAGACCTGTCATGTTTCATAGCCACTGATGGATTCAATGAAGAAAGAACAACATAAGCACTTCCTGAAGAGGAACAGTGGCAGCCACTGAATCTTGCCACCACATACAGCACCCTGGGTTTTCCTCAGAGGTCTCCTATCTAATTACTCACCAAGTTCAACCCGCTTAGCTTGTGAGATCTGACAAGATCACAGCCTGAGGTGGAGCAGCTGGGATTTAACTTTTATTTATAAAACTTAATTAGGAGATTTTTTCTTTCTTTCCATTTTTTTCCACCTCTTCACCATTAAAATCACATATCACCCTACATATGCATGTACAAACACATAAAACAAGGAGTAAAAGCAAACCACAACAGTCAGTGAAGTTACTTGCTATAGAAATAGCAGTGCTTGCATTAGCACTTCAAAGGGAAAAGCTATTTTAAAATTTAACTGCCTGGCAGATGTAGCAGATATAGAACAGGAACCGAAGAGAGGTAAGGAGGGAGGGTGAGTAGGAAGAGGAGAAAATAAGTGAAGAGGAATAGGGAAACAGATGAACTGTACATTAATTAAAGGTAAAAATAGCCAAACTATCTGTGTACTGGAAGTGAAATGTTGACAATGTGGAACTTGGTAGCAAAATTCCAACTGACTTCAGGGAAATCTATCTTTCACTCTATATCAATAGTTTTACACTTATGTACTACGATGTGTCAACACAATTCCTCAATGTACTTATTTCTTTTTTAGTTCATGGTTGCCAATAATTTGTTCTACAGTAATTCTACAAGTATTGTGAAGTCAAGAAGTAAACTAACCCTCACTACCGTTTTCAGTATAGATTGGAAAATCAGGGTAGAAAACTGGTAGGTTTTTTTTTTTTAGCACAAATTGCTATTCACACAGATGCTATTATACAAACCATAGATAGCCATTCATCATATATTAAACGCCTGTATTTTGAAGCAACTGGTACAGAGTTTCATCCCCATCGTTCCTGGGATTTGTTATCATCTACTACACTGCTGAACTCCAGAGGCAATAATGATTTCAAAGGATGGGATTTAAACCCGTCTGTTTAGTCTATAATGCAAGATATATGGAATGGTTAGTCATGCATCTATATCAATGCATAACTGATTATTCTTCAGGCTGAAAAAGTATTAATGAAAAAGTATTTTATATACAGTCAGTCTGATTGCTGTGGTAACACTGAGTAACCTGAGCTGGATCATTAAATCCATCTATGATAGAATTTTTTCCGTTTCAGTTCTTTGCCAGTAGCAGAAATAATCACATAGATAAGTCATTAGACTATTACAACTCTGTAATTTACGCTTAGATCTGTTCTGAACAGAGTTCAGATAGCATGGTTAAGAACTTACTATCCTTGCCACCGTTGTTCCAGAAGATTGTTCAGACAAAGTGCATTAAAACAAATACGAAGAAATATACCCACATCAAAATAATCTAGAGAACAACCTTTGCCTTGATATCAGCAGTCCATTTTGTAAGCACTGAGTGACAACATTTCATATAAAGCTTTGAAAGAAAGGAGATATATTCTTCTCACTGCTCCTAAAACAACTAAGGCAGATACAGATACCCTTTTACCGTGGGGAATCAAATTCCATGAATCAATGCAAAGTTTTCTGGTGGCATATGGGATGTGGAAACAAGCTCATAGATCCAAATGTATGTACCTTGTGGAGAAGCTCAGAATGCAGAAAATAGCAAAGGAAAACCACAAACTTCTGGGATCATAGCTGAAGGACTGTAGTTTGTACTTCATAAGGACTGTAGAAAGATGAAAGGCACAATTCCAGACTAGGCTTTCTTGGCAAATGATTTTTTTTCTCTTTATCACAGACAGAAAAATGAGGAAAAAATTGATTTTGTTTGATTGTTTTTCTTAAAGTTGCATTAAAACTTAGCTTTGTTCCCGTAGGTGCACAGAAAATGTTAGATTGGGATTTTATTTATCTGAACATTATAGAATATAATCTTATTATATATAGCTTATAATTATCTTCTTATCAGGATAAAAAGCTCACTGTGGTTAAGAGACAACAGTAAAACATACAGAAGAGACTAATGCAAAGGACAGGGTAAATCCACAGTTTTCAAGAACAGTGTGAAATCCTACCAATCAGCCATGTAAACAGAGACAGAGATTATTACATTAAGAATAATCATAGAATCATACTTTTATCTTATTCACTCCATGTTTTATGTGTTTCCTCCTGCTTACTTCTTTATGTCTGCAAAGTCCAGGCCACTTAAAGTTCCTTTATCTGTATGGCTGGGTTGACAGTTATTTAATTAAATTTTAAAAAAATCAGTGGTTTTGCTTCATGGTCTCAAATGTTGAACTTCTTGCCTGAAAAAAAGGTTTGGTAGCAAATAGGACTCAGGGAAAGAACATTTAAAAGGAGATCTCCACAGTTAAAATAAAGAAATGTATCTAAAATGGTGATTATTTAAGGTATAAAATCCTTTGGCCTTGACTTTCACATATGTAACTATAATCATTCTGGGTTAAATGAATCTGAAGAAATGTGGAAGGTTCTAAACATAAAATTATGAATAAATAATAATTTTAATACTTCTAAGTTTGTTCAGCTTCCAAACTATTTTATAGGCTAACTTGATTTTATTGTAGCCTAGAGACTGAATCTGCTCTTTCAATACACTGCAGATTTCAAAGTTAAGAGTTCTCCTCTCCAGAAGTCCTGCTTTCCCATTGAAAAAAAAAATTCAGTTGTTTACATGTGTGTCATGAAATGGACCTCTCACATCTGTGCCTACATTTGTAGAATTCAACTGAGACTTTGCCATTGACCATTTCCTTGTCAGAGGAAACTGAAACCACTGGGCATTGGAGATGAACAAAGAAACACACACTTATTACAGGTGGAGAATTGAGGAAATAACAGTAATTAAAACAAGGACCTATGGCCCTTGATTTGATTTAGGTTTTGATATTTGGTCTCTTTGCATTAGTTTTTTGTATAGTTTTTGATATTTCACTTAGATTTTTTTTCTTGGTAAGTATATGCAGTAATGGGGCCATTTTAATGCATCAGAGCACTATGGAATGTTTGAATTAAATATAATCCACTTTTCTTGGACTCTAAACCATCAAAGAATTTTACTCAATGATGATATTAGTCTTTAAAAGAGCAAGTTAACATCAAAAGAACAACTTACAATACTTGTCAAAAAAAGAAATCACTTAACACAAGAAAATAATGGTATCTGTTAATACAGATACCATTCTGTTGTTAATTGTATCTTTTGTTGTTGATTCTACTCTCAAATAATAAACCTAATCCACTACAGAGCAATCTTACCTTCAGTTTGGGATATATAACTCATGTCACACAGTCAATTTTTTCACAGCTGTGCCTGTAACAGTGGAGACCTGCTTAATTAGACCTCCCTCCAAAACCCAAGAAGAATAATTGCATTCTTGTTTTTTTAGGTGCCACATAATGTTCTAAAAACAAAACTAAAGGTATAGGAACAAATAAACCATCCTCTATTAAGACATAATGCTCCACAGGCAAAGGCTACCATGCAGGTTAACACAGAAAATAATGGATCTGTTTGCCTCAGATTTTTTTGTAGACAGACTTAATTGCTTGTTAACTCTACAGGTGGAGATAATTACAAAGATTTAAACATATGCCTTCAATTTTGACGTGTTCAACCTATGCAAAACTGGGACCTGATTTTTCAGAGTGGTTTGCGCTTCAAAACCCAGCTGATGTTGATGTGGTAACTGTAGGTACTCATTCTCTAAAATAATATTCTTATACTAAATATAAGTATATAATGAATATGAGTATATTAATTCAGTTTAGTCTGGTTTTCTGGTGCCATTATAAAAGCAAGATAAAAACAAACACAAAAAAGCACCCTTCTAAGAATGATCTTCTAACATTTTTTTTGCATCTGCTTTCAAGAAAGAGTTCCCACACTGAGTCAGATCAATATTCCATAGAAAGCATTCTGGAGATTCCAAAATGTATGTGGAATCAGTTTGTCATTGGGGATCCAAGTTTGTCACTGAGTATCAAAGCTGGTTTGGTGGTGCATTCTCTGAAACTTTAGTGAAAGTTTATGCCCTTCTTAGTAACTCTTCTGAAATAATTTCAACACTAACCAACAAAAACCTGGAAGTGTTCTGTACTGTAACATTTATTCATCAGATCTGCCACTAATGGCAATGTTTGCTTTTCAAGTACATAATTTCCTAATTACTTGTTGATATAGATGTTTGAACTATATTAAACACATTTAAACCACATAAATATAAGTATTAATGTTTTATTAATATTACTTTTTGTTTGTTCTTCTTTTTTTTTTCCTCTGGATGCTTGAGAGTTTTGGATGTGCACTGTTATTCTCTGTATTCAGAGGATCCTATATTAAAAATCTCTATTTAGAGAAGTAGAAATCTTCTGGTTAGAACTAACTAAAGACTGAGTCCAAGCCTATTGAATGACATGCTAAATCAGATGATGTTACCAGAGTATATATCAACACGACATTTTACAAGCAGATGCAATGTCAGTCTGCCTATGTTTTGAGCTAATTAGGGGAAAGCATCTTCAAAATAGGAGCCATGGACTGCTGTGTTATAGGACACTATAGCTGTGCTTAGTGCTGTACTACTGAAGCTCTATATCTGCTGGATGGGTCATATTTGGTGAGAACTGGCTCATGTTGCTTCAGAGAAAGGGCAAGCAAAAATCAGATTTGCCTTTAAAAGCTCGTATTAATGTACCTAACAGTGGAAGAAGAACTAACCTCAGAATTTTTGCAGAATATGACCAAAGCTTATTTTTCTTATTGTGTTGTACTATTATTATTGTTAGTCTCATTTTTCTAACTGCTGGAGAAGCTGGTGTTTTGGTCAAGTTCTAGTTTGGGTAATTTTGCTCAATTTATTCACAGAAGTTTATGATGCATGCAAAATCGTGGTCTAAAGCAATAATTATATATTTAAAATAGAAAATTTTTTAAAGTAGATTCCCCCTCTACCCCCAAATTAGCCAAGTTAGCAAAGGATAAGCTGATTATTTCTCCTTGAGATGATATATAATTTATGATGCCAAGCACATGTACCACCTGTTGACAATGACTAGAAACATGACATTTTCAGGAATATAATAACAATTAGACTATTACTAAAGTGCATTGAATACAAGGGGCAATTATGGTAATTATGTAACTAATCACAGAACACAAATTATACTAAAGATACATTGGTTATTTCATTTATGTATTTAAAATCAACATAATTTACAAGAACTTTTTATTTAGAGAATGCAATCGAACATCTTATTACTGTGATTCTCAATGTGTATTTTAGAACAGTATTCAAATGTGTTTGAACATGAAGGAAAAAGAGCAGCACTTCCCAATTTCTGCACCCCAGATCTTTCTTTTAAATGAGTATCTCTAAGTTTTCATTGCTTCTTCATAAGTGCAATATATTTCAATAGCATAGTGTATGATATATGGAACTGCAATTCACATACAAGGAACAAAGGATACACATAAAAAAGGAACCAAGATACAGGATGCTGGAGTGAAGCATCTAAGTTAAATGCCACTGAAGTCATGACAAAAATTGTTCCTTATACATGGAAGCATCATGGCTACTTCTGGACCAAGTGGCTTATCAATAATAAATTAATGGTCTTGAGTTTCCACATGCATATGTATTCCATATATTTTTCATAGTAGTGTTACTTTCTGAATTTGTCAGAAACTTAAAATAACTCCCACTTATGCATAATTGATATGAAATAGTATCTCTACTAGAACGGCTGAAATACCCTTTTGGGTATTTTTCCATTTTGCAAAGTGTCTAGAAGTTGCAAACTACAGATTAGGTGTATTTAGATGAGAAGGGTTTACATCTCAAGGCAAAAATAAACAGTCCTAAAGTTCAGGGGAAAGAAGGAGAGTTTTTTCATTTATTTATTTCTATTTTTGTGGTTCAAGTTCCAAGGTTGAAGTTTTATCTGTTGTTTGGGGTTTTTTGGTTGTGTTTTTTGTTTTGTTTTGTTTTCTTGTTTGCTTGTTTTTTAAGACCCATGGGATCTCTGAGACATCTCTACCAAGAAGCTTTGCTGATTTTTCAAGGACAGTTTTAAGATGTCAGAGTTCTCAAATACTGGCCACACTATTCTGTGTTCAAGAAACACAGAAAAAAGCCCTGCTTAGGAGCCAAGTTCTTCTTTAAATGGTGTAACCCTGTGGCAAGACCTCATTGTCAGCCCCTTCTCTGTAACAAGTGGTGTCAGGAAACACTTTCTCTGCCTTCCCCTTTTTTTACCTGGCTTGAGTATCGTGCCAAACTCTAGTTTTTACAGGTAGGTTGACAAGGGAGGCACCTTGGGCCTGATGATGATGAAGAAAGTGAGATAAAGATTCATGAAGAAGGCCAAGAAAATCCCAATTACCTTTGATTATATATCATATCAAAACTCTGTTCATATGACATTTCAGGAATCTGTCACAAAGCACTCAACCTCCGCAGGTTTTGATGTACCTTCAGATAGTGTCCTGGCACAAAAGCTTAGAGTAAAACAGAACTTCCTTGCAGCAATTATTTTCTGCTTTGTAGAAGCAACACCTCAGAAAGACTCCCAAGACTGAGCTGATGACTGTGTGGCCTTTTCTTGTTAAAGTCAGAGTCTTAACGTTTTAAAGTTTTAATAAGCATTTTAGCACAGTTTGCTAGTATGGAAGCTGCTCATTATGAGCTAATTGTTTCAAAGAGTTGCTGAAAGTGCTTAAATGTTAAAAATATGCTACTGTAAGCAAATATTCACAAGCCTTTCAAAGCAGATGTCTGAAAAATGGTAGGCTGTCTGCTCATGGTAGCAGTACACAAAGGACATGACTAAGCAGGATTGGGGTTTTTTGGTTGTGTTTTTTACATGGATGCTAATCCACAATGATTTTTCTTTTTAATTTTCAATTAAATGCGTAGGGCAGTAATAACCCAAATAGCTTTTGTAAGGAAGTTCACTACAGACACCAGTAATTCCTAGCTTTTCTCTCTTCTCCCATTCACCTCGCTCCGCAGCTTTCTTACCCACCCTCTCATGTCTGTGCAAGGCCCTCCCAGTCCTGACACCCACTCACAGCCCTTGTTTTCTTCCATCAGCTAGTGCTCTGCCTGTTTTCAGTCTTTATGCACACACCCTTTTTCTCTTTCTTTCTCTCTTTGCTAATAATTTTGGTCTCAAGATGTTTTAAACTCCTACAACACAGAGTAGCAAGGAAGGGCATTACGGGTGCCTTCCATTACAAACTAAAGCTGAGATTCTGCCAAACACATGGCAAAAGCTCCATTGTCCTCTTTCACCTTTTGTTGTTGTTTTTCCTCCTGTGTCCCCAAATCAATAAAATTCTGTTGACTGATTAGTGGAATATTCCCTGGTATTGACTGGCTAGGACATTCAGCAGATACTGCATTACAAAAAATAGACAGATGTTATTACATTGTTAAGCTGTCCTTACAAACTTTAGGAACTATTTTACTTTTTATTTGTATGGCTTTCAATTGTTTTCTTGTGCAACCTTGTTTACAGCAAACAGTTTTCTTTGGCAAACTGATATCTGAATACCAATTGGTTTTATTTATGGAGGATACATTTGGTAGTATTGAAATATGTAGCACATCATAGTACTTTGTGGTCACTAAGGCACCTTGGGGAGAGATCTCTGCACTATGAAGCTCAAAAGTGGGTAACAGTCAGACCCTTACACCTGTCCGTATTACAATTACAATGAAAATGATCAACTGCTAAGTGAGTCTCACATTTTACTCATTAAATAGAGGGGATTTCTGATCCAAAAGCACTGAACACAAGATTGAAATAGAATTAATTGCTGTACTTCAGAGCTATTGTTAAATTATATCACAAAGTTCAAAGACAGTAAATACATTACTATAGCATTTACGTAGCCTGAGCTTATTTTTCTGCTTGCTGACCCTGGAATGATTTGTTTGTTTGTGTTTGTGTATTTTGTTGTTTGTTTGTTTGTGGGGGTGTTTTGATTTGGGTTTTTTTACAGATTATTTCTTATCCATCTCCCCTCAGAAGGTCTCTTAGCCTTTTATTATATTGAATTGGAGCTAAGATGACCCTTTTTGATCTGGTTCCAAGAGTGAATAAGATGAGCAGCTCTGCACAGACAAGCAAAACCTGACATCCAGTCTCCCTTAGCTATGTTTTTCTGTATTTCTGAATTTTAACCATTATTACTCATTTATTAGAACATTCTATGGCTTTTGATATATCCAGAGCTTTTTAGCATGTCTTCACAAATTCCTCATGACTCTCTGCTTCTGTTCACCACTGTGCCATTGCCTTTTTTTCTATTATTATACATTTTCTTTTCATGGTGAACCACCCACAAACTATGCCAGAAGCTCAAAATAAGACGGAATTTGCTGAATAAGCAAGGGCCTTGAAAAATATTATTGGAAAATACTTTGCTGGTAGGGTAATAAAGGAGGAAAAAGTTTCTTCCTTTCAAGTTCATATTATACTCCTTTGGATCTTTTAATATGAGGATGTTCACACACTAGTTTTCTCTGTTTAGCACTGGTATTGAAGTACACTTTTATTAAATATCCCTTCATTTAACACTCTCTAGTATCTTTAGAAGATGGGATTGAACTGTTACAGCTTATTCCTGTTTGATCTGTTTGCTGCAAACAGGGTATGCCAAGATATTGAAAGCAACAATCCAGTTTGGTTAGGCTCAGTAGGAAAGTTGCAGAATATCTGAGCAATCTTTTTCAAGCAGAACTTTACCCATCACCATGGTATAGGGGCTCCTTTTTATTTTTAATTTGAAAATACCAGTCTTCAAAGCAGTTTGAATGGCAGACCTGAATCAGAAATGCCAGTCATTTTCTCCCTATGGACCTGGCTCCATTAGGAAACTATGAGACTAGGTGAAGATTTCCATGCCTGCAGAACTGAATCCTTAATACTTTTTATCATTTTATACAGACACTGTTGAAGTAAAGAAAATATCTCTAATTGTTAGCTTACTTCATCAACCTGATCTGCCACAAGAGGGCAGAGGCTTATGTCACTCAGCTTCATCTACTGTCATACAAGAATGTCAGGGATCTTTAATGGTAAAATTTATCATGTTTAAATACCAGGGTGAAATATGAAATTCCATTAACTATTTTTAAATGGCTTTAGGCTAAAAAGCCAAATGCAGCAACACAAATCTGTCATCCCTGTTGCAATAAATACAGCTGCCATAGCTTGTTTAGAAGGCATTAATTACTGTGCAATTATGCAAGGTTTAAAAAAAAATGCACTTATAGAGACAAATATGGCTTTGTTAGTTTGAAAAATGTTGTCGAGCCAAGATACTGAAACTTTTATGTAATTAGGGTCAATCGGTCACTGCAATAAATGGGTAGATTTTGGCTGCAAGGTGTTAGGAATCCAAACCTCTTATGCTAGATCTAGAATAGTTTAAACTCTTGGTATTTTAGGAGCAAAATTGAGTGCTGACTTGTTGCTGATTGGGTAACAGAGAAACTTAAATCAATAATGTGTTATATTCTGCACTGGTACAATGGTTTTGATGAAAAAAAGAGGAAATGAAAAAATTAAGCTCACAGTTTTCACACGGGGGTAATTTACATTACATACACTGACTTCCCCTGCTTTAAAATTTGTTACAACTATGACTTAATGATGTGTAAGGTTAGATTCTAACAAGCCCCACCCTGTTTTCTAGCACTTATAGTTGCTTATAATTATATTCATACTTTAAAAAGTTTCCATAGATTATCAGCTGATTCAACTACCGAAATGGAACCTTCAATACCAATAAGTGATGTATTTGTCATGACCAGACATTGCCTAAGAATGCAGGAATTTCTTTTTCCTCTTACTAATATTGCAGATATAAAGTAAGAGCAGTTGTTGCCCATGTCATTTTTTTTCCTAAGCATCAGCTTAGTAAAAGACTACATTACAGAAGCAATGAAGAGAGGACAATTTAGTGTTCTTTTCAATTTTAGTTAAAGCATATTTTAACAAAATACAGATTTCTGTATAGTGAGACTGCTACCACATCCTTTGTTCAATGCCTTCTTAAAGATAGTATCAGACACAATTGGTGGGAGGAGATACAGCACAAATCCCTGCACATTTACCAGCTCACAAAACTGATGGTGATGATTGTAATTATCAGGGACAGCATGAAGGAGGTAGTTACAAAATTCTGTTAAGCTAGCACACTGCACTGTCAAAAATGAAAACCTGTCTATTAGAGGGGAAAACTCCACCATCTTTTCTCTATCTTAAAGAATTGGGGGGGGAGGGGGAGGGGAGGGGAGCAATGTTGAACACTGCAGAAAAAACTCCCGCATTTTTCTCTGTAGGCAGATTTCATATTCCAGTTGCTGGAATATCCACTTTCAAAGATTTAAGTGTGAATTCTTTGCAGAATTCCATGGTCATTCAGTATTCGCCATGGCCTTTAGATTATACCTTAAAATCTCCTGTCCTAGAGCATTGATAAAATGGCTGCAAAAAACACTCCCCCTTAAAACTACTGGGGACTTACAAAAAAACACTCCCCCTTAAAACTACTGGGGACTTACAAAAAAGAGGAGGGGTTGTGCTTTTACGATTGGAAAACAAACTAGTCTCCTCTCTGGGAATCTAAATAACCTACAGTTCCTGGTTCCCCCACAGTCTCTGGGTCTGCAATTGCTCATGGGCTACCAAGGAGACAGTGAGGTCAAGTGACCTGTTGGAAAACTAACCAGGATTTTATCAGAAACTCGTCTGGTTTCATTTAAAAAGGTGAACACAATTACCATATTTCCACTTTTTCCTGACAAACTTATACTGTCTGATAGAAATCTTCCATCAGAATTTTTCCAACCAGGCCGAGTCTCTCTTATAAATTAACTCATGACAGCACTAACATGGTTAATGCAGCATGGACAACAATCAGAGGACTGATTCCAGCTTATTATCACATTCTTAGACTAGACCTTGAACAACAGTTACTACTACATCAGCTGTGATTATCAAGTTGAGCTGACTTATTTCCAGCACCCACAGCAATATCTGAAAGCTCTTTTCTCTTTTTTCTTTTTTTCTTTTTTTTTTTTTTTCTTTTTGGAAAAAAAAATGTAGCAATAGCCAGTGACAAAACAATTTCCTCGAAGCAAGTGTATCAACTTATGATGAAAAAAAAGGGTCAGAGTATTTCCAGATTAGACAGCAGCAAAAACTTTCATGGCTGATTCTACAAGGTTGATCCAAGGAGTCACAACAAGATGATCCAGAGAGGTTAGGTACCCAGGTTCTCCTCAGAAACAAAGACAGAAAAGAAACTCAGGAGGTTGGCCAAAAAAACCCCAACCTTCTGTGACTTGGGGGTGGGGGTCAGGCCATTGAGTTCCAGCCAATAGACCACTGTGAGCATAACAATGAGCCTAAACTACCACCAAATGCATGAGTGACAGTGTGGCATATTAAGGACCTTCACTCATGCAGCCTCTGCAGACTGGAATAATTTTCTGAAGACAGGCACTTGATTAGTTGGGACTCTCTTTTTCTGAAATTTAGTGGGCTGATGATACCTGACTTTTTCCAAACAACTCATAAATTAGGCTAATCTGTTCAAAAGCATAAAACCTGTGGTTTTGTTCTCCTTAGCCTCTGCAAATTCAAATCTATGCTTCCCACTTCCCAAGTGCACATCCTAGGCATCAGAGTGTGCTTACAGCAATCACAAAAATCAGGCTCAGTATATGTTAGTTGTGTCAGAATACATCAGGAATTCTATTTGCATAGTTTCCAAAAATAAAACTGTAAAATAGACACCTTAAGTTCTTCAGTCGTTCTTCTTCCGATGTCAGGAGATGGCACATTTTGCTGAGTTAAAAACAATTGTAAATTCCCACAGATTCCCACAGATTTCTACTAAGACAGGTTATCACTGCAAAGCAGTTATGCCAAAGACAAAGAAATGATATAATGTACTTTTCTTTTATAACAGAATTAATTTGTACTTTTTCATATTTTTAAATGTCATTTTTATATTCAGAAGGTCAGCTATCATTCTTGTACCCTTTAGAATAAGACAGCTATGAAGGGCACTGATTAAAAAAAGCTGTCATTTTAACGAAGTTTCCATTCTCAACTGGTTTTCTAATAGAAACTTGCAGATGCATAATACCTTACAGCCAGACCTGACTCTCAGCCATTAGTGCTGCCAAGTATAGAAGACATCCATAACCCTTCACAACAATGTAAAAGATGTCTTTCTGCTGAATATATTTGGCTGGGTTTATTAATCTTTTTGCCACTTAATATACTTTTATGTTAGACATCTACTTCTCACACTACTCTCTTCAGAATTTCGAATTTCTTTGGACCATTTTCAAAAATCTAAATTGGATTATTCCTTTCCCAAAGACTTAGTATCAGTGAAGCTGTAAACGCAGAGAAGGATCTGAGAGAACTCACCTGATGAAAATTTAGGACACTACCACAGCAATTAGATCATTACAGTGAATTATGAAATAAAGTGCTGCAAAAAATTAAATTATTCTGAAGTAGTGATTAAAATGAGAGTCAAATAAAATTCACAAAATTAAGTTGGTCACAATCTTGTTGAGAAAGGAGAAAAGTGTGATAAGTAAAGGGACATCTGTGATTAGCTTATATCCACATTTGCAAAAATATATATGACATCGCCAATTATTAGTTGGATAAGAAAATCACAAGTTATTTGGTGAAAGAAACTAAGAAAGCTATTACGCTTTCACAAGTGAGATGCAGGACACGGGTGAGAGAAACAGTGTGACTGTTCCTCATTGGTTTCACTGCAAAGTGAAATGGATTCACTTGAACTTTAAGCAAAACAGTTCGCCACTGAAAAGACACGGAAAACACACACTTCATTGGTGAATATCAGCTAAGTCACCAATAATTCCCAACAAAGGGAGTGAGAGGTTTTAAAATTGCAACACTTGTACCATTTCCATTCATCAAGCAATACCCTAAACTCATGTTTAAAAAAAAGACTTTGAGTTGTCTATATCACACAGAGAAAAATTATGTATATAATAGTCCTTAACAGCTTGCTTTTACTGGAAGCTACAAGTTTCCACAGTGCCCTGATGGCTACAGACATATGGCTGCACTGATCTTCTGCAACATGTAGGCTCTGAAATCTCACAGGTGACCTGACTGCAGTAGCTGTGATCTTCCTTTTGCAGATGGGTCTACAGTTGACCAACGTGACCTGAAGTCTGGTCAGAGTTGACTGAGGTTAGAAATGTCAGAGAACATTCTCCTAGAGTATTTCTGGCTAGCACTTTCCATTTGGTGCTTCTTCTGCAGTCATGGACTGCAGTACAAAAATCGTTGCCTTTAGGATAAAACCCAAACCCTAAAAAACAGGTAGACACCAGTTACACCCTGGGTAAGTGTTCCATGGATTTTGAACCAGATAAGTGATATTCCTTCAATCTTAGAACTATCTGATTCCAAACTGATATCAAAGAAGTAGAATTAGCGGATTCTGCTGCAGGAAAACCTATCATGTCTCTGTCTCACTAACTATGGCAGTATTATGTTTTAGCTCATTTGAAAATATGTAGCTCAATTAAGTGGGAGACTCAAATCAGTATTCTGATATACGTAAATGTAAACATTTTCAAGTAATAAGCTGAATTTGTAAAGTGTCTTATACTATCCAGTGCTGAGCTTCTCTTTAAGGGAAGTGAGGGTTTTATGAATTGTTCGTTATTTCACAGTAAACTGAAACATTTGAAATAATTTAACTTTGCGAAGATCCTTTCAAAGCTGCCAGGTCTGTGCACTTGCAAGTACTGAACTGATATAATCCATTCTTGTCGTGCTGTTAGTTGCGCTAAGAGGACCATTTTTAGTCTTCTGTGTAGGATGATTATTTTCATGGTTGTTGTCTTAATTTTTCCATAGCTTCGTAACAAAAAATATTTTAACCTGTTGTACTACAATTTTTTATTTGCTACACTGATTTCAATATTTGCTCCTGTGTAAGGCCCTATAAAAAGTACATATTAATTAGCACAGCCCATACATTTCACCAAGGACATTGGTTTTTTTCTGTTTGTGATAGTATAATCAATGTCCTCAAGTAAAAAAATACTTAAATGAAAAATAAAATTAAATGAAAATAAACAATTTTATTCCATACTGTTCCATGTAAGAGCATATAAACCTATATAACTGGAAAAATATCTGAGAAACCTTTTTAATATTTTTTGGACTTGATCTTACCTAACTTATGGGAAGAGTTTCAAAGGCAAATATATCTAGTGTGGTAATTTAAGTTCAGTAAGGCAAATTAACTTACTTTTTGTAGCTAGAATATATTTAATCTCAAAAGATATAATTAGAGAAATAACACAAACATGAGGTATTAATGGCTCGGACACTGAGCATTTTAGAGAGCATTGATAGGATTCCAAGTATTTTCCTCTTTTAATAATTTTTACAACTAATTGAATTTAATCAATATTCTTCAAATGTACATAAACAAAGGTTCTTGCTTGAGATGTTGCTGTTCAGACTACTACTCTTTCAAAACATCTGATGAAGGAAGCAAATTGAGATTGCAATACAACTCCAGTTACAAATCCTTAATTTACAAGACTTTCCCTTGAATGCCTGGGAAATGCTCATCTATTACAACTCCGAGTTTTGGGGCATTGGGAGTGTGTGCTAAAATGCTGTGATCTAATTTTTTTTAAAGAATTGATCATAATTCTACAGACCGACTGTGAATATAATTTTACCAAGAACAAAAGATAGTTGGGAGATGCTGTGAAACATTAAAAGATGATAATTACATGGCAAATGTCACAAAGAGCCAATAAAAGCAAGACATAAGAGATTTCACCCATCACTGAATTAATTAAAAAAACCCCACAAACTCAATGTTTCAACTCAATGAATCATTACTACAACTTCTATGCAGTACAATTTGGAAGGTTATGTTTCAGCAGCATGTGTACTTGTCACCTTCATTATAAATCTCCTTGTAAGGATATGACCTTCATTTAAGGTTATTATGCTCATGTTCCTAATTACAGAAATTCACATTTCCATTCACAGTGAACATTTAGCTTTCTAGCTGTTATTTTAATCAAAGAGAAAAGTTTAGTTATAGTGCCTGAACTCCGATGATAATTGAGGCCACAGTATCCCTGATTTTACAAATAAAGATATAAAAGAGTGTTTTTATTAGAACAAAATTCACCATGAATGAATAAACTGGGACCAAACCTACATTGCAAGATTTAACAATAATTTACTTCTGTGTGAAGTCAGTGTAATGCACCATCAAAAGACAAGTTTCACTATTTCAGAGGGCATCTCTGAATGACTGACAACAGAGATTCAGCCTCAGTAAACTGTGTTACTGCATTTAGAGTATACTTAAGTATATACGCAGTAGCCTGTGTTTTAAGAACAGTATAATCAAAATTGTCTGCTGCTTTACTCATTGTTCTTAATTTGGCTGAGAAGAGTATATTATAATTAGGCTTTCTTCCTGGCATAGAAATTATAATTAAGGGAATTTTATCATCTATGATTACTGGTTCAGAAGGAACACAGATAAATCTACACAGCCTTGCATTGTATTGTGGGGCTCATCCAAAATTACTCAGTTGTCTGTACATTGCTGAGGAAAAAGCTTTCAGCTAATCACTAGAAACCCCAATGTGGGATGCTGCTTTACAGAATCAAGATACAACTGAATAGAAACCATAAGAATTCACAGGGAAAAATCCACCACCACAGCAACAAAACCCAATGCACAACAGGGCTTCATATTTTAGAGGAGAAAGTGATGGGAAACAAAAGCTGGCTAGTATGTTACCTGACACTTGGGCTATCAGCACATTCTCTTAACTGTGACTTCTGTTATGTTGTTATATATATATATTATAGGATCTATAATATCCTCAGAACTCAATCCTTATTTAAAATTATGCATGTGCCTTGCTCTAAGAATTGTTGCCATTTTTTTGGATAAAGATCAGCTCTCTTATAGAAGACAGAAGTTACTGAATTATCCCGGCTACTTTGACAATGATTTCTCAGCCCAATCTCATTATTCAAAGCCCACAGACCTGGTACAGATACCCAGGAAGGATTTGGGACAAGGATCCTAGGTCTGCCTAACCTCCAAATAGGGAAAGACATCAAATAATC
Organism: Pachyramphus minor; assembly: GCA_013397135.1. NCBI lineage: Eukaryota > Metazoa > Chordata > Aves > Passeriformes > Tyrannidae > Pachyramphus > Pachyramphus minor. The sequence goes on along the minus strand of VYXB01004225.1, from coordinate 63,579 downwards.
TCACTCATCCATTCTCCAGATCTTTTACTACATCAGCCTCTAGCACAAAATTACTTAAAAATTCCTAATCTCATCTCAAGCTGAGGAATTGACAGAAGAGTTATATCTACAACACCTCCCGGAAAAACTTTGGTCAACTATGGTTATGACCTATTAGTTCAGCTTTCCATTTCATTTCAGCTGCCAGAACAATGGAAAAGGTACAGAATTAATCCTGTTTCTCTTCTTATTTCTTCTATGAATGGTTCTGGAAACGATCAGAAAATGGAAAATTCAGGAGATTCTGTTAAACCAATGGGAGATGGAAATGCACATGGTTAATCCTGGAACTTCCAAATTACCTGTAGCCCTCTCTTTTGCAACAGTGAGTGGCCAGAATCTTCATCATCTCAACTTCTTATTTCATCTTCAGTTAAAAGTGATCAGGGAAGAAAACCTAAGTGAATCTGTTGTCTCCCTCCAGCATCTTTTTTTCTCCCTTCACAAGATAAAGACCCAATTCCAGCAAATAAAGTGGAATTTATTATTATTTTCCTCCCCAAATTGCTTCCCAACGAAAGTGCAAATGGAATTAAAACATTAATAAAAATGTAAATATGGTAGACAATGCTGAGATAACAGTGCTCTTACTTCTGCATTTTCCCACTTTAATCAAAGCATTTACAATCACAAATTCTACTTTTCCCCTCATCTTGTTTAGACTTCTTCTATAACTGTATAGACGAAGATCAACTTTCAGTGTGAGATCATTTTCACAGCAGTTACAGCATTGCATTTATTTGAAACATTGGCTTATATTAGAAAATAAAACCAAATTTATTCGCATTTTCCTTATGGAAAAACAAGTGTTTTTTCAATTTCTATAATAAAGTTCTTGGAGTTTTCTCAGCTGAGTTAGATCTCTGATTGCCAATCCTACCTCTGCCTAGAGACAAGGTATCATATGTAAACAGGTGGAGGAAGTAATGTAGTTATCATCTCTCCATCTCTACATGAAATACAAAGCACACTGACATGTCTAGAGAAAGAAAAAAAATAAGGATATTGGAATCAAATTCAGCTTAGTTCACAAAATTATAGTGCACTTGATGAAATATAAACTACATTGTATGTAGTTTTCAAACACAGGTATTTAGATGAAAAAAGAGTAATCATCTTAACATACACCTTCACAGGACATGTGCAGCAGTTACCCTTCTCCCAGTGCACATCAAAATGCAAACTGGTCTGAATCAAATAGACAAAAAGTCACATCTCTCTGACTCAAGCTCATGCAGTCATATTAAACATCACATGGTTCCCTCATGTCTTTTCTCAGAACACAGAGGGGAAAAGCAAAGAAGGCAAAAGGATCAGCGTACAGAAGCACTACCCAGGACAGAATGACAGAATATTCTGCTCTGTGTAAAATTTGAACTGGTGCTGATAGGAGAAAAGCATTCTCCTAATGAAATTCCTAGTGAAGTTACTTCCTTCTAGCTTCCTGACTTAAGAACCCCAAGATTTAGATATATGGCTAGTGCTGTGGACAAAACTTCACTGATTTCGGTTGCTTAGTAGGCCTAAATAATTCAGAATCTGAAACATAGTACCCCTTAATACCTAAATACTGCACATTTTATACCAATGTCTGGAGCCAAACTAATGGAGCAACTTAAGTATGACTTTTGTTTTATTAACAATTTAAATTTTAAAATTTAGATTTCTCCAAGCTGATTTAGTACTGTAGACTCTTTAATGTATAATTTAGGAACCTTGGGACTGATGTTAAATTTCTTCTAGCTATATCCATTGTCCATATGTATGTTTGATTGATTATACAGAGAAAAAAAAACATTAAAAGGTAGCATATCAGGTAAGACATTATTTATGTATCTAGAAAAAGTATTAGGGATTACTCATTACATATTTCTTGTTCACTACTACAAAGAAAATACAAACCATTATTTATCACATTTCATACAAGACTATATATATGCACCAGAGAATATCATCTATCTATCTATCTATCTGTCTATCTATTGCAAAAAAAATCTCAATAATTAAATAACCAAGCAGCAATATCATGTGCATCATGTGGTCCAGCTCCTAAGTTCCTCTTGTAAGGGTACTCGGGGAGAAAGGAAAAAGGGAGGCTTGGTTTCTCTTCATTTCCTATTGCTGTAAGGTCTAACACACAGTGCTGTGGATAGCAGAGATTGCTGCAAGGTGCTTCATTCTTTATGACGCTTATGCTTATTCATAATTGTCAAGGATGCCCTAGGGCTCAGCATAGGCATCTCTTCATCTATTTGTATGAATATAAATAAACACATAGCTATAACAAGTCTGTGACTGTGCAATATCCTGAGACTTTCTCCCTATTCTTTATGAAATGTGAAGTCTTGTAAGTGTAATTCAGAATTATTTTGCCCGTGTGCATTTGTTTGTATTTTGCAGCAGTATGTCAATTTTGCTTAGTTCTGAAGATGTCTCCATTTAAGAGAACATGGGATATTATAAAGCGTATTATTTACGCAATGTCTCCATGGCCTATTTTGGCCTATATTCCCTGAGGTAAATCAAATGAGGAACATTAAAGAGAATGGAATGAGAAGATAGTGCATCTGGTTTTCTCTATACACGTATTATTTCCTATGGTGAAACTACTAAAAACATGTTATTACAAAGGAACTCATGCCTCTACGTAAACGCAGGAAAAACAAGGATGTGTTATTTTCCCAAACAAACCATTTTTTTTCCTTTCAATCTATTTTAAAATAATCATACAGGTGTTCAAACTACAAAAGAGATCCTGACAACTTGTTATGTGATGCTCAGAGAAGCTAAATCCTGTTGCAAAGCATATTTGATCACAACTCAGAACATAATTCTCTATCCTATGAATCTATGCAATACGACAGGGTAAAAAACCCTCTTGAAATTAACATTGTTGGAGCATTTATCATTAAGCTATCTCTGCCACCAACAGGAAGTTCTACTCTACTCAGAGGTGCTGAAGGATTGGTCATGGGAGAAAATAGGAGATCCACCCTTTCTCAGTACTCCTGTAATACAGTGGGCACTGTGACCCTACTGGGCCAGCAGCACAGATTTCTTCCTCTGAGATAACGGCACCGAAACAAGGCATCACACCTGGAAGATTAAATGACACCTCAGTATTGAAACTGAGAGTGACTGGGAAATTTGCACGTTTCCTTCTTTAGTTCATTGACATTTCGTTATTATTCGACTATCAGTCTCCCACAAGCCTTATTATTACATTTACTGGATCTAAAGTTTCAGACTAGTGAAGTGCAATGAATCTATTGCATACCTAACATGTTCATAGAAAAGGAAACCAATAGAGAATAGACCTCTACTGAGAGTGTAAACATGGAATGAAGAATCAGATAACTCTGTAGAATTATGCAGTAATAAGAAGAGTTTAAATATAAGTAAAAAAATAAAGTATAAAAAGATTAGGATGTCACTCAATCAAAATTAAAATGTATTATCAGTGTAGATAATGAAATTTTGTTTCTGTTTAATTTTAATATAGGTCAAGTAAATGAGCTATAAAAGATAATTAAACAGTATGGCAGTTTACTTAAAGGAAAAAAAAATCCCCACAAAAATTAAAATTCAGTCATTCTGTCATTTTGAAGTTGGGTATTTCATAATGATTGTCTTTCTTTTGGAGACATATGCCCATGAGTACCACCTTAATGTTCTGCAGTAAGGCCTAGAGCCATAAATGAAAAGAAAAATGAGTGTAGGAAGAGACTGCAACTAATAAATATTTGATCAGATACACAAATTCACACAGTTTGATAATGCCTTGAGGAATTTGCCATAATTTATTAACTCCTGCAATGTAAACGTGTGGTATTAAGTTCCTTAAGAAACAGCAAGACAATAAACAGCTATTAATTTTTGCAATCAATTTTTTTCCAGAAGTTCATACATCTGAAATGCTACTGGCTTGTTTTTGTGTGAATAAAAAATGAAAAAAAAAAATTATAGAGAGGTGTCCCTGCAGTATGGAAGCTGTTGAGTTGTTCCTAGAGTTGAACAGTACAGTTCTAATACGAGAATATGTTTCTAACAATTAAATTAGTTTGGAAAAAAATAAAATCAGTCTTAAAGTAGAAAGTATCTGGAACATAAACACCTCTGGACACTGTTATCTTGACTATTTAAATGTCAATTGCTACTTTAACAAAACACACTTGGGATAGTAGCCATTTAATTGAGGACTAGCTGGAAGAGTAACATCGCTCAAAATCAGACTGTACACCACAGAATATGGTTTCATAGTTACATTCACCACACTAAGACATTCCTGTGGTGAAGGAATCTTTTTACAGTTTCTGAGTTACTGTAGATAACATAGTGCTCCTGCATATCTTACCTTGCTGCAAGGTGACCACACTGAAATGTATGGGCCTGCTGAAGACATAAACATACTCCTTGGGTTGCTCTTAAGAGAAAGGACAACTCTGTGTGTGTGACACGGCACACATCATCACGGTGCTACAGACAGTGAAAAATATGCCAGATGTTAGGCAGCAAGGGGAGCTTAAAGAAAGAATTTTCCATCACTGTTTCATTGGAAGTGGAAGGAAATGACTTCACTGGTTGATTAGGTCTCAGGATGAATTAGAACTTCAGACTTCTGATTACCAAACACAGTAACAGTAACTCTCATAGCCAAATACAGGATGCAGATCCTCAATGTGGATTTTTCTGTGTGCCTTTAAAGATGTTCAGTAGTCATGTATATAGGGATATTTATTAACAATATAAAGTAACCGTTTACCCTTCTTCAGGGTAAAGTTATTGCTTTAAAGGGGGCTTTAAAAAGGAAAGTCTTTTAGTCACTCTAAAACAAAATAATGAACTGAAATGCATTTCAGTTTGAATAAACTAATCTTAAAATGAGCATGAACAATCATCTTCTTCACATTTCTGCATGGTAAACTTTTCTGCCTAAGAATCCTGTATAGTTCACACACATCTGCAAGAAGCAACATGGAAAATGCTCTGCTTCTACAAAACTAAAATTGCTGTACTTAGATGGACTTCTTTGAAATCAAATAAAACTGGAAAATCCTAAATGCTTTTAGGAAGAAATTACTATATGAACTGGTGTATGTACTGGAGAATTTTCATACATTTCGAATTCAAGTTTGTGCTATTCAAACCTAGTTAACTACATGACATTTTTTAGGACAAAGAAAGGTTAACATTTTCTTCACAGTGCCTTAGTCACTGAAGCTGTCAGGAAGAATATTAGAGTTCATTAATTTATAGTCTATATATTTACATGAATAGAGAGTCCCACAATGACTTACACGCATTTTTTTTCTCCAAATTGCACCTATATCCAAAGAAGCATCAACACATGATAACCTAGCAGTTATTTTGTTTCCTTGTTTGGAGGACAAGAATTTAGGAACTAATAATAAAAAAAACCAAACTGCAAACACTTGGAAACATTTCTAGACCTGTTAAACTTGAACTGAAAAAAATTAATGTCTACCCATGATGGAATAAAAAAGCCCACAAATATGGTTTGATTGATTGTCATGCACAAAGGTAAGAAAGGATTTATGTAGATGAAACATTCTTACTGGAACTGTTCAAGTTTCTTAGAGCAAGTCTCTGAGATTTGTGTAGATAATTATATTGATCTGTTTGGGGTGTAAGTAAACCAAATGATACATTCAAAACCATTTTTCCTTTGTTTTGAATATGAACTCTTCATATTGTGTCTGGGATCAAAGTATTTGTAATCAAAGTCCATGTAAACTTTACTTGGCTTTAGGAATTTGGAGGAGTCCACAATTTTTGATAGACAAGTATTAGCTTAAGGAATCTGTCTTGATCAGCATCCTCAAGTATAAAGAGGAATTATTCGAAGTTTGAAATCTTCAGCAATTTTGGTTTTGCAGAACCTGGGCAAAAAGGAAGTCAGTTTAAACCGGTTAGAAAAATATAGTACTTTATCAACTCCTTGCTAATATTTTATAAAATAAAATATATATGCACATTTAATTTTCCCTAAAAGTATGAGTTGCAGTAAAAAATACCTTCTTACCAGTTGAAGTTTAATTCCTAAATTTCTGAAAAACACAGGAAAGATACTGGCAGAGATCGTTACAGATAATTCTGTGAATGAAGAACTCAGCTGCCATTGAATTTCAATATCTACTATGTACTCCTTTTAATCCCAGTGAAGCTTCCTTCAGAACTAAATGTATGTTTCAGCACTTTTTACACAGAGACAAAATCAATATGATAGTTTGAATACGCTTGCAAACTTGGTCCTACAAGTTAATATTCAGTACTAGAAGAGGCCATGCAAGAGATTTCTAAGGAAATATTACATGAAGCGGATGATATCTTTCAACTTAATGTAAAAGATGTAATTGTAATTAAGCTATAGATGTGCCTTGTATAAGCCATAAAAGCATGATTGTTTACAGAGGAGATCCTGTCACCTGAATGTGAATGTGCTTGCACACACNCTGTCACCTGAATGTGAATGGTGTAAATTTTTCTGTGCTTGCACACGCAAAGAAATCAGTCAAGCTGGGATTTTTTGTTTGTTTGGGGTTTTGTTGTTGTTGTTGCTTGGTTGGTTTTTTTGTTTGTGTTTTTTGGCGTGTGGGTTTTTTTTTTTAATTTTCTAATTTAACAATCATACAAGACAAAATTAAACAGGTGATAGAAAGTGACACAACAAATGGATTGAGCACTTTTTAAAGGTTAGTAGCACTCTTGGGGCCCTAAAAACACTCTTTACAAGTCACTGTACCTAATCTGCAATTAGATGGATGAGATTCTGCAAAATTTGGCACATGTCAGAAATAAGATTCCCTGATGAGCTGCTTTGACTGCAGAATAGATGTGACCTCTTAGGGTCATAAAAAACAGTCATACAGTTAAAAATCATTCATTCTCAAATATTTTAAAGAAGTTCTAAACATTTCAAAATACAAAAATGTCATCCCAGTAGCCATCAAGTTTAGTTCATAAAAAAACCCCAAAGAACTAAATTCACCTTGATGAGCTTGGCCCTTGTCCCTAGGGCCCTTCATCTAGCTTTTAAATTGTACAGGGCATGGTGATTCAATTCTTTCTTCTGATTGAGCTTTATTTCAATAACATCTTTCACTTTGGCTAGCTGGAACTCTGAAAAGAGAGAGTATAAGAAAAGAGGAATCATTATCCTGCAAAATTATTTATCTATTCTCTGGACTTGAACAAAGGGCATAAATAATGTGAATTTAAATTAACATAAACTGTTGTACAAATATGAAGTTACCTCACTGCCTTCATTTGCCTGTCCAGTAAACTGGTACATCTTCAGAGTGAAAACAGTATTTTGATTGAGAATATTTAGTACTGGTCAAATAAGGTTTTGTAGAATTTGGTCACAGACATTTCTCTAGTTTGTTTTCAAGGTATTTCTTTGTATTAGTAACAACAGTGATAATGTAACAGTGAAAAGCCCGAAGTGACAGGAGAGACTGCCTATGGACAATGAAAGCCTGCTGAAGCTGATTACAATCCGTCCACTGATTCATTAGGCTTTGGATAAGACACCCAGGGAGTGAAAAATATGACAGCACTGGCTGAAAATATGATAGCAAACATGGACTGCCTTAAAACTGGACACTGCAGATAATGCAAGAGCAATTGCAGCTGAGAGTCTCTACTGTTAATGAAGATATGCTGCAAGATTTACTGTGTAAGGTAGGAGGGTTGATAGGAAGATGCTGAACTATGTAGTACTAATGAAATAGTTCCATAAGGGGAGAATATCGAGTTCTGTTTGAAATCATTTTCCATTTGCTATCCTGAATGGTCTTAATTGCATAAGAAAGTAAACAGAACACAGCAAACATCATTTTTTTATGGTTACTAACAGAATATGAGAGTTCCTTTTGCAGGGTTGGTCTCTTCTCCCAGGCAACTAACGACAGGAGGAGAGAAAATAGCCTCAAGCTGTGCCAGGGGAGGTTTAGCTTAATCATAAAAAGGGTGATTAAACATTGGAATGAACTGTCCAGGTAGGTGGTGGAGCCACTGTCACTGGAGCTCTTTAAGGAAAGAGTGGACATGTCACATAGTGCCATGGTCTAATTGACAAGGTGGTGTTCAGTCATAGGTTGGACTTGATGACCTCAGGGGTCTTTTCCAGCCTAATCGATTCTGTGATTGCTTCACTTATTTTTGGCAGCAGAGCAGGTTGATAATTATTTCAACTACACTGACAAAACAAATTCACTGCCTTTCCTACCTTACTTATGAGATGTGAATGAATAGTGAAAAGGTTTGCCATGAGATTGATGCACTGATCATCAGTCTACCCAGTGTGGCACTCCATAAAGATAGTGGAAAACAAAGGGTAAATTACAGGATTTCAGAAGCTTTAAAAAATGCATTAACATCTTTGATGCAGCTTTGGAAAAGGTATCATTCTCTCAGAAAGTACATTAAAACAAAAGAAGTGACAAGACATAGAAGGTATGTTTGGCCTGAGGGCAAGTGCCATCTGGCACTCATGCTTAAAATGAGAGTGAAGCAGTTAGAGAGTTTTGGAAGCGAATGTTGTAAGAGGAAAAATTGTAATACATTTCCAGAGGAGATCTAAGAGTGAGAGACCTTACATTTTTTATTTGTTTGGTTTTAAACCCTGGGGTTTTTTTAAAAAAGTTAGCGTGTGATTTTCAAATATCACTGCACATCCATGTATTGCTGCATTGTTTCATAAGCCCTGGTCACTGTCACAGTGACCTATCAGTGCTGGGAATCTCCATCGTCAGAGGTTTCTGAACCGATCTGAACTGTAAGTAATTGAAATGCCTTTGAAGAAGACATCATGATGGGGGGAAGATATGTGTTCCACATTAGGAAAGATTTTGAAGCAGTTAAAGCATGGACATTTTACTGTTAATAGGGAAACTAGCTTGAAGCAGAAAGCTCAAGTTTGTGGGTCACATTTTTGTGAACTGGTTCGGGCAGCTGAGAGGGCACTAAATAAGCAATGTTATGAAGTAAGGAGGTAAACAATACAATCCCAGTTTCTGGTGAGTTTTCCAATAACATTTGAGTATATTAGCCTAAGCTGAATTTTATGCTGTGGCAACTTGACAGCTGCTGATACCTAAGATAGCTCGTTTACAGCTAGCTTGGTTATCACTGCACTAAATTTAAATCTGCACTCTTTTGAATAAAATGAACTGATATGACAAAAACAAACAAAGGAAAAAACCCCACAAAGTAAAAGAGGACATTTTTCAGTTGCTTATATACAAACCCTATGAGACTCGGTAATAACCAAAAGGAATGAGAAATTCTCATTGTGGAAAAGAAATAGGACATAACTTGCATTACTGAGACTTGATGTGATGATTCATGACTTGAATGCTAATATAGCTAGTTACTGCATATTGAAAAAAGATAAACTATGTGAAAGGAGACTAGATAGAAGAAACATTGTACACATTCAGCATTCTACATCTTTCCCTCTTGTAATTCCTGGTAAAGCAGAATTATAGGTTTTAAATGCATCTGAAGGAAAATGTTAACAATCCCAAAGTAGTCGTCTATTACAGACTATCCAATCAGAAAGTCAGATGAGTTTCTTTAAAAATGCATGCCAATAATATGTTCAAACAAAAAAGCAAAACTATTTTTTTTATAAACTGGGAGCTACACATTTGAAGTTCTGTGTACGTGGCAATAAAGAAGTATTTACTGAATGAAAAACAATTGAAAAATCCCAGAAAACTTTACCCAAAACATAATAACTATTTTTGCTCTCAAAGTCATAGATTAAAATGGATTGGTCTCAAGATAAGAGGTTAGTGGTTGACTGGGAAATAACCATCATTACCTGATTTCCTTAAAAAAAAGACAAAGAAGAGGATGCAGCATCATATGACAGAAACCATGCTGTGTTGGGTAAGGTTAATGTAGGAAAGAAGGCTGCCTGGTCCATGCTTTTACATCCTTGAACTTCACTGTGGCAACTTTCCTAAGCTGCTGGAAATTATGTATGAAGTGACTACATGGAAAAAGTCAGTGAAAAATTATTCAATTGTAGGATCCATAAAATAAGACAGTGGAAGTCATATAATCTATATAACACAAAAATAGTTGCTTTAAGTGTGGCTTCAACTCTGATGAAAGCTCATAGTGAATGAAGGCAGCAATTTTTAATACAAGTCAATATATCAAAAACAGGAAAAAATAGTTCAATAACAGTATAGAAACCAATTTGGAGTTTACTGGTAAGACATTAGGAAAATGCATGGTGGACAAAAGGAAACCAGGAAGGATATTTTAATATGTATTATATTACATCTTATATAATATCAGGAGGGGGAAAAAAAGACATCTTTTCAGAAGGAAATGGTGTAATTTTTAGCCAATAGGTAGAAAATATATAAATATTTAGTAAATATGTTTGTACTATGTTTTGGAGGAATTTTGACAACATGCCTAAATCATCTAAGCAGGATGTAGAAAGAGATGTTAGACAACATTTACTTAGACGTGATATTTTTATGATGCCCAGTGCATCCCTGCCTAAAGAACTCACAAGAGTGTATCAAAGAGTACAAAAGATCACTGTGTTGCTAATTCCACCAGAAAATTTCTGATGCCTGAAGAGTGCTAATACTGTATCAGTATGGAGAAAAAAAAATTAGAGCAACTGATAATAGTTGTTTTTTTCCCCAGTCTGGTTAGCCTGGCATGAATCCCATAGAAAATCTGGAAAAACTAATAACACTGACAAAAATCACAGATAGAACAAAATGTCAGGATTGAATTTATGACAAGACATATTCTCTGTTGTTAAAATACCTTAACAGAATTTGTGACTTAGTTGATAAAAATAACTAAACAGATGCAACAGCATTTGAACAGCATTTGGTTCTGTACTGTAAGATAAACTGATTGTAAATTAGTACAATACAATACCTACAGATCTTACACTAAATAGAACAGAAACTTTGTAATTGAAGAACTAGAAAAAAAACATTTATTGAATTCTTGATATCAGTATAAATCCTGAAGCTACTCAGCACTTTTACCAATGAAGTAAAAAAGAATAAAAAAACTTCTGATAAAAATCCATGGATGGTGGATAGGCTAGAGAAGGTAACTAATGATAAAGGCATGGCAGTTATATATATATATATCAATGCTCAAGTATTCTATATATAACCTCCAAAGCTCATCAGATAAGACTGGAATAAGACTGAGACTATGCAGACATAACAAATCAATTTTCTATCGATTCTGGGAAAAAAATCATGAAAATGTTTGCGTTTTTATCCTTCCCCAAGTGTGCTCTTCAGAGACAAAAATGTCAGTTTATTTTGATAGGCATAGTGTCTAAAATACTCAGCTCTTTTGATATTATCTGGTTTTGATGAACTGAAGATTCGAAATAAAAAATGCAAAAGTGTGGATATAAAATCTGAAGTATTTTGCATAAGAAAAATCCAGAGTTATATTTTTTTAAAAGATTGGTTATGTATACATAATTGTATTACAATTATGTAATCAGCTATATTAGTTTCCAAAAAAAGCTCTGAAATTTCCTAATACTGTACAGCTAAGAAACTGCAAACCTCGAAGTTCAAGATTCTAAACTTACAGTGTTTCGGTTTCGCACAAGACTATTTGAGGACCATTAGTGCTGCCTGAGATTTTTATCTTCTCTTGCTATTCATTACTTTTCAGCAAACTCGCTTCTCACACTGCTGCTCAGCAGTACATCCATATTGTTAGATAGTGACTTCATTTGGTTGCTTTCAGAGTGAAGGATGGAAGCTAAAGTAAATATGTGACTCTGAAGTTTTTAAAGTCTTTTCAGCTGGAGGCAGAAGCATAATTTATGTTTAAATTTATGTGCACAACATGCAAATAAGCTTCCATACCCAATACATCTCTCAAAATGTACAAACATTTTTTATTTTGATAGTGCCAACGGATAACTTTACTAAACCGTATCCTAGATGTGGTATCCAGAGATGCCAGATTTCCACTCTCCTCTTCCCCCTTCTAGGCACTATGGCAGTTATAAGATACAGGAGTCTTAGTGGGGAGAAGCAAGTGCCTTTCTGCTTCTATTTACCTAATGACTTCCTATTAAACTGTGAGGATACCTGAGAAAACTATTGACAATATCTACTTGCAACTCGAACTTTCGTGGCCTATACCTTTGTTTTAGGTATGGATCACATCTGTCTCTGTGGCATTACATAAAGGTATACCTGGTAAGAAAACATTTCCTTTTGAGATTTGTCATCTGGGTTTGCATGATTTGCTATATTCTACATCTGGAGCTGCAGAGTCAGTAGCACAATACAGATCTTCCTCATTCTTTTTTTTTTTCTTCTAAACGTAATTTTCTTTACTAATGCATGTAAAGACATAGAGGTAAAAATTTTATCCTTCAGCAAAGAGAATTCTGTACTTGCTGTCATGAAAATAAGCATAGGTCTTGCACTAGTATTTTATATGAAGCAGAAAGATCTAAAGGACTGAGAGTTACTACTAAAAAAACCCAAAAACAAACCACAAAAAACCTCACAAAAGGATTAAGCAGAGAAGATTACCTGTGCACAAGGACTGATGTGGAAATAAATGAGACATTTTTCTCTCCTGTTTACACATCCTTACAGGTTCTTTCTATCACTTGGGTATTATTTCCCCAGAAGTTTATTGGGAATATCCCTCATCTACCATGTCTCTTCAGCTTCTCTGCCTCATTTCCCTTTAGTATCCTGGGTCCTGATATGTGATCACAAAAATGAAATGAACAATTGAACGGAAAAAGAAATTAAAAGGGACTCCATGTATTTGTTCCTGACCACACCCCACCCCACCCCCCCCAAATAATAATAATTTTTAAAAAATCCATAAGGATAGGGATAGCATCCAAGGATGCTATAAGGAAAACACTCTGGTCTCAGGAAACGTTTGAGTACAATTTTAATCAATATTCTCTGTAGAAAACGACTAAGAGAAGTGCTTTTTTAGTCTTTCAAATCACTCTGATTCCATAATACCATTGTAAATTAGCGTAAATTAATATGAACTATTCGCAAATGAAGTGTACTTGGTTTAAAGTGTACAAGTAAAATCCAGTATTAAGTGTCTAAGTACTATCAGTGCCTCCAGTGTCCTAAAAGAAACAATGACAAAATAAGCTGCTGTCTCTTCAATAGCTTTCTTTTCAAGGATGCCCTATTTATTCTCATTCATCATGCAACAACTTTCACTTAGTTACTTTAAATGCTATATATATGGGTGTAAAACATCCAAATAGTGTCTTCAGGGTGTATTTTGTTCATCTGTGGCATGACACTTTCAAAATCCTACATCCCTGTGACATTGACTTCCAGCTTTTAAAAAAGTTAAAGAGAACCTAATCAGTTTATGGAAAAGGCTTCATAGTGGTGAAATATCCACCCCTCACAAGCTTGGTTTTTTGCCAATTACTTTATAGCCGAAAGCATCAGAAATTGCTCAGTACTGCAGATTCAGCACCAGAAATACAACTCCTGCAGAAAAGAGTAAGAACAGCCATAACTAACCATAACTAACCAAGGAGTTATCTACCTGGTGCAAATGTCATTTTGCATTGTCTCTTTGACAGATCAAATATCAAAGTAAGGAGAGGAATCATATCTAGCTTTCATTGTATTTTTTGCTGTACAGGTCTCAGTACAAGTCCATAAATGACCTGTAAAAAGTTACAGAATTTGGCGATGTGATGTCTAATGTCTTCTTCAGATTCTTTTTTGTGCAGCTAATCAATTCATAACCTCTCACATTAACAAATGAAGTCTCATATACAATCTTACTCATATGAGATCTTATAATTTTATCAGCCTGTACAGAATTCCAGCCTATGTTTTATCTTCCTTGATCTTCTCGTATATTTCTGTCTTCAGCCCTTCTTTTATCCAGCTAAATGGAAAACATTGTAAATTAAAAGAAAAATACAGATTTTTTTTTTTTTTAATCCAAGCCCTGAATATTTATTATGTGTTTGCTGATAACGGACTGATCAATGGACAGATCCATGGCTGATCATGACAATGCTGTCCTGCTCGACTTACATATTTAAAAGTAATTTTATGGGGAATAATAACCAGTGTGAGAGCTAGCAGTGGGTGGTACCCCTGAGTTGTATGGCACTAATAGTTACTAATGGCCAGTTAACCCTTGTCATCATTGTGAGCTATGCAGAATGAAAGACCTACTAAAGGGCAACCAACTTGAAGTCCAAATAATATGAATGCAATCTATATTAAAAGCATGATTTCCTTTAATTTTCAGCCATTGAGCTACATTATGCTTTCACTTAATACCAGTGCAGCCTAAGCTGACCAATATTAAGTGACAGGAGAACTTGGATGATTAAATTACTTTAAGGTGATTCATGTGGTGCTAATAGCGCAGGTATCAAGAACAAATGTTGGTGAATAATGAAACAGAGACAAATAACATACAGTTAGCTGAGGCTCATTTTGCTAGCAGGCACTGAATACAGTCCATAGCTATTACAGTGCTGAACGGAAAGCATACGGTAAATGTCTCTAATGCTGTAAGTTACAGTCTGAATATTACTTAAATTGTATGCAGTCATCCTGCATGTTTTGAGATGTCAGCAACAACCTAATTGCTACCCACTTGCTCTATTGATGTTTACTTTGAGAGACGTTTCTGAAAAAAAAAAGTACAAGGAATTGTGCTTGGATGCACAACAGAGAGGTCACAGGTACTTGGGAGCATTTACCATCTGTTGACTTTACTTTCCATCTGTGTGTCCTATTAGCATTAACATTCTTGAACCATGGTAATAAAATTGACTCAAAATTGATGAAACTAATGGAGCTATAAAATCATTATGTCATCTGGTGGTAGCTAAACTCTATATATGGTGACTGGTATTTTGACTCTGGATGTAGGCAGGACTAACTCAGTCTCAGAATACTCAGTCTGAATTGCTTCAGGCAGCGGAGAACCTCAATTTTAGCCCTTAAACATTTTTTAATAGTGTTCTGAGTTCTAGGCATCACATTTACAGAAGTATTTAGATATATAATTCTCATGGGTTTCAATGGGAGCTAAGATAGACAAGACTAAGATTAGTGAGTTAAGATAAAAGGTAACTGGAGAATTGGACCAAACCTTGTTGTATAAAAGGGACATTGTCCCTACCGTGTTGTCTTCTTTTTAACTACTCCAGCAGTTAAATTTTAAACAAAGAGCAAACATACCTGAAATATTCAAAGAAAGATGAAATGGCTGTCTGCTGGAGAGGCATACTGGTTATTCACAGAATCACAGAATATTCTGAGTTGGAAGAGACCCACAGGGATCAAACCCACAACCTTGGCATTATTAGCACCATGCTCTAACCAACTGAGCTAATCTCAGTCTTCGGTCTTAGTGAACAGTTATGAAATGTTACAAATTATATTCACTTTCTCATAATTTTCTTTTGGGATAACTTACTCATCACATTGAAATTTCATGGCTTACCTTTGAATTCTTGCAGATATTCATAGCATTTCACTTATGTTTCTGGATTCAACTCTGGAGTCCAGGAATCTAAATACCTGCATCAAAATTGCAAATGTGTCTCAATTCTTTGTTATACATATTCTGTAATTTTTTTTTATTGAGTCTGTTTACAGTAAATGAATGGATCCTTTTTTACCTTATTTTCTTTCTTTACCTTATATAATATATAGTCTTCTGCTTTTACTCTGATGGAAAGAAAAATATTTTCCCTTGTTTTATGAGCGTAATGTCAAGTCTTAATTATGCTACTCAGTCAAGTCCCAAAATTACCTAAAATACATGGCTATCACCAGATTATACTTCATAGGACTGTGTTAATACACAAATGAATAGGCATTTTATTTTGTACTTGTAGATATTAAATGTCTTTCTGTCTCATAAGTAAATGTGGTATTTTCTATGGAACTCTTAGTCTCAACATTCTGTGTATTTTCTGACACCATTATTATTTTGTAAGATTTTGGGTAATAATGCCAGTTTGCTATTGATGGTGGCAACAAAGTTTATCAATTATGAATTCACCATTTCAGCTGGCATGGATAATCCAGTGGAAAAAAAAAAATCACTGCTTTAAAGTCATGTTTTTATTCTCATTGCAATTAATTGAAAATTAGGTCAACAGCCACTCCAGACAGACAGTGATACTAAATGTGGGGAAATGTTACACAGAAATAATTAAGCACTTGCTATATTAAATCATGATAACATTCTTTCAAGTGTAACCACTGACATATAAATTTGAGAGAAAATTTTTTTGCTTCATGTTATACGTAGTTTCAGGCCTGCAACACAATGAAAACGTCACTTTTCTTTTGTGCCTCAGTAATTGCTATGTGATAAACATGCACACAATAAACATGCATGCATATTACATAATAATGAGTGGCCTTATATATAGAAACTGGCAATTAAATTTTCCTTTTTTTTTAAACTACCTTAATTGGTAGTTAATTTATGCACCTGATTTTTCAGGTGCTTTTACATACTCATTAAAAATGACCTCCAAGAAGAGCAGGAATGGTGAGAAAGAAGGCAGGATGACAGGTTGGCTGCTACTGGGTTTAGTCCTTTTCTGTGTTGGGAAATGCTTTTGTTAGGACAGTAATTATATATGAAGGAAAGTTTCAGAAACTTTTCATACTGAAGAGTATTAAAATGTTAATGACAAACATCTCAGTATTTCTTTTCGAAATCCCTGTTTACCGTTTTGTTACAAAATTCACTATAGGCTGAAATCTGATGGTTACATATTAAATCTGAGATATAACAAATTCATACTCTTTTGTTACATAAAATCTGCCTATTTTCTGTCAGAATATTAAGAAATTGTTTATTATGTTCTAATTTGAAGAATGAAGCAAAAAATTGCAAAAGCAAATTCATTTTAGTCGGTGCAGAATCAGTGGACCAATAATTCAGTCTTAAAACTAAACCATGAGGCTTAAAATTAGTCACAGGTAATGTGACACATACAATGTACGTTGACAACAGACATGTCCAATGACATCAACTCTAATACAAATGCCCTTAAACCTTGACACAGACTGGCAAGTTGTGAAGCTTTGGCTGCCTCCTTCAGCTAATAAATACCCTACAGTGGGGAGCAGTGTATAAATGTAGCTATAATTTTATGCAATAAATGTGTTGATAATATTTGAGATTCAAAAATACCAAGGAGCATGGTAGCCACAATGGCTTTATAGATGCAGGAATCCAAAGGGTACATGTATCATCCTTCGAGACTAAGTCTGCCTCACAATACTTTCTCAGATACATTAACATTTTTATGTCCATCTGGTGTCAGGGAAAACCACTTTCCTCACTGGTAACCCCACTAAAGTTACATTAATACACTAATAGAACTTTCACCTGCACTCTTCGGACAAGCCAAAATGTTTTCAGGATTTTCAAAGACTTAAATGAACTTCTCCTATCATGGATTCACTATTGCTTTACCTCTTATATGATTTGGAATACATTTGTCATGTCAAGGACTTCCATGAAAGTAGATTCTGTGCTTTGTAGAAAATACACCCACTAGTAGCTCTTCAGTCTTCATCCACCTGTGACTGAATTCCTCACTGCTAAAGTGAAGGGCTGAACTCTACAGAGTGTTACAATCTGTTAAAGCTATATAATATCTAATACTCTACTGTGCAAAGGTCTTTAGAATCACTTAAAAAACCCAATTATTTCCAACAGAATGATTTCTTAGGTATCCTAAGCTATATCTCAGCTATATGAACAGATACAACACCGTTGAGATGGTGGACTGGTTTCAATCTCTGAATGTTCAGGGATAACACGTCAGGAACCAGTCCACTCTGGTGTTTTACCTGTCTTTTTCTGAGCTTACCAAAGCTTATTCAAACAGAAATGCTGAACTTTAGATTGGGGGCCACATTTTCTTTAGTACTTGAATGGTAGCTAATAAAACAGACCATAATCAAGACTTTATTGAAACCTAAATATTAAATAGCAATAGCAATTCAAATAATGCCACCGTCTCTCTAGAGCACAGTACATTGATTGCCTTATACCTTTCACAGGAGAATTTTAAAAACAAAAGAAAATGTGGACTGATTGTACTTCAAATATAGAATGGCACTAGGTATAGTACAAGCATGGCAAAATTTTCTCTAAAGGAAAATACACTCTAAGACCTAAAGCCCACTCTGTTCTGCTTCCTTTTTCATTATAGCTGATGTTTCATTTTAACATATACATTTGAAACTCACTTAGTGTTTTAATGGAATGCTCTGGGCCAAATTGATCCCTGGTGTAATGTTACATATGAATGTCAGACAATTATTACAATTTTAATGGCATGAGTTTGGGGTGGCTGCATTATTCATGTGGGGTATATTGATGAAAAGGTCATACAGGTCACGGCAAGAATTTAAAATCCTTCTGCAGTTCAGAAGTGTACTCTTTCATACTTTTAAAATGTGTGCTGATAGGTTTTGCTTTTTTAATTGATAAGTACTAATATTATTTACTTTAATCGCTGTCTAAGAGGTCAAAGTTCATTAGCTATTATTTTCAGACTCAGAATGAAGGCTACGATCAGCTTTAAATTAGAAAATAACAAAACAAAACTCCAGAGCAGATTCTTGCTCTCTTAAAAGATTAATGGAGCAGACTTGTAGAACAATTTCTGTATCCTGTGGCTATTCATTTAACATACTCATTATGCTGGATGTCATTTTCTGTTTGAGCACTTGCGATGACCTGTTTTATTTTTTAGCAATAAAGTTCCTGAATTTTTTTCATTATGAAAATATTTTTAGGCTCTACAAAGGTGTCTATAAGAAATACTTGAAAGAGTTCACTATATTTCTATGTCATTACAACAATATCCTGGAGTAATTTTTCATGTGTTGTGGTGACTCTATGCTCTTTCTTCTTGCAGTTCCTGCAACAGGAGATGCAGCCAAGGAAAAATTACATCATCCCTATATTTCTTATACATTATTCCTGTTCCCCTGGAGCCATGGTTTTCAGATGTGAACTGGAGGAACCCAAACAGGTCTTGTAAAATACATCATGGACTAGACCGTCTGCAGGCAGCTCCAGCACTTAGTACACAGAAACATGATGTAGAAAACCACCCCAGAGTTTCATAAAGTAACATCCGACAGGAATAAATGTTTGAGTGGAGGATTACAGGCAATGTCCTTCATTTGACATGGCAGCATCATGGTTTTGCCTCAACTAAGGACCAAATGAATATAATGAGCCATGGCCAAGAGCAATTGCAAACATGACCTGAGCATTACAAGGCATGTCTGACACACAAAGAGGATCTGAGTGTAACAAGCCTGGACAAAAACTGAAAGAGGAATGATACCTGAAACCTGGGAGGGGGTACTGTGGTATGATCGGAAGTTTGTCCCAACATTTGGCTATAAAGACATTTGGTAGTAGAGGTTGAGGGGAACCTTGTTATGTGGACACCCAACACAGCGTAGAAGCAAAGGACTTGAGGTGGAAGTGCTACACACTAGTACTGAGCCTCTGCCCTCCTCTCTGACAGAGACAGGCCAGAGGGAGCATCATATTACCCTGGACTCCACTGTGCTGACTCACCGGGTTGGTAATTAGGGTGGGGCTCAGTTAATTGTGCATATGTTTGTGCAATTTTTCTGACACAGCCTACTTTTTACTCAGTCTGCCTAAACTGAACACAGCGGTGTCATAATGTTTAGTGTTTCATTTCCCTCAGTGACATCATTCCATCCCTTTTTGCAGTCTTTGAGGATAGAACAGATAACTTAGGTTTTGATCACGTTTTAGAAGCCATTGACCAACACTTGCCTCCAACCTCTCAAATCATAGTTGTGAAAAATAACATGGCCTACAGAGAGTACATACAAACACTCCAAGAAGAACTGGAGAAACCAGAGTGACTTCCATGTGTTAGGAGCATGTTGTGATATTTATATAAAGAAGTATTTGGAAAACAGAATATCAGAAAATGAAGTTTTGAAAGATCCTAGTAAGAGATACAAGGCTAGGGTTTAGAGGATTGGAGCAAATAGTAACAAAACTGTGGTGTCAAAGAGCAAATGTCACTTAGATACTACTTTGAAAATTCTCTCAAGAGAATCCAGAGGTAGGTAACAAAAATTCTTAAAAAAAACCCAAAAAACCTCCTGCTGATCTTCCTTTTCAAGAAATTGTCTTGTGTAAATTGCTGAAAAGATGAAACACTATTTCCACAATTTCCCATAAACATATACACATATTTCGTGTGGAAGAGGAATATTTTAGAAGCATAAAGCCATAAACTTATAATTACCTTCTGTACTTTGGAAATGTCTGTCCCACATAGGCCAAATATGTTTTTTTAACTGAAGATTTACATTCTCACTCTAAAGTTCAACTCATTTTTTGTTTCATATCACTGTTTTAAGCATCTCGTGTTTAGCTAGGCTTCATGTCATCAGATTAGTGTATGTTTGCAACAGGGAACACAGAAATCAATCTGTTAAACAAATCTCTTCTCACTGCTTTATTCTTTCCTCTAACAGTCCCTGCATGTTCTTGGTATTAATAATGAAAAAATTTCAGAATGGTTCTTGTTAAAAATGGAATTCAACGTGACCTTTTACATCTAGACCCTGATTTAAGAGCCAACACAGCTAAAATCATGAGATAGTATGCTGCTGTAGCACATTAAAAGGTCAAACTTAAATGATTTCAGGTTGAGATACTGTTCTTTGTCTTAGAGAGGAATCAATTATGAACTTCTGTTAAATATATAACCCTCATGACTTTTTGCCAAATGGCATATATTGATATATTTAGGCCATAATTATGCTAGTATAAACAAATACTTAACATCTGACTCCTAATCATTCATATCAGAATCAAGATCCATTTAATGTTTGCAAAATTAAACATATGCATTGCTATTTGGGGGACCATTGTCTTCTATAGTAAAAACCTGATATGCATGCAATAGTTTTTTTGCAGACTATTTAGTTCACAGGGAGATTCCTGTCCTCAGCAAAGAGTAATGTTTACCTTACAGTGATTATTTATGATATTTTTAACAGCTGAGATACTGAAGGAAGAATGACTAGTGATTACCTTCAGTGATAATGTTATGGACAACAGCTGACTCCAAATGCTGAATTCAAAAACTCTCCTTTTTTCTCCATTTCTTCATATGAGGTATCCTTGTTAGCTGTGAGGGGTCCGGAAAACAGGAGCCAGGTGGAACCTTTTCAAACATATTTCCCCACTGCTGTTACAATACATCTGTTGTGTTCAGATCTTGTAATGAAATCCATTTTGCCCATGGAGATTCCCAGCAAGGTCAGCGTGTCCCTCTAAAAGCGACTCTTTATGAAGAAATGAGTTCCATATACCTAAAATCCCAAATTAAAAAATGTATCTTCCTTGTTCACAAATCACAGTGTGTGTGCATACACACATGCACATAAATCTATATATATCTATAAATGCACATATACATATATACACACTAAATCAAAATGTAAATAATGTGTATAGGGGCTCTAACCATTGTTTCTGAACAGCTACATTATGCTTCAGTGGACTTTTTTCAGTGTTGGACTTCTGCCATTGACTTCAAAGAAATCAGATTCAGGCCATTGAAAAAAAGCAAATTTTTGAAACCAATGAGATTTAAAAAGCCTGGCTTTGAAAGTCATGATATGAAGCTCAGAGTTTACTCTCCCCTACGTAGAAATAACCTGTAGGGGGGAGAATGGGACCTTTAGATAATTAACTATTCAGTAAGTCTTAAGCAGCTCAATAATGCTTTTTATCTTCAAAGTGCTTTTTAAACATTAACTAAGTAATCCTCTCAATCCTCTGAAGTAAATAATTTGGTATTTATTATCCTGGTGAAGAACTGCTATAAATTGGAAGGAAATGCTGAAAATAGTACTTTTCATTTACATTTTTTTAAATGGGAAAATGAAAAAAAAATGCAAAATCTCAGACTCTGCATCTGCATTCCCTTGGTACTTACTCTGTTTCAAGAGTTATTGCTCCAGAGAATATCTAAAATCTGTATGATTGTCCATTGCCAGAGATGGAAAACTGACTGCAGAAGGTAGCTGCCTCTGAACTCTACTACTCTCCCAGATGACTGTCCTCTTAAGCAAACTTTTCTAGCACATGCGTCATATCACATAGCCTTCACTATCATGGACTGCCCTGACTTGTGGAAGAGTAGTTTGACTGCAAACTATTCCAAACAGTGGAAGAAATTTAATATAGATAAATATTAAGTAGTGTACCTGGGGGTGAAAAGCCAAAAGATAGCGAAAGAAAAAAGTTACGAAACAGAAGATCTTGTGGTTGTGACACATCATTCTATAAAAAACACCAGCTTGATAGGCAACATAATTAAAAAAAACTTAAATGCTAAGAATTATTAGGAAATGTTCAGTGACGTTTCTTTTTAAGTATATATTTCAATCTCACCATTCCTGTATATTTACAATTACACACACAAATGGGCTGGAGAATAAGCATTTTATATTTCAGGGCTTGGTGTTATCTCTTAGCAAAGGAATTAATCACATTTCCCATTCTCATTTCTCTACCAATTATTTGACAGAATAACACGTACACTTGAGCCTCTCAGATTTAGAACTATATTAAAAATACTGAGAAAGAAGATAAACTGAGATTGCATCATCCCACAAGTA
Organism: Pachyramphus minor; assembly: GCA_013397135.1. NCBI lineage: Eukaryota > Metazoa > Chordata > Aves > Passeriformes > Tyrannidae > Pachyramphus > Pachyramphus minor. Next base: position 40,783 of record VYXB01004225.1, on the reverse strand, counting down.
TTTTTGCATTAAAGAACATCAGCATCACTGTAACTTAACTACCTTAAATTCTCTTACAAACTCCTGCATGCACAATACCAAAATACTAGCATTGGACTCCTGATGGATGTTAGTGGCCATGTAAGCATTACTACATTTTGTTTATGGGGAAATTAAATAAAAAGGTCTCAATATTATGTCTCAATATTAGCTTTACACTCACAAACATGGTAGGAAAAAGGCAGGCACTCCATCTTTTTCTATTATAATATTTTATTCTTGCAAAATTACCTTTACACATCTATCCCTAAACCTAAAAAAAATTACTCAAGAGAACTTACTTTCCAACATTGAGTTTGCAATTGAGTTTATGAATGAGCTGAGCATCAGGTTTATGCTTCTGTTCTATGCCTTTACCTGTCCTCCTGAATGATGGCAAATGACACAGTAGAGTGTTAGGATGATGAAATGAAACTCTAAATGAGATATGTGAAAATTTTCTGATAATCATATCGGGAAAATTTACTTTGTTCCAATTTTTATGTAATTTTTACAAATTGTGTACTAATTCTGATAAGGAGATGGTATATTTTTCCTTCTGCTGATTACTGAGGAAAAATATACCAAATGATACCTTTTCCCATGATAATATGACTCTGATTATCTGATTCAGTATTTTTCCTTGGTTTGAAAAAAATAACATTGATCAGAAATAATCTAAAAGGAAGCGAACAGATAGGAATGCCGTGATCTCAGCTGCGTCCCTGCTCTTAAGGAACCCAGAACCCTTCCAATCTTTTTTTTCACCACATTTCAGTAAGAGCTTCAGGCAGCAGCAATATCTATACTCTAGATCAGTGATGGCAGTTCTGCTTTGTCCCAAATGTTCACAATGAATGTGCCATAAAGATGGTTATAGGAATCTTCTACACGAAGGAGAACACTGCCATGTAATGTAATAATGTGAAGCCTCATCACAGCCTCTATGGGGTTTCCCTTCACTTTTTGCTCACGTTGTTGGGGCAGCATTCTCTGCATAATCACAGCTCTCAAGTCCCTACTTGAGGCAACATTTGAACAGGTATAAGTACCGATACTGTTTGAGCAGCTTGAGGTGCTCTAGACACCTGTGAAACGTTCACACCTTCTACATAAACTTCAAAGATGAATACAATTAAGGGAATACCCTTTTCTAAAAGGCATTAGGAGAATTTTGAGTGTGACCCAAAAATCAAAAAGAGAAGTCCTAATGTATAAATTGTAGATATGCTTCATGTTGAGAAGTCAGCACTTGACATATTTAAAAAAAACCCAACATCCCCTTTGAGCATCTGTTTCACCCTCCAATCAAATTTCTAACACTGCCTGCTATTAAAGTTATGATACTGAATTAAAAGGACTCACTAGTTCAGTCAGTTATGGAAAACTCTACTCAAAACAGGAATTCCCACTGTACTTTATAAAGTTCAGATCCTGACCAAAAGAGTGACAATAAGGCCCCTTTTTTCAGACATACTATCACAAGGAGAAGAATGTATAATTACTTATACTTTAGCATTGAAAGCTGAGGCTTAGAACTAATAGAACCAACCATAATACTTAAAAAGAACTTCCTTAACAATGGGATAACTGATTCACCATGTAACTAAGCTATAAAAGACACTTTAGGATAATCTTCCATGAACAGAGTTATAAAATATTCATGGAATGCTTCTACATCCAGTGTGTAACTAGGATACTGTTTCTGGAGATGCCATTACAGAAATATGATATTCAAAACATGAACATCTGGTAATCAAATGCATGGCAGTGTAGTACTTACATGAGAAACATGATTTATTCCCAAGAAAGAATATTAATTCTAAACACAGGACTTCCAGACTTTCGGGAAGACAAAAACATGAAAGAGACGGGGGAAATAGGGCTGTGTGTATCAGGAGAAAAATCATATCTGAAAAATTACTATAGTGAGCCTTGGAGAAATATAATGAATCAATCTGGGATTAAGCTACTAGATAGAAAAAGAAAAAGAACAGCACTAGGGACATTGTATAGACCTCCAGGGCAAGAAGAGAGGTGAGAATAAAATTCTGCTTAAAGAAAAAGAAGGTAAAAAACCCCCACAAGACTATGAGTATTCATAATTCCAACTCTCTAATTACCAAAAACCTTGGAGATGCAGAGGAGGAGAAATATGGGAATGAAGATGTAGTGAATTACTAGATCTGAATTAATTAGGGACACAAACATGTTGAATACAAAGACCTTTCTCCCAAGCATATTTGTTTGGCATTAGGTAGTGATGAGGATGGCATTAATGCTTTTAGAAAATTGAAATATTTTTGCAAAAAAAAAATCAATGTGAGGATTTCATAGGCCTTCTGTGTTTCAGTACAGTAATAAGTGGAATAAAACCTTCAAAGGAAAGACATTTCTACATGTACTTACACAGACCAGTTGAGAAAAATAGGAAAAAAGAGTGCTGAGTAATGGACACTAAAGACAGTCTTCATCTCTGTAAAATGGTGCAACTCCATTAAGTATTTCATACAATTCAAGACAGGAAGGATCCATTAGATCACCTATTCTGACCCTATATGTCATAGGTCATTAAATTTCATTTTCAATTGTACTCAGCTTAGTAGTTTATGTTTAACATCTTACAGAAAAACATCTAGTCTTGATTTGAAGGCAGAGAGATGGAGACGCCCTTGCCTTTTTGCTCTGAAGGTTAAATACTATTGCTGCTGCAAAACTGTGCCTTATTTCTCATTTGAATTTGTTTGGTGTCAGCTTCCAGCCAGGAGTTCTTATTTTTCTCTTTTTTGCTGCTAGCTTAAATAGTCTCTTAACATTTAGTGGTTTTTTTCTTGTACTTCTAGATCATAAGCAAATCTTTTCTTTGGGAAACCATACAGAAAAAGTAATTTTTGTCATGCTTCTCTATAAGACAGCTTTCTTCAGTTTTAGTAAATTTTCTTTTTTTAACTCTCCCATTTTCAGCAATCCACACCCCCAATTCTTCTACTGGTCAAAGTAAAGTTAACCTCCCTACCCACATCCATTCACCACTTGTATATAATTTGCAGAGCATCATACTGAAGTTCAATTTGAGCTGCTCTTCTGCTGCAATTCCTGACACTCTGAAACTCAGTTGTCTACATTCCCTATATAATCAAGATACAAAGATAAATCATCTGAATTATAGGGCATCTTCTAAAGGAGCTTATCTTCTAAACTCATTACCAACTTCTCTTAGGGTTGCTGTTTGAAAATTCTGGGAAACAGGATCTCTGTGCTGCTTGATAAGGTATGTACCTTCTCTATCTGTCTATCTTTTCCTATGTTAGTAGTAATAATTTCAGGAGCAAGGATAAAAAATACAACACAACCCTTTACTTACCATCACGATTGCTTATTGCTTTGAAACCACTGGCAGTAACACAATGCACTCACACTTCAACCAACACACTAATGATGCTTCAGCACTTAATATAAAATATTACAGTCCATCAATGCATAGTCTACAATGAATATTAGTATTCCATAAAAAGAACTTGTAGAGCAAGATGATTCTGTATATGCCATATATTTCTACTGATAATGTTTCCTATCTCACTTCCAGTTCTGTTGTGCTCAATCACTCATGAGTTATGAGGTCATCTGTAACACATGGAAATAAATCCTATATCATGAGTTATCTTTTTGTAAAATGTTGTGTTAATATATTTAACTTGTGTAATTTAGATTTTTTCTGAGAAGGAGATATAAATTTGTTTAGGATATATCAACACATTTAATTCTCGTAATGCATGTTAAAGTAACAATAAGATAGTTCCACTCATAAATATTTCTACCACAAAATGTGACTGCGTAAATAAATACTAAAATGCATTTTTTTCAACAGTAAACTCCAAAACAATGTGCATCAAGAAATCTCTCGCTGAGCTGAAAAAAATGGCTATCCTAGGCATTTCCCCAAATGACCTTACTTTATCATTTGAGGATTACATTCTGATTTTGCCATCTAAACTATTCTAATTTTTCTCAAACAATTCCCTTTTCTTATGCACTGAACTAGATGGTGCCTGGAAATGAATAAAGGAAAAGTCAGGGCAGTCTGTGATGGTTTTTGTGTGACTTGTTTTAGTTTTTGTGTTTGTTTTTTAATTCCTTGACTAATCAGAAGCTATTTACTTAGAGACCTTACTAAATCTGCCAAAAACTATTAGGTTGCCGTCTCATAAATTAAACATTATGGTGTTTACATGCCCTGCAACCAGCCTTTGGTCCTACCCAGGCAAAAACTTGAGTTTGTTAATAAATCAGTTACAGTTATGAGACCAGATGGCTCAGCTCAAAATGTTGAACGTGTTTGTCCTTTCTGATCTTGGGTTAGTTTCTATTATCTCATGATTCAATTCAAGCAACCTTTGGGTGACCACAATTTTGGAGTGCCAATATGGCACTGATAACACTGACGAGATTAGGGATAGGTAAGCACTGGACTTCTCTACTGGGTGTTACTTTAGCTTTTTTCCTGTTTTTTGTAGGGTCCCTGTCCCCTGGCCAGCCCACAAATCACAAAGGGTGCTGTGCAATGCAGGTAACACCAAAATAACCTGTCACAGAGTTTTAAAGTCTTGTTTAGTGATAATGATTGACCTCCAAACCCCCATAACTCCATCTATCAAACCCTGTGTAGCTGATCTCAGCTGAGTGACAGTGAAAGGAAAATAGAATGTTGCTGAAGTAACTTCTGTCCAAATCAGATTATACAAATACAATTTTCTAAGGAATATTCTCTGGAAATCTCTCTAGTGAAGATGAAAGTAGTTTCATCTCCTTCACAAAAAACAGAAAGTCCCCTTATTTGATAAAGTGGTGTAAAATAGAATAAAATATCCAGAACAAAGATAAAGACTAAAATTGTAGGTAATTCAAAATATAAAATGAAGGTGTCTACGCTCAAATTCGTGAATAAATTGAAAATCCTATTTAGAAGTAATTTTTTCCTTAAAATATTAATGAGAATTAACAAAGTAGTTTTATCAGCAGAATGGATATTGCATCAATATATATATACCCTTGCCTATTTTAATGTAGTGACATAATTATTTTTTTAATTCTTTACAAACATAAAGTATTGCTTAAAGTCTGCTTTTCAAAACCTGTCACTAATAATGGCACAGAGCAACATCATGCACTGACAAGGTTTTCACTTCAATTTCTAATTTCTTGTCTTTGATCACACAGTAGATCTTTGAAGAGTGCTCAGATGCTCTTTATTTCCTTTCATTGGAGAAAAGCGTAATTTCAAAAACAACAAAACACTATTCCCTGGCACTCTACACCAAGCCATTTAAGACCTGTAAGATGTAAACTATGAGTTCTGGTTAATTTGGGTTTTTTTTTCTACATACCTCTCTTGCAGAACTCTGAAGGTAAAGTCCTAGAAATCAGAAGTTGCTGAAATAGAAAAGTGTCATTTTTCATACTGCCAGTATTCTTCCCAGTGAGCCCACAGGAGGCCACAAAGATGGTCAGAGGGACAGAGCACCACTCCTATGGAAACAGGCCGAGACAGCTGGGGCTGTTCAGTCTGGAAAAAAAAAGGGTGTGGGGAGACCCTAGAGCACCTTCCAGTGTCTAAAGGGGGTTTACAAGCAAGCTGAAGAACTGTTTACCAGGGCATGTAGTGACAGGATGAGGGGAAATGGCTTTAAAATGAGAGAGGAGAGATTTAGTGTACATATAAGGAAGAAATTCTTTACTGAGAGGGTGGTGAGACACTGGAACAGGTTGTCCAGATATTCCAGGATGCCCCATTCCTGGAAGTGTTCAAACCAGGTTAAATGGGTCTTTGAGCAACCTGGTCTAGTGGCAGCTGTCCCTGCTTGTGGGGGTCCATTTAAGGTCCATTCCAACACAAATGATTCTATGATTCCTCTTTACAAAGGGATGGGGAATCACGTACTCCTCATCTTTCAACAAAGAAGTGCTTGTTAAGGTCCATTCGGATATAGAGGCAAATGGATATATGAGGCAAAAGTCTATATTTGCCATGTATTATTGTGGCCCAGTTTCATCACACTCTCTAACCTCCTTGTAAACAGAAAAGAAATTGTGTTTACAGGAAGAACTGGAGAAAGAGGATTTTTGGGTGATGTCTCTCTTGGAGTACTGGACTTTCAATTACCTGTGTACCTCTTTGGCATGTAAGGAACATCAGTGGGTGAACTTGGTCTGAGGAGTACAAGGCAGATTATACTACATTTCAGTTATTCACAACCATAAAAACTGTCTTGTTAGCTATTTTAAGTTGTGTGGGCTTTTTCAGACTGTGGATAAATTGTAGACAAAATGGCAAGTAGTGACTTTTAAAATCCATTCTTTACCCCTTCTTTATTTTTTTTTCCTTCCAATTTCAACTGTATAAAGTCTGAGAGATTATGATTTATGGTTCACATATGTTCTGAAGTTGTCTCATCATACAAAACAAAATTTCGTGTTAATCAGAAGAAAGCCATAAGTTTCTTTTTGAAGACTAGAAAAGACTTTTTTTATCCTTAAAATTTGGGTTATATGTCACCTACAACTTTACAGGTAATTAGCAATAAGAAATAGCATTAAAAAAAAAAGTAGGTAGGAAGTATTTCAGAGCATGTCTCTAAGGGATAGCAATAATTTAATAAGGGATAACTAGCATAGTACAGCAGAGGGAAAATTCTACCCACAGAGCTTGGTGGATATTATAGTGGAACTTACAAATTTTAACAGGGGATGACATTACTGATTTATAGTTTTAGAAAGCCTTTGATGAAGTTCATAATGACAAACTTCTACTAACTATAGAGTTCTACAGTCAGATAGTGAGAATCAGTTAATATCTAATTAAAACATATTAAAAAACCCAGCCCAATGACCCAGCTCACTGGACACAGTTCTTGTTTCATTGAAGTCAATCTTAAGGACTATTTTTTTGAGCAAACATAGACTAAGAGAGGAACACCATTTTCTTCACCTAAATTTAGTCATCTTTAAAACAGGTTGACTGAGCTTGTTGCCTATAATTCCTCTTTGGGTATTTAAGATGGAGCAGTGAACCTTTTGGCAGCTCTCTAATAGTTACCAAGGGAATTTTGGTGACTAACAGAGTGACAAATAAGTTTTATATGGTTGAAATATATCAGCTAATGAATCTAGGCTTGGAAGTCCATCAGCAGTCACTGAGTCCAATGAATATCAATAGTAACTATTCCCACTGATTTTGGATACAGTTTACCTGCATAACCATCTTCCATCATCACAATGGAAGATGCAGATAAGATAGAGGTACAAAAGAGTTAGTGTACTGCAGAACACAATTGAATTTAAGTGGCATTATTCAGGTGAAAAAACAGTATACTCTCCATTTATCAAAGCAGAATATATTCCACTAGTATTCGGATATATCTGAATATTAAGGAAGGATGTGCACCAACTCTTTTAGCATGCAAGAAAGTCAATTACTTTTAAGTAACTGATGCTTCAAGGAAGGAAATGAGGGATCTGTAGACAAGAGTAAATTGCTTACAAAAAAAGTTTAAGGCTGCTGCTTTCCCTCTGAAGAAATGACAGTATTGAGAAACAATGTGTCAATGTTTTCAGTAAGCCTGTTCAATAGGCCTGAGGAAATGCAGGACAAAAAAACCTAACTTGGGTCATTTTTACAGCATGCTGAGCAGTGCTGTTTAAAATCATCAGATTATGATTCTAGAACGCTGCATTTTCATACAGTATCATGGGAAACTGAAACAAACTTATAAAGCTGTATTTAGAATTAAAAGATGATCCATAGACCTTCTGAATCATCACTACAAGATTCAGCTATTTTCAAATTTCTCATTGATTTCTTTGAAATTTCTGAAAATACAGAATCGCCCAGAAGCTCTGTAGGGGAAACATCAGCAAAAGAAATTTCAAGAGTTTCCATCCTTCATCTAATATTCAGTTCCAGTCTGTTCAAACAGTTGTCATCTATATAGTTACTCTGTAATATCAATATAATCAAAAATACTACAAAGGTTCCCAAAAACATTTGTTTTCCTTGAGATCACTAAATTGATGAGGAAGGGAGTAACTATCACAACTGCCCATTTTGAGGATAGCCTATTGTTCAACAGTTTTAACACCCCCTATTACTCCCAAGATAGTATTACTGTTTCTCAGTGTTAATATTTGGATACTCGAAGGGATGTAGGCATTTAAATTTCTCCTGGTACCTGCCTTCATCTGCTGAGCACCTTTCAGCTCTCACTGAAGCCAATGAGAGATGATGAAACTCAGTACCACACAAGGTAAATCTTCCACTAGGCCAACAGCTAAGATCTGAGACTTTAGAAACAGCATGCATTCATGGACTTACAGGCTCTAGGTGCTCTGATTTTGTCATAAGTTTTGCCTGAATTAGGGATAAACATGCTGAATTTCTGAAAACATCCTTTGAGATACTGAGTGCCTGTGTTTCCTTGTAAACCTGAGCCTCAACTGAAACAGAAAGAAGAATTACTGGCCATTTGTACCCTGAACCTATCCTGGTTTAACAGGGACTGGGGTCCTACAAAGAGGTATTTTCATGAATATCAGTGTGCACACAGGTTTACATAGAGAAAGAACCGTGTAACAGAAGATAATGGGAAAAAAAACCCTGATTTTGACTAACCTTGTTAGCAAACTAAACACATGCTGATACTTGTACCAAAATACATCTTCAAGCTAATGAGATCCAGCACATTATTATACAGCACCCCAAGACTGCTGGCAGTTTGCGAAATAAATTAAGACACAAGACTTGCCCCCAAGGAGTCTACAGAGTAATTTTAGATATGACACAGGATAACACAATGACAGAGAAGAAAACTGGGGACAAAAATGGTATGTGTTAGATAGTGCCATGGTGTGCACGTTATAATCATTGCTTCAGATATTTTAAATATAATTATTTCCGTTCTCCTCTATCTTTAATGCTACCCCTCTTCCTTGACTGACACTGTTTGGTGTGCAGACACACCTGAAATTGAAGTTTTTTTCTGTATATGCTCAAACAGGTGAGGCAGTTGTCATCAGCCTAGTTTTTTCTGATGTACAGGTGTTTTTACTTCAAAATTGGAGCTCTAACACAGCCGTTTCTGTTACTGTTATTGCAATCCCATTGAGCTTATTGTCTACAGAGAACAGAAAGCAATATGAAAACTATAACTGCTCTTAATTAAGTGCAAAACATGGAATTGGACCAATAAAATGCTTACTTTGAGGAACCAGAAACTTTTATTTTCCTTCTACATATTATTCTCCTTTAAATATCTCTAATTTTCCCTTTTAGGCTCACTCTTTTTTTGCATATAATAATATTTTTGCCCTTTTGCACGTTTTAATATACCAAAACTGGCATGCGGGTTTTTTTCAGTTGCTAAATCATGCATAAAACCATTGTGTTTCAAATGCATTATTCAAAAATACAACAGAAGTTGCATTCAGAAATCTCTTTGTATTAATAGTCTTGTCCTAGAGTGTAGAAGGCTAAAGAGTACTCACCCTCATTCTATTTTTCTTTAGACCAACTTTTATTTCTAACGGTGTTTGAAATTGGTGAGATGACTGACAGATCAAATAAACAATTACAAGCAAAAAATGGCATCAGTTGTGCTTATTTTGGAGAACAATTTTCTCATTGTTGTCTAACCAGTAAAAGAAACAGGTAGATATTCTTCGAGATAGTTTAAAAATGAAAGGCAGACAAAAAAGAGAGTAGATCAATAAAGAAATCAGAAATGTTCGCCAGCAGATAATATGAGACCTTTGAATGCTGAAAAGCTTCCAAAAATTCCATTTTCAGGCAAAAAGAGCTAGATAAGATAAAAAGAAAAGGTACAAAAATATAAAATTGGAGATACTGTTAATTATATATGTATTCTACAATAAAAAGGAAAAGACACAGAAAACATTTCAAGTCAAATGCACAGACAAACCTATTTAAGAAAGGGAAAAGGGAGGGAAGTACCTATGTGGGAATGCTTATTATTGAACTGGGTGTTATGGTCTTAAGACTTCAGCCAAGATCATTGCAAATCTCTGTTCTTAAGAATTAAATTGCTGACCTTGACTGAGCTGCAATCAGTTTGGATTCCAAAACAAACAAGACGAGACAATGACAGCACACCTCCAGTTCACTGCTCTCCTCTCCACTGTTTTTTCCCTCTGAATGCATGGATTCTGACTGAGCACGGATTTGTTCCTGAAACTGAGGAGTAAGAAGGAAATGCACAACCAGTGGAAGCAGAAAACATGGCCTGGAAAGAGTACTGGGATGTGGTTTGCATGTGTAGTGATGGGATTAGGAATGCTAAGGCAAAGATGGAATGAGACTTGGAAGAGCATGTGAAGAATTATAAATACATGGGTCATAAAAGACAAAAGCTCTAACCTGCCAACCATTCCAGGAAAATTGCCTGGTGTGTACCACAGCTGCCCCTTGGCTCTTCTATGCAGGTTACATTCTCACAGAAAGTAATGGAAAAATGGATGATGTGCCCTGAGTTTACCTAAAGAAGTAGGTGAGCTAAAACAGTCTGCATTTGCAGTGAACTGCTACTGAAACCAGCAGTGTCAACGTTATCCAAGACACGTGGATATAGACATATCACACACTCTGTTATGAAGGAAATACATGGTCACAATGAACAACTCATTTTGGAGAAAAATTATGTATGATTTTAAAATTGTGGACATGACTAACTCTTCTTCCTCAACAGAAAAATAGACTGTAGAGTTTAGCTAAAGTTACTGGGTGAAAAAGTAGTGACAAAGGAATAAAAATTGCCTACAGGGGTTTTTTTAAATGAGTGAAAGCCTTTATTTCTATGGTAAAAGTACTTCCTTCAAAATATTGATCCAGTATAATAACAACATTCTACATTGCACTATGAATAGCAATACAATTCAGGCAATCAACATGCCTTTTAAAGGAGAATATAGACAGAAGGTACACCGTACAAAAATCAGTTTTGGTGTATTATTTAAAACAGGCTATCATTTTTAAAAACCCCGGTTTAATTCACAAATTAAATTAATAAACAATACTTACCAGAAAATAGACAATTAATCTATGTATTTTTCTATAATCTATTCATGGACAAATAAATGCTAGAGGTGTATGACATCTTGTAGCATAAATTTACAAAGCCTGGAATCAAGTGTAGTTTGCACACAGCAGAGAATACCGGTGATTTAATGGCCTCCAAACTTCCACTAATTCAAATGTTTCATTTAAATGTTGCATTGGGAAAAATTTGAATCATGTGTGGCAAAACAAGTCCATTTTTGAGGCTTTTCTTTGCATGATTTTTCTACTGTATGATAGTTTTCTAATGTCCTCCAGTATTTAAATATTGTGGTATAATCTAATTCATTTATCACGGTTATTCTTTTAGGTGACATTAATTCTTACAGGCTATGGATTGAATGATAGCTCTCTGACTAACTAAGAGAAGTATCTCCATGTATCCTGGATCCTTGGCTAACGAGTTAATTGTTAAACAGTTGTTGTCAGAAAGCTGATGACATGGAACATATGGCCACAAAATGTTGCAATCCTGCAGGACTTTTTTTTTGGGAGGAAATAATGGTTCTATCAAACTCTGACAACTGAGATTATAATTTTGATTATACAAAGTGATAATAGTGGAAGCTCAGGACAGTACACGCCATTCCTTCCAATTTAATAGAATAATTTTCCCCACTATAAAATGGAATGTCATTCCATAAGCATTACATACAATATAGCATAGTTTCATACAGAAATAAAATCTGAATTACTTAACTATTCATATAGTAGTCAGTGGAGCAGCTATATCCCTAAAGCTCAATCAATAGAATTAAAAATCAGAGGTGAGTGAGCTGGGAATATATTTCACCTACTGCTCTGCTAACACTTCCTGTCATTTCAGGTTGAAAATAACCAAATGAATTTTCACAGGCAATTAGTTGTTAGAAATACCTGTGAAAGCAAGTATACTCCCAGTGTCTCCAAGTAATTTAGATCAGCAGGTGTTGAGGAAGCAGTACATCTTCAATTGCACACAAAAAATTCGCATGGTTTGACTAGTAAGACTAAAAGAAATTAATTTCAGGAGGATAAGGTATTGTCAATCTGTTGTTTCTGTCTTAGATTTAGCAAAGAATGGCCAAATACAAAAGTCACTCACACAAAGCTATGCTATTCTTTGGAGACAAGTAAGCCCTTTTCAATCAGAAGACATTTCATAATAAAGCACTAGTGTTAATTATACCGTAAAAGAGTAACCTAATAACAGTTTTATTGCAAGACCCGTAAGTCATTTAACTATGATTCTGCTCGGTTTCTTTAAATGTACTAAGTAAAAACCAGAGGATTTTTATCTAGGACTAGCAACATTATATGACAGTTTCATACAAAACCAGTGAAAAAATCATGAGAAGTCCACTTTTTGACATATGTTTACACTTAAATGCATGCATATGTATAGGCTTGCACACACAACAGTTAGATAAGGACTTTCGTGATCTTGTGGTGTGCGCAATATCACACTCATGACAACACTTGAGTTACTTTCTCTTATACTGTCTGTTTAAATAAATATAAAGGCAGTGCTTCAATGTCCATCTACAAGATATCTCTAATTTGGGGGTGACTGAAGTCAATCAAAGTTCAGAACTGTGCCCAGACATCTTTCCATATCTCAAAGCATAGAGATTTTTTAGAACCAGGCTTACCTCCATGTATTTTTACCTTACATTTTTATCCTTAATTTCTTAGATTTTACTTTGCTTTTACTTTACAAGGAAAACAACAAATAGGAAATAAAGTCCCATATTTATATCCCTTCCTTCCCAAAGAAAACATGAAAGCAAACCTTGTTGCTCTATGTCACTATGTCATCAAGAACTGTAACCTGAGAATTTGTTTACTAAATACTTTTTCTTATCATGTTTATACAAATTGAAATGCATCAGGATGGAGGAAACTAATTCTAAATAAAGAAATACAAGAGGACAGTCCAGGAGTTTCATTCTGTGGAGCGTGGATTGCTATGGCAACAGGATTTAACTGTTTTTAATAAAACATGGTGAATTTATAAAATTAAATGAGGATCCCATTTAGTCTTTAAATGAGGAATGACTTCTGATACTTTCTTCAAAAATTAGTTCATTTATATTTTTGAGTAATTTTTCTCCAAACAGAAATTTATTACTCACTTGTGCAAAATAAAACTAACGTAACAAAGATATCCTGATCTTTGCTTGAGCTATACATTAAAATTCAAGAACTGTAGAATATGCATGAGATATATTCTTACTTACAATTGCTAAACATCTTCTGAAGTACAATCAGAAAATGCATACCAACCTGCTGTTGAGACTTCCACTGTGCATTGTAAGCACAGTCAAGTATTTGATTTCTTGGGTCACAGATATATAAATCTAAACTAACGTAACTGAGAAAAAAAATGCAGGAGAAAGGGCCTTCTTGGGATTTAGTAATAATCTCTGCTGTTTTCCTCTCTGACTTTCTGAGGGTGAAACTTTACGTCAGCATGGGAAGAACATGCTTTTCAGAAAAAGGTAAGGATCCATTGATCAAATGAGGAACATATTCCGGAAGTCTGGAGTCAATCATGTAAAACATGCTCTAGGATGACCCTGCTTCAGCAGGGAGGTTGAAGCGGATCACCTGCTGTGATCCCTTCCAACCTGATCCCTTCTGTGATCAATATTTCAAGAGTTTCGTCAGCTCCAATAACTCTTAAAGAAATTCCTGAAATTTTCTGGTAGTTTTGTGGCTCATTTAAGGTCATATTTTATATAGTAAATTCTTTGTTTAAATTCTGTATTTTGTTACATGGATTGCCTCTTATATAGGAGTGCTACAGCACTCTCTGGATTTGAAAAGTAGAAAATCAAGTGAAGAAAATTCACTTGATTATCTGTAGTTGTTGGATTGGATCCCTAAAAATTTATTTGAAACGGGACAAGATCAGTCAGGTTCTGGCATTTCTGTGAAGACAACTGCAATTTTACATGGTATGTTGTTATCTATTTGAGGACACACTAAGAACAGCAAATTAAAGGGGTCCAAATATAATGAACTTGGCTGTAACAAGCTTAATCTTTGAAAGTCAGAATCTAACTCATCTTTTTTTCAAGCAGAAATGTACTCTGAATTGACAACATTCTAAAAAACTTTACTCAAAAAAACAACCCTGAACCCTCCCAATGCAATGATGGGTATTCTAGAACAGGCTAAGGACGCATTAAGAGAAGGTGAAAAGAACAAAGTTATGAGATCCATCCTTCTGAAATTTACAGTTAATATTTTAGTAATAAGGCCCTAAGATATCTCAAGGAACTTGAGTTATAGAAGGACAAAGTCATGAAGTTTAGTTGATTTTTTTTTTAATTACAGCATCTACAAATCTATGAATATTAGCAAATGTTTTTAGAGGACCTGGAGAAATAGGTTGAGAACTTGATATTCAAAATATTAGAATTCTATTTCTATATAATTTTAATATGATCACTCATCAGCTGCACAAGGATTCCCACATCAAAGTAAGATAGATACAACTAATTAATTTAATTCAACCATTATTATGCATAATAAACTGATATGAATAATTGAAATTATTAATTTCCATACATATCAGATCAGATGATCTGTATGATTTCCACTATTATCCTTAACAAAAAAAAATACACTAACATATTATGTAGATGAAATACTTCATTTGTAAGTTTTAGATTTAATCAAAATTTATAACCCGTTTGAATTCTTGTATGTATAGTATTATAAAAGTATTGCTAAAAAGTTTTTAATTTTTTTTTAAATATACAACTTTTCTGTAATTCTTTAAGAAATCCCTCCATCATTTAGAATGAGTGCAAGTAAATCCAGAATCTCTGAGCTAGCCAGTTTGTCTGAGGACAGAACGTGGGGTATGAAATTAAAAATTGGAAGATTAAAGAGAATAATGAAATATATTTGGAAATAGAGCAAAAATATTCTTGATTCTTCCAGTTCTTCCTCAGAAGCTTTGACTCCTCAATTACACATCACCAAAATTGCAATAAAAATTTAAAGAGAGTCCTTAATACACAGTCTGTAATACATGCTTTTGAGTTTTAAGAGTATTTATCTAACTATTTTTCCTCTCTAATCAATAATTCTAACATTTCTTAGTTTTTTCATTTTCATGGGTATTCCTGAGTGCTTTAAAAAAACCCAACACAACTATGCTGTGGATCAATTTTTTTCTGCTTCTCAGAAAATCTATTATAAAAAAAAAAACCCAACACAAAATACAAGTTAATTCCCAGACCAGTCCAGGATTTTTCCGTCTCTTAAGTAATAGGAGAAGACCTTCTGCGTGATGAAGTGTTACAATTAAGGTACAATTTACTTCATAGGCACAACTTAAATGATAAACGTAAAGATTTGGAATTCCCTTTCATCAGTGACTGACATCAGCAAAATCCTATTGAAACATCACCTGCTCTGCTTGACCTTTTAAGCTTATTTGAACCATTTGAATAAATTACAGATTACAAGTATCATTATGCGTATGGGGATTTGTCCTGTGAAAAATTCCTGACATGGGTTAATTTAGCCATTTTACAAATCTCACCTGCTGAGACAACTCTCTCTCTATATATTTATCTAATATATTTGTCCAATCCAGCCTGAGGAATTCCCTTACTACTATAAAGTGGAAGTTTCCAATAAAGCAATAAAAATTTAGCAAAAAAAGACTTCACAATGAAGGGGTTCTTTCACAAACTTAAATGTTATGTACATGATGTTAAAATTAATTCTTTTATTTAATTAATAACAACTGCAAAAAATGTACTTCATTCATGAAATTTGCACGTTTTCTTCTGCACAGAAAGTAGAAACCACATGTTATATCTTTCAGGAATCATATTCATACACAATGCAGAATAGAAGCACACATTATTCCTGACTGCTGCTGCCATTCATTGAAGGACATTTAGCATGCTGTTTAATATTCAATTTGAACATTACATAAGCATTGCTCAACCTTTCTGCCTTAACTTTCCATCTACTCTCGACACATTGTGTTTTGAATATTTTCTGAATATCAAGTACAAGAACACTTTCCTTATAGCTGTGTTATAAAACTAATTGTTCCCACAGGTTATTCCATTCATCAAAATAAGATAAGTGCCTAGATATACTCCATCATGCAAGAGCGTCTAGGGACCAATCAAACTAGGGAACCAATCTAAAAGAACTGCTCTTTTGGCATAATTATATTTTGTTTACTGCCTAGTTTTATCAAATTCATTTTAACCTACAGGAGAATGTAGAGGAACTGAAAGAAGTGACAAACTGCACTGTTTTAAAAAACTCTCAAGAATTCTAAAATACTAATTTAAATACTAATTAAAATATTAACATTTCTACAGATTTAGTATTATTCTTGGACATCTCTCTCAAATAATAAAGGCCACTGGAGCCTATAGCATTGGTATAGATGGTGAAGCCCAAGTGTGTTGGTCAGTGCACTGAAAGACTGCTGAAAGTCTACTGTATTTCATCAGATTACTTTACTTACTAAGTCTATCAAGATTAAGAACTGTATGCAGTAAAAACTCAGAGTTATGATTTTATGCAGCATGATTCATAGTAAAATTCCACTGCAATTTTCTAAAAAGACAAATCAATACTCTAATGCACTGAGTAAATTAATGTTAATAAGTGACATAACATTGTTTAATAGATAGTGTAAACTAATTACAATATTTGAGTATTTGAGCATGGAGTTATATCCATCTTATTTCATTTTTGTGCGAAAGGAAACCTTTTCTGACAATTTATTTTCAAAACTCTCTATTTCAAGCATTTGTTCTTACTGCAATTTAGAAAATTAGCTATCTGTAACAGTAAATTCCATAGAATTATTTCAAGAAAACAAAGAAGTTTTCAGTAGTTACTTCTGCTAGTACTCATTCTATCAAATTATCAGTTAACCAAAAGGTGGTAGAAAACTTTTAAAAGCAGAGAATAAATAACCACAGAAACACACATAATGTACATCAAACACTTACCTGATGAATTTTTAAATAGCTCCAAGGATGGTGTTTTCACAATCCCTCTTGGCAACACTCCAGTGCTTAAAAACTCTGACTGTGATTTTTTTTAAAAAAAAATTATATTCACTTGGAATTTTCCTTGTAGTTTGTAATTGTTGCATCTTGTCTTTTCATTGTGCATCTCTCAGAAGTGATAGAGGGTAGGCAGTTGGCTCAGCACCTTTTTTTTTTTTAGCAGCCTGCATGCTCTTATGAACTTGTGTGTGTCTATTTTTATATTATTTTTCTTCTTTGATCATCAAAACATTTTTTAGTCAAAGAGTAACCTTTGTCCAGTTAAGTGGATTTAAATATTTCCACTATGCAAGCATTCAGTGGTAAGCCCAGACAGGCATACTGCAATAACACACATATACTGGTAATGAGTGATAAACCATGGAAATATCTATATTTATAGTAACTATCTCGCTCACCTATTGCTTTAGAATTCAAAGTTTTATTTCATAGGTCAAAGTTTCCCTTAGGTTGCAACTTCCTTTAGGTTTTGTGTTTCTTGGGGCTTAAACCAAAACCACTGTCCTCCTTCCTTATGATTGCAATGGAAAGAGAGTAGGAACTTGAGCTTTATTTCGGAGAATAATGATGAAATTCAGGTAGACAAAAGTGTGGATGTATTAAAGAATGGGGAAAATCTCAGTCTCCCTGCCTACTACCGTTGTATTTCCTGGAACTTTGCCAGACAACGTTTCGTTGCAGAAAAGCAATTCAAAATGTATGAAAAACTTTGCTATCCATGACTACCTTCACACTCAATCTCTATTTAAGTGCAGATGCAGAGCTACAAAAAGAAATCTAAATCTATTGCAAATCAAAGCAACAAAGTTGCAAAACAAGTCTAAAAATATGTCTGCTTTCAAGCTGAGTATGTAATTAAGATCTTTATAAAAAGTATATATACTGACAGATGTAAAACCAGGAGGTATTTATAAATCACTTTTCCTGGCATTTATTATTCTTTTGATCTTTCATAGTTTATTGATGTCTCATAGAAATCTCATAGTTACATAATGTAACTGCATTCCAAATTCCAGATGTGTTTGTCAGAAATATTTGATTTGTGCTGGTAACAGTGTGAACTTCCAGGAAAAAAAAAGAAAAAGAAAAGAAAATATTTCAAGCGAACAAGAAAGATCTGCAAAGTCTGTAAACACCTTGAACTAAGCGCTGAATGATTCCTCTGAAAGATGTACTCAAACAAGATTAAAATTGCCTCTTTTCAGTGTTTCAGAATTGAGTCCAAAATACTGTAAAACTTTATCAAGTCTGTTTATTAGTCTGTGCCTAATTTTTCATAGAATTACACTTCAATTCCAAAAAAGAAATTTGAGCACAAGATGCAAAGAATTACATTGCATTCATTTCTTTGCCACCTTCTAGCAACTTAATAGCTTAGATATGCAGTGTCCTTATGATTAATATTGTCAGAGCTCTTTAAGGATTTGTACTCTGACAGTCAAACTATCCCCTGTTATCATCTTAAACATTGTTAGATTTTTCTGTCAAAAAAGTTATAAAACCCCGGGGGGCTGGACTGAAATAATTACATGGCATACATATGTCTCTCTAATGATAAAGAAATATGCCTCAGGATGTAGAGTTAAGTGGAAACCTCTTGCACTGGTAGGAAAATGGCAATCTATTAAGTAATTTTCACTTCTACTTTAAGTGTATCAAGATCCTATTCTTCCATAATAAAGAATGTATTTTTGGTAATCTGAATGAAAATTAATGGCTAAACTACTTCCACACCAGAGCATTTTCTATCATTCTGACTGCAACGTATTTCCAATTTAGGATGCAAAAAGGAAAGTGGAATAGTTACAATGGCTATAAAAGGAACTGTGAGTGAAAGTTTTTCAAGTCTCTCTTTTTAAATCATACATCTCTCATTTATTTTAAAATCATTTACCTCTTACTGTATTCTCTGTAAAAAAAATAAGAATGAACTTTCTGTCATGGAACTGGACTGTGAAACATAAAGACCAGTAAACAGAACTGTTTCATCAGAAGAGTTTCAGAAAAAGGTTGAAAAAATTGTTATTTTCTTTTAAACAAGAATACTTGCAGATTTGATGATTTTCCACAAGCTCAATTTAGGGCAAAAAAATCCCAAACCAAAGAAACCAAAATGTTTCTCCTATAACAGCAACATTTTTTGGATAGGACTTTTCATTTGTTTGGCATTTTTAAGCCCAAAGCAACTTCAAAAACTCAAGATCAAGGAACAATCATTTAACAAACCTTGATGCTTTTATCCACATATAAATTTTTTAATAAATTTTCATAGGAATTCTCAATTGCTCTCTTTCTATATTCCACAAAGAAAACTTTGATTTAATAGAGTAAAAATCTGATTTTTTTTTGGCCCTAGTTAGTGCCTAACTCAATAGTAACTTTGTGCATGACCTTGGGAAAACTTTTTAATCTCACTCAGGTCTGTCTGGGAAAATAATAGTTCCTCATGAGTGCTACAGATTGTAAATTAATTGATTTTCTGAGATGTTCTTGTATTACAGTAGTATCAGCACACCATACCAGAAATCATTTGAGAATAATTCTTCAAGAATTCTAGTCTCACAGTTTTTTTAACAAAGCCATGTCATAATGGGTCTAAAGCACAACATAACTGGAGCACATTCCCTTTTCTGGCTTTCTGCCAGGAGTGGATTTCGCCCTTGGTAAATTTTGCTGCTTTTTTCATGCTAGTAAATCTATGAGACAACAATACCATAAAAGAAAGAAAACCCTCACAATTTTCGCAACCTAATAGTGTATTCACTTGCAAATTACTGAGGTGATATTTGAAGGTAACAAAGGAGGATTTTTGTCATCCGTTGTCACCTGGCACTTGAGTCATGTAACACATTTTTACACAAACCTGACCATAGTCAATCCTGTAACTTTTAAAATTTACTTTAGTAAAAGTAAACAAAACCAACCCAAAACATAAACCCACCCCTCTAGATTTAAATATTTGAAGAAGTGGAATTGTACTCACTGCTTTGCTTTCCCAAATGTCCCTGGTAAAATTTTAATTTTTCTAGCTTTGGATTCCAGATACAAAATCTTCTATGTTTATCAGCTAGATTAAAGAGCTCTTTGCCATCTCTGTCTGGGAATACCAATATATATTAAATTGCTTCTCAGTTGTTTTTTGCTGTTGCTGTTGTTGTTGTTGTTTTGTGGAGCTTTTTTTGGGGGGGGAGTGGTTTTTTTTTGTTTGGTTTATTTGTTTGTTTGTTTTTAACTAAAATAACTAGATAGAGCTTCTTGTCTCTCATTCCTTGTCAGGTTTTCTGACTTTAAATCATTTTTGTGTCTCCTGAAGGAATGTTTTGTAATTTTTCAGCATCTGTTTAAAAGCATAGAGGGCACAGCTGTAATGGTCTCATTAATGCAGTGTAATACAGCATCACTTATTTCACTCAGTATTTGCCTACGTGGAAACATGGAATTTTGCTTGCTACAACATTACTTTGGTAGATCTTATATTTCTGGCTCTGCGCTATGATCCCAAAGTTATTTTGGTATCCGTACTTTCTCAGGAATAGCTCACAAACATTAAGTCATTTACATTCATCCTCATAGAATAACGTGTTTAAAAGAATTGGCTGAGGCAGGACACTGGAGTGTGTGCAAGTTCTATCTGATGGCCAAGCCATCAATGTGGAGATTTACTTTCTTGCTCCCATGTAATCTTGGATATGTATCTTCAGGTTGAGATCTTTAATGTTATTCAGGTGTTGAACCCAAATGAAAACATATTAATGAGATGTTGTTGCCTAAATACTTCTGAGACAAGGGTTTTGAACTTTAGGCTTGCAATTCAAATTTCAAAGTCATGAGACTTGTGACTCAGGATTGCTGCTGTGAGACACCATCCCTGTGTAACTTGGCCCATCCACAATTGAAAATGTCTCTGTTTCTCCACCGGCTGCAGATTTCTAAGTTCCGAAGACCACCACAACACATACAAACTTTCACACACTGCAAAATTAAATTCATAGAGTGTATCAGTTTTTCAGATGTTATACCAGGAGACAGGTGTTTTATGTTGTATTTAGTGTAAATTAGGGCCTTTTAAAGAAGTTACCCTATGAAAATCTTTTATATAATTTCAATAGAGTAACAATTAAAAGGAACTAAAACAAATTTATTTCAACTTGGAGTACTCTAAAATGAAGCCAGGAAAGATTATCAACCATGAAATATCCAAAGACTAATAATCAGCAATTTTTAAATTTTATGGACTAAATATGCCTATATCAGATCTCAAAGAATGTCTCATTCTTTAGGAATTTTCTGGAACAAAACTGTTCATTATAAAAACAAGCAACAGTTCATAGCTATTTAACAGACAATCAGATATTTTGTTCCTCTGCATCACACAGACAGGAGGATTGCCCTGAACTGATTTCAGTGAGAGCTTCAAAGTCCTTCATTTCCAATTTTATCACCACATTTGTGGGTCTTCCTTGAACTTCACTAATATTACAGCATTTCCCTCAAATTATGGGTTCCAAAAGGGATCCTAGTATTCCAAGAACAGCTATGGAACAGCATCTCTCCACCACTTCTTTTTATTATTCTGCTCTTATGTCTTAAATTGCATTAGCCCTTTTAATTTAGCATCACTACAGTGTTCAACTAGTTTTCTGCCCCAGCTCTAAACAATTCTCAACATCACTGATTTCCAGGATGCCATCTCTCATGTCATAGGTGGAGCCAGCATACCTCATTTCTAGATGGCTTGACATTTGTATGTAAGAAAATCATGTTATTTGCTTCTATTGATAGATTAAGAAATACCATAATTTTTTATGAGGATGCTACAATTAGGATTTTTATAATTTTAGTTAATATTTTTATTACAATGAGGATGTTTATTATAATTACTTAATAGAGACTTGCAATTTAAAACTAAGAACTATGTAAGGAAACTAAAAAATTTCTTGTTTACTTGTTTGGTTTTCTGAAGTAATATAAAAATTATATGTAATTAAACAGGATCAAAAATCTTGCCACAAAGGGAGCATTTTATGCATGTTATACAACTGATGAATTAATGTCAAAGCAACCTGCTGAGCAGTTCCCTTTTTTTTTCCCCTTTGTAGTTCATAATAAAGCCCAGTAACATTACATCCCTCAAGAGCCTAAGTAGGTTCAACAAATTGTAATAGGAACACTAAATCAATTCAATTTGATTTATTTAAACAAGACAAAAACCCTGAGGTTTTCATGCCGTCATTCAAATAACAGCCTCCAAAGTTAGGACCTAAAATAAGCAGGCGCGGGGGGGGGAAACCCAAAACAACACAAATCCCAAACCCAACAAAAATAAAAGTAGTTTAAAATGTGTATCCAATATGCAAGTGTTTCACGTTCATTGTGGTTCATCTAGAACTGTATAAAAATGAAAAGTAAAATGCAGATAGGTGAATACCAGTGAGTTACTAGCTAAAAAAATTTTAACTAGGACCATACCTCAGAAACTTGAAGTCTTACTTACATGTAAGCATTTTTCTATAGATGAATCTGTAAGTAACTAGTACAGATAAAATCCTCATATCAGCATAATCAGTTCAATCTATGCATGAGACCTTGAGGAAATCACAAAGGTAAAAAGCAAAATAAATCAAACAGAAATGTGGCACATTGTTTGAATTTTAAGCAAAATTACTAGAAGTTACACTGTCTACATGATCACTGGAATGAATTTACAGCAATGAAAAGTAGGACACTACCTAAGTGTCAGTCACAAGAACATCATCTCTTAAACTTATTTTCAAAAAATACGCACAAGTGGCATATTTTGCAAAAAACATTTCAGAATTCAAAGTCTAGGTGATATGGAAACACCTGCTTAAATCCATTTTTTAGACAATCAGTTGCACAAGGTTCAAAATACTTCAACTGGAAGGTCTGTGACAGATGGCCCACAAATGCAGACTGCAAAGTCATCTGCATAAAAACAACACTACAAGGAATCACAAGGGCCACTAATGTGTCTGAAAAGGGTATTATAATACATGGAACCCTCTGGGGCACCTTTTTAATTATTACAGGGTCACATTTCTGTGTAATATTTTGTTCTTTACTCTAGAGCTAATTTACAGTCAGTTTGGTGTACGTTTCTCAAAGCCCAAGGCCAAAAAAGAAATTACACTATAAACTTGTGAAGGACGATGTGATAGTTGTTATTAGTGGAAATTAGTTTGCCATTATTGGTGGATAAGTAGAGACTGAGAACTTGTTCCAATCAAGAAACAGCAGATCATGTGAACCAGAGGGCTAAGTTCCAGTCCACAAAAAAAGGAAAAAAAAAATCCCATTCATGTTAATGGTAGTTGTGCCATTCATTCATTGCCTAAATTCAGTCTGCTGTTTGAGATACAAAATTTAAACCTTATTACATCATTCAGACTTTTGATTTTAGGCCATGTGTTCCATGCTTACAATCTAAAAATTTTTCTAGTTAAAACAAATAGCTGTAGTGGCTGTAGTGTTCTACTTGGAGAACAAGCAGTATCTGTTCATATCCTAACGACAAGATTCAAATACTCCACACTCTCTTTGGGAACATCAGGGCCGATTCGGTTGCTGATTTCACATTGTGTTTTAACTCCTAAAACAGTGTTCCTCTCCAAAAGCATAGGTGCCCTCATGCCTTCAAACTGTACCATACAAAAAGATATAGAACATTCTATATATGCTGTTTCCTACAACAGGATAAGGAAAAAGATATGCGCAGGATGAAAGAAGGGAAATGTTCAGAATTTTCTTTTCAAAAAATACTCAGACATTTTGTTTTCAGACATTAACAACATACAGTACTAGGAGTCGGCATTAAAAGTAATGTTCTCTCTCTCTTAGGTCATGGGGAGTTATAGACACTTTGCCCGTAAGCAGAACTACACTTATAGCACTCATCTGGGACCTTGATGATTGTTTCTTTTCCAACCTCCTTAAGATAGGCAATAATTTTGTTGTGAAAGTTCAGAGAAGCCATGTTAAGATAAAATTAAATAACACTTAAAATAAAATCTTTCTGAATATTAAGTATAAGACCAAACCTTTTTTATTAAACTGAAACCAATCAACCCTTATCACTTACTTCACTAGGAGCAGTAAAAGTCATGTAAATCTGTTTGTACTAACAGGTAACTTAATTAGTTATCCAATTAAGACGCACAGTCTCATTTGTAAGACAAAAGCTACATGTAGCCCTCTTTTAACCCCCTCCAACTCAATTTCTTCACTTTCAGCTCCGAATAATTTTTCGAAAACAAGGTCAGTGCACACAATCCAACAGAAGATTATTCTGGAATCACAGTTGTCTTTCACCAAAATTAGATCATTTTGCCTATATTTTATTACCATATCATCACAATCAAACTGCACAAAGGTTGATCTTTGTAAAACAGAAAACAGAGAACCTGATCATTACTCACTGATATTCATTGAGACATCTTTTTCAGTTATTATTTCTTGATTATTGTCTGCAAGGCAACATTGGACTGATAACGTAACAAGCATTATTCACACAGATCCAAATGCAAAAAGGGACCTTGAAATATTTTTCTTTGCAAACATAAGCTGAGTTAGAAGTGACATTTTGTCAAGTTGCTTTGAACTAGTTGAGTCTGACCCCCTCTGTTGTGAAGATGACACTTGAACTGATGAAACTGCATTTTAAAGTGGAACAGAGAGCCAAACTGGAAGCCTACCAACTGAAAAATATGAAGAATATTAGCTACTGATATTAATAGTTCAATTAACTCTAACTAATAAAATGAGCTCTTCTTACCATAATCAAGAACAACATTTAAGAGTATGCCTTTCTAGTCTATTATTGTATTTCAGAAAACACTATGTCAATAGGCAATATAAATAGGAAAAGAAGGGAACAATTTACTCTTTACTGCTCTTCTCTGGCAAGGATAAAGAGCTGAAACCTTTCAGAAGAAACATATTCTGTGCAAGTTCTCCTAAATTTGTGAATATCAGTGCTCTGTTTCCTTCATTTTTCTCAAGGACTCTGGCAAAACCTGGAGTTCCTGCATAGTAATACCATATGCAGCCTATGGCTTCACAGGTTATGAGCTTTGGAAAAGGCCAAAGTTATCTCTTATGTTATTTATAATATTATTAGGTGTATTTTTAGTGAGACATTTTTAGCTTAGCTTTTTTTTCTGCAGGATTAGAAGCAGTGACTAAAATATACTATGATGAGTACTTTTAAAGGTCATTGCTAAACACAATCAACCGCACCTCAAAGAAAATTGTAACTGTCATGTTATGTATAATTTAAAAAGAACATCTACTAAACTATAATAAAAGACACTCTCCCTCATTATTTCTTTAAAAAGTGACTATCTGAACAGTTCCAAGAGTTATTAGGAGTCCTATCTGATAAATGTTTTAATCTGGAAACTGAATACAGAAAATATTACGAGAAGATTAAGTGTGGCCAAACCCATGAGTCTCTACACATATATAATACAGATTGTTGTTTATATTGGAGAAAGGAGAATTATTTGATCCCTTTTCAAATTTTTGAATAATGTGCATCACAAATGTGTGGAAAATAACAGGGTATTGCCCTTGACAGAAGTTTTCCTTGAAAGACTGTATATGGCCTGGAAAGTGCAATGCCGTCTATATGTAAAAGTTATGCATGGACTACCAGGTAATAATAGTAATCACTGTTAAAATATAGAAGAGGTCTGTTAAGAATGAAGAAATACACATTTCTACTTGGTAGCTGGGGAGAAAATCCCCCAGTTTTTAAACAGTTAATCCTCTTTTGAAATAAATTAGTTATCCTTTATGAAACCACTAAAAAGGTTCAAAAAGCTTATAGTTGCATTTATGAATCTCAGAATAAACCCAGGAGGTGGCTGACTTATACTGGAAAGCTTTCATGCCTAAAAATTCTTACTTATTGAAATAGTTAGTAGCAGACATGAAGAGTTAAGCAGAAGAAGGATGATCTTCTACTAGGCATCTAACCTAGATGGAATATATGTGCATTCCCTCTGGGCTCCTTTTTGTGCTCTTGGGATGCCAAGTTAATACTATCCCAAGTCCCAAAGGTACCATATCCCCAGAGGAGGAGCACAGTACAAAAACATACTCATGCAGAGAATTCTAATCCCCTTCTCATCCCTTTCTTTGATGCCTGAACATGGAAAAGGCTATATTCCACCATCTGTGACACCAAAACCTGTAAGGACTATTTTCTGGTATCCATGAGCATAAACTCAACATTATTCTACTGTATTGGCTTATAAATTCATAAGACAGTCTGAGATTCAGTCTTTGCACAAAGCAAGTTTTCTGCCCATGTGAATACTGAGTGGGAACATCAGATGTTGGCACAGCCATTAACTCCATGCTGTAAATCAGGAACTTCAGCAGAAAAGGTACCCCTCACTAGTGAGGTGAGGGCAGATAAAGTGCAATGAACAAGGGCTCCTGCCTCCACTCTGGCTTCGTCTCCCTGACAGCCTCCTTCTTGCTGGGCACAGCCAGACAGCCCCAAACGAATCCAGTGAGCACACCAAGCCAGTGAAGCCTTCCCTTACCCACGCAGCCCAGGCATGGAAATGAGTCTAAGCAGAGGATCCCTGCTCTGCACTGTAACAGATGTACTATCTGCCACCACATGTTAAATTCACCAACAGCCTTAGTGTTTTGGTAGTTTACTCAATATTTCTCTTTTCTGTTATTGTAAAAGCTCTGCATTTCCTTCTCATCTGTTCTTAGTATAAATGTTTAATAGTTCCAGTAAAATATCCAAAATACAATTAGGAACCCTTCTACTTCATCGTCTTATCTGACAATATTCAGAGCAGCTCTTAACACAGATATTATATTTACATGCCTGAAGTTACACAATGTGAATACACACTTTAGCATTTACTCTTTGTAAAGTACATTTGAAGCAAGGGCTGTACATAAGCACATGAAATGTGCTATCCATTCTTAGTTGTCTCTCTGTTAAAAAAGATTCATTCATGGAGCAAAAACATGGCATGTAACTGAGCCACAACACATTATAAATATTCCAAGTGAGTATCCGACCAACCAGTGTCCTAAAGATGTTTAACGCCACTGCTGCTATTTGCTGAACAGATATTATACCAGACCACAATCAATCAAATAAATTACAATAAAAGAATACTTATTAGAGAAAAAGGAATAGTTTTATAAGATTTATTACATTCATAAATAAGTTTTATTTGCCTCAGTTACTCTAACTGGGCAATAAGTATCTGGAGACAGTTAAAGTTAACCAGGAAATAAAATTATTTTGCAACAGGGTTGTGGATTGTCTAATTAAGTATGAAATATTAAATTAATTTTTTTATGACAGAGGGAAATAATTATTACATACTTGTGCAATGCAAAATTAAAAAAAAAAATCCCCAAATACCATACAACTTAACATCCTCAGATCTAAAGTGTCTTTAAAATGTAGTGCACAGAATATAATAAAACATGAAGAGAAAAACCACGAACAAATCTGCCATACCAAGCACACCTCTCTTAAAACATGCTTCTCACTGAGGATGTTGAAATTACAAATTTTTAAAAGCTACTCAAAAACCATCCCCCAAATTCACAGTAGGATAGAGGTGAGTACTCAAAGTCAAAGCACAAAGAGAAACTTAGAAATACATTCAGACACTACACTTGAAGAAACCTAGCCTAGACACGTAGATTCCTGCATCAGTGAACCATGGAACAGCATTTACAGGAAGAAAAAATAGTATTAAAATGCTTTACAGTAAAGGGCAAATCCTCTATGACATAGTCAATAAAAAAAAAGAATAATTTCTCCCCAGTTATACAAAGTGTTCAGAAAAATGCCATTCTTTGTGATGATGAATAGGTTCTTGCTAGCTAAAAGAGAGACAATGAAACAAGGATGTTAAGTAGAAAATGAAAACTTTTCCATGAATTTTTATATGGTAACCACTCTGCCTTTTTGAGAAGATCCTTCTAAGGATGTGTTATTGAGGGACCCAAATTCTCTGTATACTTTATTTATCCTGTGAGAAGGGGAATATTCTTTGCATTCAGCAAGCATGTAGTAACTTAATGCAGATGTAAACCACTAATAAATGATCAAAATAAAAACCATACACAAATAGTCCAGCTGCACATTACAAAAAAGTTTGTGCTAATTTAATGCTTAAGCAAGTTTCAATTTGTTTTCAATTTGTCAACAGGCTACTATTTTTTTGTTTAGGTAAAAGTATGGGTTCACTCTACCTTGCTGTAGGTAAACATCCTTTGGATACTTAAAATGTTTTATCAAAGCATGTTGCTAAAAGTCATATTGAATGAAAGAGTAAAACAACTAGAAATATAAAGTCTTGAAACAGTTTAATTGGGAAATAAATTGCATATTGCTTTTAGCTACATAAGACTCCTGCACTACCGTCAAAACTGGTTTTCCCCCAAGCAGTCTGTCTCCAGGCCAAATAAAAGGGAAGACAGGAGTCTCTGCTAAAGAAAGAAGGCACTATTAAAAAGCACACCACACACCACAAAAAACACTTTGACATTGTGGTGGAACAGGAAAGAAAACACTTGGTAACCTCAGAAAGTCAGTTAAAGTCACTCAGTTAAAGTCACCCTTTGTGGGTGACTTTAACCTACCGGATGTCTGCTGGGAACTCCACACAGTGGAGAAGAGGCAGTCTGGGAGATTCCTAGAGTGTATAGAGGATAATTTCCTGCTCCAGCTGGTAAACAAGCCTACCAGGGATGGGACCTCACTAGACCTTCTGTTCACAAAGAGAGGGGCTGGTGGGCGATGTTGTGGTCAGAGGCCTTCTGGGGCACAGTGACCATGAAATGATAGAGTTTTCAATACTCAGGGATGCAAGGAGGGCCATCAATAAAACCTCTATGCTGGACTTCTGGAGGGAAGATTTCAGACTCTTCAGAATACTAGTTCAAAGTGTATCCTGGGAAAAAACCCTTGGAAACAAAGGGGTCCAGGAGGGATGGACACGCTTCAAGAAGGAAGTCTTGAGCGCACAGGAGCAGGCTGTCCCAGTCTGCTGAAAGGCAAACTGACAGGGAAGACAACCAGTCTGGCTGAACAGGGACATTTTGAAAGAAATTAGGGCAAAAAAGAGAGCCCACCAATTATGGAAAAAAGGGCTGGCTACTCAGGAAGAGTTTAGAAATACAGTTAGGTGCCACTTTCATAAAGAAAATCAGAGAGACAAAGGTAAAACTCGAACTCGACCTTGCCACTTTTGTTAGAGATAACAAGAAGTCCTTCTACAGATACATTAATAGCAAAAGGAGGGACAGGGAAAACCTCCATTCTTTGTTGGACATGGGTGGGAACATAGTTATTGACAATGAAGACAAGGCTGAGGTATTTAACACCTTCTTTACCTCAGTCTTCAACAGTAAGAGAGGTTGTCTTGTGGACAGCTGGCTTCTGGAGCTTGTAGGCAGGGATAAGAAGCTGAATAGCCCCCCTGTAATCAAAGAGGAAACAATTAGCGACCTGCTGAGCCACTTGAATCCTCACAAGTCTATGGGACCAGGTGGGATCCATCTTAAGGTGATGAGAGAGCTGCTGGAAGAGCTTGCCAAGCTGCTCTCCATCATTTACCAACAGTCCAGGCTCACTGGGGAGGTCCCAGACAACTGGAAGTTGGAGAATGTCACGCCGATCCACAAAAAGGGCCAGAAGGAGGCTCCGGGAAACTACCGGTCTGTCAACCTGACCTCAGTGCCTGGCAAGGTTATGGAGCAGATCATCCTAAGTGCAATCATACAGCACCTACAGGATGGACAAGGGATCAGAGCCAGCCAGCATGGGTTTAGGAAGGGCAGGTCCTGTCTGACCAACCTAATCTCCTTTTATGATCAGGTGACTCGCCTGGTGGATAAGGGGAAGGCTGTGGATGTGGTCTATCTAGGCTTCAGCAAAGCCTTTGACACTGTCTCCCATAATATACTCCTGAAAAAGCTGGCAGCCCACTGCTTGGACAGGGGTACTCTGTGCTGGGTTAGGAACTGGCTGGAGGGCC
>VYXB01004225.1:0-10522 GCA_013397135.1 Pachyramphus minor | reverse complement strand
ACCTGGATAGACTGGAGAGATGGGCTGATTCCAATGGGATGAGGTTCAACAAGGCCAAGTGCCAGGTCCTGCACTTTGACCACAACAACCCCGTGCAGGCTGGGCACAGAGTGACTGGAGAGCAGCCAGGTAGAAAGGGACCTGGGAGTTTGGATTGACAGGAAACTGAAGATGAGCCAGCAGTGTGCCCGGGTGGCCAAGAAGGCCAATGGCATCCTGGCTTGTATCAAGAACAGTGTGGCCAGCAGGAGCAGGGAAGTGATTCTGCCCCTGTACTCAGTGTTGGTGAGGCCACACCTGGAGTGCTGTGTCCAGTTCTGGGCCCCTCAGTTCAGGAAGAACACTGAGATGCTGAAGCGGGTCCAGAGAAGAGCAACGAGGCTGGTGAAGGGACTTGAACACAAGTCCTACGAGGAGAGGCTGAAGGAGTTGAGGTTGTTTAGCCTGGAGAAGAGAAGGCTCAGGGGAGACCTCATCACTCTCTGCAACTACCTGAAAGGAGGTTGTAGCCAGGAGGAGGTTGGTCTCTTCTCCCAGGCAACCAACAGTAAGACAAGAGGGCACGGTCTGAAGCTCTGCCAGGGGAGGTTTAAGTTAGATATCAGGAGGAAGTTCTTTACAGAGAGGGTAATCAGGCACTGGAATGGGCTGCCCAGGGAGGTGGTGGATTCTTCGTCCCTGGAGGTATTCAAGAAAAGACTGGATGTGTCACTTAGTTCCATAGTCTGCAGCGGTAGTGGATCAAGGGTTGGAGTTGATGATCTCAGAGGTCCTTTCCAATCCATCTTATTCTATGACGATTCTATTCTATGATGATTCTATGATGAAATAACCAATGCAACCATGAATAAACAACTGGAAAAAACCAGATACCGATTTGTCAGCCAAGCTACAACTGTTTTTCTAGAGTAGTCAAGTAGGTATCTTTAAATAAACAAATAAAGCATCAGTAAAGCATCATTGACAGCATTGTCTGAACATTCTGAGTTTCTTCATTAAAAAAAATAAATAGAATTTTGGCATGGCACTGGGGAATTGGGAGTTATTCCAATCCTTTGGAATCCCAAGCAGACCTCTAGAAGTTTAGGATTCTGTGCATTAGGAGGAAGAAGTTGCAGAATGCGTCAGGCAAATGCAATGCTTTAAAAAATATTTTTATTATTTAAATGTACACTATGTTCCTTTGCCCCCTCCCCCTGAATAATTTTCCCATTTATAGGTTATTTCCTGTATAGTTTGAAATTAGGCATCTTTAAGATTATTTTTCTTATTTACTTCCAGAAAAAAAAAAGAAGGACTTTGCAATATGTGAAGTTACAGTCAAAGAAACTGACATTCACCTTTCTGAACATAGGCACAGGTTCTCAAAAAATATTGCATTATTCATTCAAAAATATTAAGAATTAGCTACTTGGATATAAATTCATTAACTACATCTTCAAATACGTTTTTGCTCCTGAATATACTACTGAATAGCTGACTTAAGAGGTCTGTGAACTGAAATAACCTCACAGAGATTCAGCCACTTCTGCAGGTGTTGGCTCTGAACTGCAAACCAATAATGTCAGACTTTGCAGTAATGTAAAGTGGAAAATCACAAGAGAGTGGTATTATATTCTCCACCTTATAGACATCAAGGCTGTTAGATCTATATAGAATTCAGCTTTTCAGAAATAATAGGAGATTTTATGCTAACATGAAGAAGATAAACTCTCCATTATTTTAGAAGATATAAAATAGCTTCAGATTATACTCCATACCTCTGCCAGATGAGAAATACACCATTGCATTCCTAATAATACTGCGGTTTTTTAGTATGTTTCTGTTGTGATTTTGGCAACTCATTAACTAATTTAAAGTAATTTCAGAGCCAATGTTTTTAGCTTAGAATAATAATATTGTGTGAATATTTTTAAAATTCTTGGTACTAGACGTACAAATTATAATTATGCTCAAAATACTTTTTGATATGTATGGTCTGGCACTTAGTGTTTTAAGTAGCTGAAGATGTCCCTAAACAGTATACACAGAAGAAATCAAATCAATGCAAATAACTGGGCAATGTAAAACACTATGTAAATAATGACCAGGGAAGTCCTCCTCACAACCTAATTTTTCTCCCATTCTCTTATTGCTGTTCAATTTCAGCCAACTAACTGAAATGCTGTTTTATTAAAATCAACTGGGAGGAGATCAAAATAAATTTATAACTAGATATTCTTGTCCCAGTTCAATCAATTTGAAATTTAATTCGAGTTTAGTCTTTTAGTATTTCTAATTGCCTCAGGAAGTACACTAGGAGAAAGTATAAAAGGCTATGATTTTTTTTTCTGCTGGTGGTCTTATTCCTTGCAGTTTACAAGAAAAAAAGAGGTTATTAGCTGTCCAAACAAATTGCTACAGTCCCTTCTGAAAGGTACATAGTGCATTATCCATTTTTATTTTAGCTTATTGACCATTCATCTGCTATTTAGTCCATATATTTGAACTGAATAGTCTTTTTGTTGTACTGAATTTAAGTGTCATTTAGTCATTTTGATTTCTACTTGGCACTGGTAGAGAAAATGACAGGTTTCGTTACATAAGTAGAACTGTTACCCATACAGTTATCTGAAAATTACTGCAGGAAAATCTGCTGTTTCCATTTGCCTACTTTTCACACATGCTTCAGGGAAAAAATAACCCTCCTAAGACAAAGATTTTTCGATGTTGTTAAATTTACACATATTTAATTACATATTTTCTATTTTGCTTTTTCTAAATGAATTCTAATCACTAGAGGAGGAAAAATAAATGGTATTAACTAAATCACATGACAGTGAGAAGGCAATTTATGGAACTGCAAAAATGTACCTAAATCTGTTTGCTTCAGCTGGAGAGAACTTGCAAAAATTCCTGCTGAGTAGCAGAACAAATATCACGAGATAGAAAGTTTGTTGTGTCTGAAAAAAATCATAAGATTTTTGTAATTTTATAAAAGAATCACCATAAAGTGATAAAAAAGCAGAAGCAGGCTGTGAAACATTCTTTAGCTGTGGCATTCATTCACACCTTCTTCCAGTTCCTATACATTAATGGCTAAAACTAGGGGCTGGGAAATGAGAACCTATGTCTTTGTGTACAACTAAAAATGAACAGGACTGAGAGGTAGAATTACCATCACAACTGGTAGGAGAATACCTGAAAAGATACCGATAAGATTTTATTTGGGAAATCTTAATTCTCCTGTAATTCTTACCAGTGAAATATCCCCTCCTCCAAAACCCACTACCACATCATAAAAGCCCCAAACATCAGAAAAAACAAATAACGACAAGTCAAAAAACCCCACCCAAACCAAAGAAATACACAAAACCCCAAACCAAAACAAAAAACCCCAGCCCCCAGAATTCACTGTGACTAAAATAATACATTTGTTCAAATACAATACTGCAGACAATTGACACATTTCATTTTACAAACTCCATTCAAATCCAGTCAAAAACCCCTTACCAATAGTTAGCTCTGTTGCCTGCTACATCTTTAACACAAAATCCTGGCAAAGCTTCTGAAGCAGTAGCTTGTGGAAAGTCATCTCAGGAGCATATGGAAACTTAGGGATAAATGGCTAAATTCGTAAGAGTTTGAGAAATCTATTTCTGAGAAAATGAAGATTCTCAAAAAGGAAGATCAAGATGTCTAAATAGAGCTTGCAGTTCACTAAAATGAACATTTTTTCTAGAAGAATATCTATACATAGAAACAAAAAAACCACCAACCAGTTATCTGAGGTGGCATCTCTGTGTCTTGCAGACAACCTAATATTAAACATGCTACTCATTGAAGAATGCTTATGTGCACAAGTCTGCTGTAAAATGTTATTTATTCATTATTTTTAACCAAAAGAAATGTTTTTGACCCATGAAAATAAAGTGAGAAATGTCCTTTAATAATAGGAAAATGATTGCCAAAGCTTTACACAGCAAGAAGCAGACCATGAAATTAAGAAAAGAGGAATTTTAAAGAGCTGGCCTTAAACATACAATATCAAGTAGCCTGTGGAAGACAGCCTTAGAAAAGAAAGAGGCATTGATCCAATGAAACTTCAATTGTCAGAAGGTGGTATGAGCCTGAAGTTACAGCCCATGATGATGGTCCACAGATGCAGTAGCATTTACATCACATAGGGAGTCATATAGGGTGGTATAACCAAGAATCCAATTAAAAGATTTGAAAAAAATGTGCTTAGATTTGTTCAAAACCCATGTATGCATACTGTATAGTTTCTTCATGTAGTCCAGTGAGCTTACCTTATGAGTTCCAAGTTGTCCACAGTGGGCATCTAGACAACTTTCACAGCACAAACCTTCTCTAAGAGGCCAGGCTTCTCAAGAAAGACAGGGACTCACTATTCTCTCAAGTAACATCTACTTTGGTTCAGCCTCACAGTACACACTGATCCACACTGATTCCAGGTATCCTGTGCTCTTCTGGGTAAAGTGGGTAGATAAGAGTTCAGTTCCAGGTGAACACAGTGGTTGCTTGTCTGCTGGAAAGACTTGCCATATTTTAAGCAAAACATGCAATGAATATAATTAGTAATATGGGACCTTTGGTCTCTGCCTGCTGCACATCTGCAGGGCATCAAAGGGGAAACATGGGTGGAAAATGAACACAACTGTGAAGGCACCAAGGACCTCACAGCAATATTTCACACAAATGGACAAAGAACCTGCTATACTTGATCTTCACCATTCATAAACATTTCCAAGGCAAGGCATGGGAACAAAGTCAAGACTGATTTTTGAATATGCTCTGTTCTCATTAACTTTAGGAGACTAGTTAAGATGCCTGAATATTTTGTAGGAGCTGTGCATAGGTCAACTTACAGTTTGAGCACTGAAATAAGCGAAGTAACACACTAGCACTTGTTAGTAGTTTCCCTTGCTAATGATCTTCTGATCTACTTTTTCCTTTCTGTTTTTTCTTTAAGTTTCACTTTGGGTAAAACCAGTTATGGAGTAACAAAGTAAGCATAGACTGAGAAGATATTAAAGTATGACGGATAAAATCAGCTCAGAGGTAAATGTTTCAAGTCAGCATCACCATATGAGCTTACAGGTAACAGTAACCAGTGCAAAAGAACAAAATGTTTTGAATGGCTTATGAATTTTGAGGACAGGATATAAATTATTCTAAGGATTTATTTTAGTGTTGTTCTTGGCTAGCGTAATTTTACAAGATTGAGGATCACTGCAACACATGGAAAGTAGCAAATAAGCATAAGACAGGTCATATCAGAGTAACACTGGTATGCAGTAATAGGTGTAGTGACTAACTATACCTGGAATTTCAAGTTATCAGTTTCCAAGAGTTTACTATGGCAACCTGGCTCCTCTCTTTCCACAACATATTCCATCCTCCATTTCCAACCTTTCACCTTAGATG
This sequence comes from Pachyramphus minor, assembly GCA_013397135.1. Lineage (NCBI taxonomy): Eukaryota > Metazoa > Chordata > Aves > Passeriformes > Tyrannidae > Pachyramphus > Pachyramphus minor. Next base: position 5,095 of record VYXB01004225.1, on the reverse strand, counting down.
GAATTGTCCTTTCTAGAAAATTCACTTTTCCCATAAAACTCAAGTGTTTTAAAACAGGTTTCCTCTTCTAGATCAAGAATATATCTTCCATTTCACCACATCCTTTCCATAATACTTGTCAAATGCTCAGCCACTTATGGCTCTGTATCTGTCATTTAATGCAAGAGAGAGATGGTATGAAAATGAGAACACAGTAAACGTGAACAGCCGTATGAGCACCAGTTAGCCATGGCACAACATAGAATGTAGTTGAATTTTAACATTTATTCCACTTCTAATCTGTGCTAAACCTTTTTTCAGGAGATATAAATGAGCTGTGTCTTGTACACCATCTCCTGTGCAAGATGTCCAGGTTGTTCCGTGTGGTCCTTGCTCTACCCTGATAGGGAACAGACTCTTAATACTATTATAATTTCGTTTGGCAGAAGGTAAATGACACAGCATAATTTCATCTATAAATGTACTTTATATAAGTGGCTTTTTCTACCCTCTCCTGCTTATTTCGTATATGTCACACTGTCCTTTGTTTTCTTCAAAAAGCAGAAACTTGCTGCTATGGCAACAGTACTTTTGGTAATAATCTGAGAAGAGCAAATTTGCAATCAGGAAACAGGAAAAAAGGAAAAAGGGCCTTTAAATGCAAAATATTTCACCCAAATTACTCTAACAGTTTGTCCATTAACATTAGATTGTCAGTTGTATTTTCTAAGCCTCAAGGTCCTACACAGGTCTACTAATCATGACAGAGTAATCATGCAGTTTTCCTTAGCTGTTCATCAGTAACACATTCACAATGAGCTGTACGAAAGGTAGGCATCTAGTTGGACTCCCTTTATAGTCAGTGTCAGACACCTCTAGATGCTTTTCATCTGAAAACTAGGTGGGATGAATTACTCTTTGGGATGCCTACCTTTTCCTCTGGGTAAAAAGGCATTCAGATAAAGTATGTGACTTGTAGAAAGCTACAGTTAAGCAATGAAAGAATCCCTCAGCATCCATCTTCAATAGTCACTGTCGTTCACACAGGATTTTTGGTGCTGTCAGAAATAAGAGATTTTTAAATTTAAATATTTATTCTGATCTCTCAGTGTGTACAGTAGATTTTGCCCTCATATTGCTAGTTAATTCTTCCTGAGCTACTGTTACCAAGTGTTCTTAAAACAGTTCTGTTTTTGCTTAGTGGAATGCCAACTAAAAATTTTTTCTATGTATGTCACAAATACAATTTGAGTTACTCCAAGAATCGAAGCCTATATTAAACAGATTATCTTCATACATTCTGCTGGCAAGAGATTAATATACATTTTAGATGTTACTAAGTTGGGCTCCATTAATAGTGTCAACACAGAAGTATGAATTTCATTGGAATATAATGTTTTCCCCTCAGCATTCGCAATTTACAATCTTTCATGATTGTGGTATTTTGAATTTCAAAAAACAGACAGTAAGAAATTCCATAAATAAGAGTTAAAATAATGGTCCAACAGAAAACTTTTTGGTGAACAAGATACAGCCTATACACAAGAATCTGAGGGTAAGTGAGGGAGACAGGACAAGATCATCTGAGTTAACATAAAGTAAAATTTTATTTAAAAGTACCCACCATTTTTAGAATACAGGGAATACTTAGAATGTAGAGCACTTGCTGGGTACATGAAAAAAAAATACGCAAAGACTGAAGAAAAGATGTGTTAAGCACTTAAGCAGATACTTAAAAGAGATAACATGATGCACATATAATACTGAAAAATTAGTATCAAATTGCTGTCGACTTTAAAGTAAAAAAGAACTTTTAGCACTTAATGAATTTTCTGAGTAATACTGACATATGATAACTATGATGGTGCTTTACATCTTCAATAGTTAGGAAACTTCCATTATGTCAGTCATGTGGATAGTACTACGAGGCTTTACAAAATGGGTACATCCGAGAATGAACACCAGAAACTTGAAATGTGAATCAATACTTTATAATTCACACCCATTTCTCTGTAATTCTATATTGCTGTAATTTTGAAGAATAAGCTTAATGAAAAACAAAAGGTAATATAGGGTAATACAAAAAAAGTCTGTTTAAAGAGTACCTAAATAATGTATTACTCGACAGGTAGGTGATGATAATTTTAAAAAAACCCCAATCAGTTTATTGCATATTTTTTATTAAAACACTTGAATTACTAAAGATAGATTTTTTATTTTTTAGAAAACAGTAAATCACATTTCATGGCTGTGACTGTGCAGTTGTCACAAATACATGTTACATGGTGTTCTGTACCATGTAACACAGTATTTTAAGCTGCTTATAGATACAGAACTAATTACTTGATCAGTAAACATGAGAAATATATGTGTGTTTTTGGGGGGGTTGGTTGGTGGTTTTTTTTGTGAAAAGAGATAATGAAGGCAAAGTAACTTCCCTATGTAACAATACTAGGAGAAAACATAAAACAACTCAGCCTGCAACACAAGCTCACTTTCTTTATTCTTTCAACTCTATTCAAAAAGGATCTGTCCTTCCTTTAAAGAAATCTACAATAATTTTTCACAAGAACTCTGCATCTTTAATATTAAAACTATATTTCTGAGGAACTGTAAACATTAGAGCAAAAATTGTATTAGCATTGAAAAAGTTAAAAGACACTTGCACATAATCCAGATTTTTCAACAATAGAAAAGTGTCATAGGGAGCAAAGTCTGGACTTTAAATTTGTGTGAGAGATTTTTAAAAAATTACTTTTAACACTCATAATATGCATTCTAGTAATATGAATTCTAATGAGCTGATTAAAAGTGAAAACAGCAGACCCATATGCAAGGGCAGAAAAAAATTATTATTATATCACAGAAAGCAGGTGTTGGAAAAAACCCAAACAAAACATAAACAATCTACAAAGCCTAGGTGAACTCTGAAAATTTTCTGTGACATTGTACACTAACAATATAACATGTATAAAAAAGCCATTACTGTAATAATCACCAATTCTTTTTTTTTAGTAGAATCCCATGAAACAAAACATTATTTCTTTCTAAACTTTATTCGTTGACACCATAATTTTTTTTTAATGCAAAACTAAAAAGCAGACAGCACACATACCTTGTTTAATCAAAAGTGTATGCTGAAGTTTCTAACTTACCCAGAAAGAAAGAAAAACAACAACAAACCCCACAATTGTTTGAGGTGTATAATACTACCACATTCATAATACAAGTCTGATCCATGGATTAAACAGGTCGAGTTGGGTTGCTCTTGGATCAGAATTCAGCAGTGCAATTCTCCTAATTCTAGGACAGTCTTGGAGAAAACACTGTGTGTGTATGTAAGAATAAGACACTGTGTGTCTGTGTATCCACTCATATATATGTATGTATGGGAGAATAAGATAGGAAAACACTTTTTACCTCTAAACTCATGTCTTAACAGCCTTAGAAATTTTAGAAATATTCACTTTTAGGATATTGTTTTCCTCCCACGCTGTCTGTACTACCTACATTTAGTTAGTAATGGATGACAGAGTGAAAAACCCCCACATTTTAATCAGTAGAAACAAAAAGGTTCGAAACTGAAATCAAATTGGCCAAGAACTTAAGTTGAGTGCACCAGTAAAAGTGGAAACTTGCATGAAACAATAAACCTGTAAACAGTGAAATCTTTGAGGCACAAGCCATTGCTTAGTGAAACTACAATGAAACACTAAAATCATCATAAAGAACAAAAGAGCTCACATCCATCACTGAAATTAAAATCTGATACAAGTGAAGTATTCCATCAGTCAAAAAGGGATCATTTTTCAGATAATACCAAGCAAAATGTATAGAAATGGGGAAAAACATTTAGAAAAATGTGAGAAGGAAGCCATCAACAAAACATAAGGTGCCTAATGCAACTGTACCTAGGTCCTACATAATTTTTATATCTTATGAAGATCAATGACGTACAACTGTCATAATCATGTTTGGAGTACAGATAGTGCATAATTCAGAAGCTTCCTTAGGACAGAAGTGGAGAACCCTGAAAAATAAGGCTGAATCAGCAACAGAAAAAGAACTTGCTTAACATTTGAAGAGCAGATATGGGAAAGTTCCACAGTTACTCTCTTTTACTTTTCAACAAATTATGCCACTTTCTTTCCTAAGGGTAGAAACACAGAGTACTTTGGCTACTCCACAACTATTGGGGTAGAAGATGAGAGGTTCAGAACTTTGCAGTTCTGAAATTCTTCAGCCCACTCTAGCTGCTCAATTTTTATATTAAATCCCTGTCGTAAAAAAAAAAAAAAAAAAAAAATCCACAGAATGGGTAACGACATTAAAACTTGGCATTAAAACCTACACTCATAGTTCATCTGTCAGAAAACTTCAGTCAGTAGTCAGAAGACTAGATTTTATCCACAGGTAGGTCATGAGTCATTTTAGAGCTTTCTACCTCACATACACTCAAAATCAGAAAAAGATTACAGCAGAGTTGCATAACTATCATACTAGATCAAGCAAATACAGGCTGATTCTATTTCATTTTTCTGACTACACTTGACATAAGCAAATGGAATCAAAAGGACCCAGAGAAAAGAGCTTTGGAGAACTGGGGTTTTTTAGTCCGAAGAGGAAAAGGCTAAAGAATATAGTTGTTGCCTTCCACTGTGTTGCAGGTAAGAACGTAACAAGCTCCTCTAAGGGATGCACAGTGAAAGGACAGGAGGCAACAGCTATATATAATTATATATATTTAAGCACTGGAACAGTTTCCAAGAGAAGCCATAGAATTCCCAGTTCCTGGAGATATTCAAAACTCAAACAAATAAATGGCTGTGCAATGTAACTTGACTTGCAATTCAGTCCTGCTTTGTTCTGTGGTGGGGCTAGATGACCTTCAGCATATATCAAAACCTAAGTTTTTCTATGATTCTAAGTTGCAGCAGACTTCATTACTTCTATGATCATGTATGAAAATACCCGCTAGGGGCTGAAGGGGTAAGCACATGAAAACATTCTCCTGGCTGAAAAATATATTTTGAATATTTCTGCAACTTCATTTACACTTACAACAAATACGTTACTGTTAACCGTGTAATTTGTGGAACAAATTATGTCTCTCTAT
>VYXB01004220.1:1288-18894 GCA_013397135.1 Pachyramphus minor | reverse complement strand
TATGGGAAGGGCTCCAGTTCTGGGCACACTGTACGAGTATGAGCTGGTGCCCAAGCCCAGGGCACCAAGGGCAAGACAACTCCTCCATTACCCTCCCACCTCCTTCAATGGAGGATTTCATGGGAAAGGACAGGCTCTAATCTCTTCTTCCCACTCCGTGCCCACGCGGTGTTGAAGGGTATGGTATGTCTGTGCCTATGAGGGAATGGCTATAATGTGTGCTTGTACAATGGCCTGGCAGCAGAGAAGTTGCCATGGCATGGGGGTTATCCTGTGCTGGCAGTTCTCTGGAAGAAGGAGTCTTACCAAAGAGTGTAATTTCACAAACTGCGTAGCTTAAAGGTACAGAACACACTGTCTGTCCAAATGATTTAGATATTATTGCAAAACTTCTCCCCATTGTTTGATTGATCTTAATGCACTTGGGTTTAGCTATTAAAACTCAATGTATTAGAAAACAAATTAACTCTTAAATATCTACTACACTACCTGACGTATGATGGTGTTGCAGCAAACTGAAAATCAAATGTTTCTTAAAGGTCCTGCTTCTGAAAAAAGAATCAATGACTGGAGAGGATATGACCTTTTTGGTGTCTCTGTGGTTCAGCCTTTGATAATTAAGGGATTTATTTATTTAAGATTTATTAAGGAATTTGCATTTCTAATTTCTGTTATTTGTTTCAGGGCCAAGATGTCCAGTTGGCATGGAGTATAAGGAATGTGTATCCCCATGTACCAAAACCTGCCAGAGCCTGAATATCAATGAACTGTGTCATGGACAATGTGTTGATGGCTGCAGCTGCCCTGGTAATTTTTTTACTGGGTTATTTACAGAGAAACATTTGGCAGTTATGCTACCTATTCTATTAGAAGAAGGAGAGCTGTGTCTTCCCTTACATTTTCTTACATCAGAAACACTTCTATTTTCTGGGCGCGAGCCCCAGAATAAACCAATTTCTGTAGTGCCTGTATGCTCACTCCATGAAAGGGCCATTTTTTCAGACCCAACTAAAAAGCAAATGTTTCTGTGAAAATCAGTACCAACTACTGATCTAGGATTGCCTTTATTTCCTGGTGAGGGATCGCTTATCCTTGATGTATTCCTTCTGAATTGCTTTGGTTAGAGGCACACAGTTAGAGGAAGAAACAACAGAGCATATACTGAAAGAATTTCTTGCAAAAAAAACCACAGTCCATGCAGAGCTCACAATATCATTTCAAAAGTCTTTGTGATTTCAGATGAATAATTTCACTTATTATTGAATCTTTCACGCAAGAGATGGGATTGGTTTAAAGGGGGCAGCTCAACCACCACAATGTGTCTGTTGTAATTAAAACAACTGCAGGGGGAGAGTTTGATTCCTGGCTGCAAAGCTCCACATGCTTCCAGTTCAAGCTGATTTTTTGGCTGGTTTTTTGTTTGATTGGTTTTGTTTGTTTTCAGTAGGACTGTCTCTGCATTTCACCCTGTCAAATCTGCACTTGGTGTGAAGGCACTGAGGTATTTACTATCCTTCTGTACAAGATACCAAGTGCAATGGAGGTTTAGGGAGATCATAATCTGCTTTCCAAAACGAGGCAGTAATGACAATGTCAGCCTCATCTGAGGAGTCATTGCATTCAGAACTTAGTAGATTCTTATTTATCTGCCAGTCTTTTACTTACTGGAGGTTCAAAGCTGTCACTCTGTGGCAGGACCTGGGAAGGTGCCCTGGAGGGTGTCACCCATGCAGGGTGACAGATGATGTAACCAGACCCAGGAGCTTATTTTGTTGGGAAGGATCTGGCTGCTACATTCGTGCAGCTCCTGGGGGTGTTGGCAAGAACTGAAGGAGATCAATCCACTGGCTGCACAAGGGCTCTCACTGTGTTCTTCCTTTGCTAGGTGCCCTGGTCAGTTCAGCACAGGAAAGGTCTAAGGGGACAGGAACTGAAGAGCAGAGAAGCAGGAGCTCCACAGGAAAGGCATATGGCACGAGGAACAAGTAGATGGGTAGAAGGAACTGCATGAAAAGAAATAACAATCAGGAGTTCAAAACTTTTATTTGGTGCACAGTCAAAAGGGAAGAACCTTGATTTGAGTTGAATAGAAAATCAGGGGGATCTGGCAGATGGCTAGAGGGATTTAGGATGAGGATTATACCTTTGCTTATCTTCCCTCTGCTGATCCAAGTGTAAAAGGGATCTGAAGGATCTGTTCAACAAATGTCCTGTTTTTTTTTTTTTTTTGTCTTTTCCTGCCTTAAATGCTCCACAGTTCCCTTAATTGCTGTAAATGGAATTACTATTGCCAGAAAAAATGGCAGGCGTTCTGTTTTCTTGTGCTCTCTGGAGAGCCATGCATCTCTTAAATGCTCAGATCTTCTCTTGAATATCCCTCACTGAAAGGGTTTTGTCAACAGCCAAGATCTTTCCAGGCAGCTCTATGGGAAGAATGGGAGAAAGGGCACTTACCTGTGTCTTGCTCTCTGTGGTGACTGCTGCTGCCAGGGAAAAGAGCCAGAGTTGCTGCAGGCTATTGGAAGGAGTCCTTTGAGGAGAAGGGAGAGAGGTTTTCAAGAAACAAAATGTTTTACTACAGCAGCTCTTTTAAGAATGGGGGAATATCAACTCTCTCTCAATATAGGGATTGCAGAGAAAGCAACTTGTCCTTTCTTCTGTTTCTAGCTTATAGTGCTACCTCAGACAAGTGCTGTAACTCTTTTGTGCCCCCATTTATCTTTGTAAGATAAAATACTCTCTATATAGAATAGGTAATCACAGCTGTGTAATATGGAAACCTCAAGGGAAGTTGGCCCTTTTGCTTTTTGCTTCTGCTGAAGTTGAGAAGAGATTCCACAGCTCCGCCTGATAATGTTTCTTCCTCTCAGACTTCTCTGCTAGACTTACATGGTATCCAAATTTGGTTCTTCATTCCCTACATTGCCTCCCCTTTGGTCTGATACAAAACCTGTCTGGGCACCCTTTACTTCAGTCAGGGAATTGCACAGTTTTCCCAGTATTCAGGTGTTTTGGACCTGGGGACTTGCTAAGCAAAGAGGTTTACTGGGAGCACCAGAAATGTTTTGCTCAGCACACCTGAGGGAGAGGCAGCACTAGAAGGAAAGCAAACAGCAGCCCCTGTGAGGCTTTTTGGCAAGCCTCATTCCTTTTTATTGCTGCTGTGATTAAGTATGGATAATAATACATATGAAGTCTTGCCAAAGTATATGAAGAACTAGAAAATCTAATTGTATTTACATTTCTGTCCCTGTGTGTGGTACATGTATCTGATGCTACCCGACCTATCCAGAGGGGCTGCTCCTTGATGGTGAACACTGCATTGAAAGCTCTGAGTGCTCCTGCATCCACTCTGGAAAACATTATCCTCCTGGCTTCACCATCTCTCAGGACTGCAACTCATGGTAAACTCTGTGTTGTTCTGGTGTGGCTGCCATAGATAAGTCACTGCACACTGGTCACTGGTTACTGTTTTGGATGATCTTTCTAGAAATCTCTCTACTTTTTTAAAATTTCCTTTTATTGGCAAAGGACTTGCCTCTCTTATTGGAATTGTCAGCCCCTTCCAAGAAGTGAGCTGTTCACAAAGGCAAAATCAGCTCTGCTTTTAAAGGGATATTTGATCTGATAGAACAATGTGAAGGTCACACTCCTTCAAACAGCAGAGAACTACCTGTTTCCTGTGGATAAGACAGACCGGCAGGTTCCCATGTCTGGTTAGTGTCAGCAGTGGTGTCTTTGTTTTGACTTCCTACATTTATTTAACCTCTAAGCCCCATTTTTTTCCAAGAGGGGTTAGCCTAAGGCACGTCCTTGGAACTTGTCACAAAGCTAATGAGTCTTCCTAGCATGGCCCACCATTTTTCCTTAACTCAGGAATGCCAACCTGAAGGGGAAGCCTAGCAGCCTAAAGAAAGGAAGGGGAATGACTAATGTATTCCTGATCTGGTTTTGTTTAAAGTATAGACACATTTGAGGAAGGAGTTCAGACAACTCTGTTCTCAGAAGTTTCCAATTAGAGTACAGAAGGAGGACTCAGTGAAAACCATGATATGCAGAAGAAAGGTGGTCTGTGCATCATCCTTGTTAATCAGGTTTTCAGTACCTGCACGTGTCACAGAACGTGAACCATGGCATTAGCATTTTGTCTTTTTCCCTGGAGCTCTCTGGAGCTTGGCCACTTTGTTCCAACTTAGTGCTCTTGGGAGATGAGTGCTGCCTGACAGACTATTTTTTAATTGTTTGTATTTTTTTATTGCTTCCTGTTATTCAAACTTGATACTGCTGTGGAGACCCTCATTCCGTTGACTCTGCATTTATCCTTAATACACTGACTCCTCACAAATGGTTTTCAAACCTTTAGCAGAAGTTTGACTGATGTGGAGGAGAGGGTTTATCGTTCTCCAGTGATGAACTCGTGAGGACATGACAGGAGTAGCATTGCCAGGGCCCAGCACTGCAAGAGAGAGGGCTGTGGACTGGAGAGGGTCTTGTGGAGGACACTGGAGGTGATCACAGCAGGGGAGTTTGATGTGAGGAGAAGCAAAGGGGAATAGATTTGTTTAAAGACTTACAAGGGGACTGTCACTGCCTAAAGACAGGCTGTAGAGAAGACTGGGCCAGACTCTTCTCAGAGGCAAATAGCAGAAGAGTATGAAGCCATGGACACAAGTTGCAGTAGAAGGAATTTTGTTTTGATACAAGGAAAAATTCTTCCTCTGAGATGATGCTGCACTGGGACAGCTCCCCAGAGTCTGTGGGACCTCATCTTGGATATTTCTAAACTCAAATGGACAAGGTCCTCAGCCACCTGGTCTACCTTTGACATTGCTTTTTTTTTGAGCTGGGGGACGCAGTATATGATTTTTCTAAAGGTCCCTGCAAACTTTTTTTGCCCCTGTGATTCTGTTGTACTGATGAACATACCTTGAGAACTGCATTGAAAACTCATTCCACATCAGTGGAATATAGCTGAATACCTATATTAAACACAGAGCTTTGGCAGGGAACATCAGAAGTTCTGGAGTTTTGCAACCATTTCCATTCATATCACCAACAGTTGCTGTCAAATGATGGTAAGAAGGGATGAATACATAAAGAAATGAGGTTATGGGAGATGGAGAGGATATGGGGGACTGGTCTAACTTCCCTGGAAGAGGACCCTATGTTTCAGTAGTTTGGGAAAAGTTTGCAACAGAAGACTTGAATTCACATACTCTGGTCTAACTTGCCCTTTTGTTTTCCAGCATTTGTCGACGTGGCACTTGGCTCTGCAGCAATGGGGAATGCCCAGGTATGTTGGCTTTACTCTCTTCAGGTTTTGACAAGTAAGCATTGTCTACATCCCTCCCACTTACATCCCACTTATATTTTTTTCTTCCACACAATAAGTGAATCTGTCTTTGTTCTTACTTGCTCCAGTGCATCTAGAACCTGTAGGTTCCTCTTGTGAGACAAGTCAGACATTGTGCTGTATATGGTTCAAATGTAGCAATGAAAAATCCTGTTTGGTGAGAAGAATGGTTCCCTTTTTATTTACTTAATTTACCAAGATATAAGGGTCTGTGTATTCAGAGGACTGGCTTTAAGAGAGAGGAACATTCCTGGGTTTCTTTGACCAGGTACGATTCCTAAGTTGTTTGAATCAGCATACTTGTATTGATGGGACAACTGGAAGTACTGAGAATAGATTGGATCACTCAATACCCCCATGACTTGGGCCCCAAAGGTCATGTTGTGGGTGAAGGAGCTACAGCCCCAGGGAGAACGTGGCTGCCCTGCCTTCCATGGGTGGCGACAGACTGGAGAGGCAGCTCTGCAGGTGTTCTTGCTCCCTTTCCTCCCCCTTCACCTCACAAACTGATGGCTGCTGTCCCACATTTTTGTCTGCATGGAGAATGTGGCTTTTCATGTTGTGCATTGACCAGCAAATTATTTCCTCCTGCTAGTCCTGTGTCTCATCCCCTGCTTTGGTTCCTGCACCGTGTTCGGCCACAGAAAGACCTGGTTGACCTGAAACAGCATCTGACCCTTCTTACACTGTGTGCAGAAGTCTGCAGGGAGATAGCACAGCTCCTTTAACTGATTATTCTCCTTGAGAATAGAGTGGAAGGAATGAGAAGGGTCTGGGGTTATGGCTGGACAGGAAAAGAACAGATAAGACTGTGCAATACTCAGGAAAATCACAACAGTCTTAAAATACTGAGTAAAAAAATCTGTCTTTCTATAAACATTAATTTTGCCTGACCCGTCAGTGCTCCATTTCCTCCTGCTTTTAGACCAAAAGAGCACTTGCCCCCACATGTCAGTAGTTAAAAAAGGGGTGATGGTGGTCTATGCAAATGTTCAAACCAGAGATGATATTTTTAGTGACCTATGCCCTGTGCTTGAGGTGTTCACTGTTGTACCTACAAACAACAGTAAACTGTGCTGAGGCAGTATGGGAGGGCAGCAGAACCTCCCAAAGTAGCCAGATTTATATTATTCCCTGTGTTGTTTGTCTCTATTTGCGGCAATACTGCAACAGCATGTTTCTGTTGTTGGTTGGTTACCACAAATATTTCTAAAATTGTGTGTCCAGAAAGTTCATGTACTTACATAAACTCTAGGTAGTTCCATTATTTTCCTCCCCCCCCCGACTTGTTTGTTAGGAAAGGTGGCTTTGATGTTGTGGGAATGGATTGCCCAGTTTGGCACCAGTAAGTTTGGTGATAAAACTGGGTCCCCAGATGGAGGGAGGGCAGTGGCAGCCAACTAGCAGGAGCTGGCTGGCACTAGCAAGAAGCTCTCAAGCTGATATCATAATTGAAATAATTATGAAGGCAGTAGTTTTCAGGAAATTTCCTGGGATGCATTACACCAAATGGAGCAGGCAGAGGGACCCATAAGGAGAGGCTTTGCCACAGGAAAGAAATTTCCCTTCCAGGAGCAATGCCAGAGGGCTGGGACTTGTCTTGGATAGCAGTTCCCTGGCTCTGTGTGCTGCAAACCTGTCCTGTTGGTTCCTAGTTGCAGGGAATGCCCTGAAAATCAAACTGTAATATGGTGGGTTAGGCCTAGTTTTCTTTAGATCTGTTTTCCCCATCTGATAGCCAGTTAACTGACTCTGAAGTTGGATATAATAACACTTGGTTTACCTTTGCCCAAGTTTAATTGAACAGCAAGTAAGCTCCAGGGTGAGCTAGTAAGTGCCAAGCTGCTTTATTCTCCAGGGGATGACAGACAGTCTGGATGGTGCAGATGTCTCTTAGGGCAAATCAGAGCTGTGCAAGGCTTAGAATCCTCAGGATTTGGGAATTTGTGCTTTAGCACTGACTGGTTTAAGAAAGTTAACACTGAATATCGTGTTGAGGAGGGAAATTTCCATGTGATAGTCATCAGACAGATCTTGTGTGGGACTCGAAGGCAGTGAAGAGAGAGTAACTCATGGGGTTCCCCTGCCAGCTTGTAACATTTGATCTTTCTCCATCCTTTGTCAGGGGATTGCCAGCATAGGGCCCAGCACCTGAACTTTGTTCTGGACAAGGATGTTGCTGCTCCCCTTGTTTGCTATGGGATCATCTCTAAGTGTGATGGTCTTCTCATATGAAAGATCTTCTTTGCAAAGTCTGTGGAGTTGGAGCTTCCCTGTGTGTTTGCATAACGGGGTACTAAATCCCAGCTGTGGCATCTGAATGACTGATTTCCTGTCAGTAATCTGAGCCACAATTTACCAAAACATCTTAAAATGTTGATATATTTAAATAGCCCATTTTTGTATTGGAAGAGTGAGGTTGCCAGACTTCCATGTTTTTCTGTAAGGACTTCAGATGTAGCTATTGTAATTATAGAATTATTTTTAACTTTTAGGCTAGTTAATTAAGGTAAGTGTTCAGACTAAAGTCCAACATAAATTCTACCCTTGGAAGAACTGCAGCAGAGATTATCTTCTAGCTCTTCATTCTGATAGGTATTTTAATTTTATTTTAACTTACTGGTATTCAAGGCAACGCAACAAAGAAATCAACACTTTTTGGGGCCTATGTTCAAGGAACCCATTGTAAAGAAGGCTTTCAGACACTGTTGCCTTCATAAAACCATATTGCAATCCTCTAAAAACACCAGTAAAGAGACAGAGAGGGGGCTCACAATTTGCCAGGACACAACTGTGACACACAGACTGAGAATGAGGCACCTCTGCAGAAGAGCAGAGCAGCCACGAGAGTCCAGCAAGTCTTGCTAAGAATTTTAATTTTCAACTCTGTAAAGGCACCTGCACTCTGCAGCCAGCTCCATGGATGCACTTGTGCCCCACTGGGTTAAGTAAAATTTCAAGTGTGTAATGCCAGGGTGTTGCAAGCTCCTGCACAGGGATAAAAGAGACAACATGTCCAATTGCATGCAGCGTATGACTAATGCTGTAGAATCCTGAGTGTCTTTCCCAGCTTTGCCAGCCTGAGGCATTAGTACTTCCATTCTCTGTGCCTCAGTTTCTCCATTGTATGGAGAGGGCAATGTAGTTCCTACATCACAGAGCGTGGGTTGCTGTTTAAAATGGTTTGGTGCCACCAGCACCCATCTCAGGTACCAGGTATGACCTAGCCTGCCAAGAGCTTGTGATCATGAGGTGACTGTGGTGAATTTCCAGGGCATTTTTCACTGATGTCCTCGTGATAATCCGTTTGAAATGTTACACAGACTTTTCCATAGGCACGAATTTCAACTCCTGAGTGCGATTTATGCTGTATTCCCCCTCTGTTACTACTGGTAATGCCTTACAGGAACAAACAATGAGATAAGTATCTTGCTGGTGCTTTCTGGTCTGCAGGGAGCTTGGGCCTTGAACAACCTGTTCCACCAGGCTATTCTTCCCTCTCAGTAACCTGTGAGGCCCAGGCAGGATTCTGCTCACTGCTGGCACGCTGGTGATTAATGGTCTTTGCCTTTTCCAGGAGAATGCTCTGTCACCGGCCAGTCCCACTTCAAAAGCTTTGACAACAAGTATTTCACCTTCAGCGGGATTTGTCAGTACTTATTTGCCAAGGATTGCGTGGAAAATTCCTTCTCTGTGATCATTGAGACAGTGCAGGTAACAGCAGCCGTGCCTGGAGCCTCTGTGCATCCTCTTGGGAGAGCGTGATAGGAATTGCAGATGCACAGGCCAACAGGAGCAATTTCCCTGTGAAATAATTAGTTTAAATAACAGTCTTTCTCCTTAGTTAATAAGTGTTTTGCTTCTCCTCACCGCCATTCCCAGGAGCCTGCTTGGAGATGGAGGTTTGGAGAATGGGCCCTCACCACCTCTTTGCCAGCTGAGCAAACAAACCCAGGCGAGGGTTCACCCCTTGCAAAGGACCCTGGCTGCTGGGGAATGCCTGTGGGGAAAAGGACATTTCCTTGGATACCAAAGGGAGTGCATTGGCAGAGCAGTACCTTGAGTTGTTTCCCATTTAGTCATATTGTCTGGTGATTTTTTTTTTTTTTGTAGCCAGTCAGCAGTTCCTGACTTTCTTTGCCATCTCCCCCAATGGATGTGGGAGGCAAGGAGTGGACACAGCTGGAGAGAGGCAGGAAAGGGAGTCAGGCCAGTGCAGGGAGGGATGGAGATCCTGGGTCAGTGTCACAGGAAGATTAATGTGATCGTGAAATTAATTGACCATGGGGAATAGGTGAAAGCCGGAGACTGAAAAGGGCATTGAAAGAAGCAGAGGGGAAGAAAGGTGATGGGGATGGAGGAACTGAAGGCAGGAAAAGGTGTGATGGAGTCAGGAGACTGACAGAAGAGAAGGGGAGTATCAGCCTGTCTTGCAGCAGCAGAGAAGTCCCAGGCTTTGCAGAAATGGGCTGTGATGGTTCTATGCACCATTGACGTCTGTGTCCTGCATTAGTAAGCTCTGATAGGGCAGCTCTGAGATCATCTGTGCTTGGGAACTTGCAGAACAGGTTTCCACTGAAACTCCCCTTTCGAAACCAGGGAGGAGACCGGGGCCCTGCAATCCTTGTTCCTCAGCTGTGTAACCCACAGCCAGGAAAACAAATACCACACAAGTCTCGGGTGGTGGGAACTGCGTAGCTGTTTCCCAGGCTGATGGGCTGTGTGGGTCAGTGCAGTGACATTCCCCCCCAGGATATCTCCATCCCTTCCTGCCCCTGCCACAGCTGGGGGGACTGGTCATTGGCATGGGCTGCTCCCTGAGGTCTGGTGCAGTGCCCACAGATTGCTCTCCAGGCTCTGAGACAGGGAGCTCCCTGTTGTGTGATTAGTAGGATAATGGAGGGGAGGCTGCCAGCCTGGTGTTTGTGGGATGCAGAAACTAGATCCATAAAAGCATTGTGACACCCAACACCTCCGAAATTAGATGCTGAAATGCCTTCTGGGGGCCTGGGGCTGAGTCACCAATAAAGTGAAACCTTGAGGCGGATTTTCCCTTCTCTGTAGTGTGCAGATGATCCTGATGCTGTGTGCACTCGCTCAGCTTCTGTCCGGATCCGGGATATGGACAACAGCATCATTAAAATGAAACATGGTGGAGGAGTTTCACTGAATGGACAAGACATACAGATCCCTTTGCTACAAGGTGTGTTCTCATGGGCTGACTCTGACCAGCCACTAAAAGGGTCCTACTTACTAGTGTTTCCTTTTGTGCCTTAGCCCAGGTCAATCAAAAAGTGTTTTCAATACCAAATTCTCACGTGCAGTCTCTTCTGCAGGCTCTGTCATTTTAGCTTCTCTCTGTGCAGCCAACACATCTTGACTCAGCTTCTCTAAAATCAGGAGAATTAAGTGGTCTGCATTGTCAGACTTGTGAAAGCCACCGTTGGTCTATTCTTTTTGAAACTATTACTTTTTGTCCAGAAGCTTGAAATCATCAAATCACAGAATGGTTTGGGTTGGAAGGGGCTTTAAAGTCCATCCAATTCCAACCCTTCTGCCATGGGCAGGGATACCTTCCACTAGACCAAGTTGCTCCAAGCCCTGCCCAACCTGGCCTTGAACACTCCCAGGGATGGAGCAGCCACGGCTTTTCTGGGCAACCTGTGCCAGGGCCTCCCCACCCTCACAGGGGAAAATTTTTCAATATCCCCAATCTAAACCTCCTCTCTATCAGTTTGAAGCCATTCCTCCTTGCCCTGTCACTACATCTTGCAAAATGTCACAGTTAATGCCTGAGGTTTGGCAAAATGCACATATATCCTCTCCTAGGGCCTCTTAGTGTCCTGAAGCAGAGCCATGGGCAAGTTCATGCAGATGCCAACTACTGAGCAGGCACAAATCCTGGGAAATGTGATGTGGGCATTGCGGGCACCCCCGGCTTTGGTGGGCCTGTGTGCCCCCTGCTCTGTTGGCCCTTTCAGCACGACACAGCAGTCCCAGGCAATGAGGCATCACATCCTGCCTTGAGTGACTGACACACTCTGGGGTTGCCTTCAGGTTCCCTCCGTATCCAGCGTGTGGTGAGGACTTCAATTCGCCTTTCCTATGGGGAACATCTGCAGATTGACTGGGATGGCCGTGGTGAACTCCTGGTGAAGGTACTCTTTCTTTCTGTCTGTTTTATTTTTGCCAGTTCACCCCTCCTCTCTTCCCACCCAAATGTGTAAAAGCTTTTCTTGTCCGAAGTGAGAACTTGCTTTGTGGTGTTGCATGTTAGAAATTCCTTTCTCTTTTGCTACCCCCGGAGTGATACACAGCTCCTTTTGTATTCCAGAAACAAACATTTGATCCCACAGCTACTTGATAGCTTTTTTTCTCCTCTCTTTTCTTTTTTAATTTTTTTTTCTTTTTGGGTGCATTGACAGCCATTATTAACCATGAACAGTTTTGTATTTTGTTCAGCAGATACCCTCCAAACTGGATTTTTGCTTTTATTTGCTTTGACCATCCTGTCTAAAACAATGGATGTGAATGACTTTAAATAAGGGAAGAAAATGGCTCCACAGACATGGTTACTCACAATTTACAGGAAGAAGGAATTAGCTTGTAGATGTCTTGTGTGTTCCTTCTACAGTGAGGAATGTTTGAAGTCAGACTTGGTTAAGAGTTAGGGTTTGTCGGTGCTGCAGACCACAGCAGAGTGTAGAAATACCCAAGCCAGGTTTAGAAGAAATGAACTGTGTAAGGGAAGCTGTAACCACAGCCCCTGCTGCCTTTGAGCCCCCCTTGTAAAAGAGGATCTGCAGTTGGACCCTGTGTGGGGTGGTTCTGCTTACTGAAAGGATTTTTGCCAAGAGAGTCAGTTTTCCTGGGATTTTCTACTGAGCAATGAACACTGCCCTCTCTGAACCATGGCCTTGCTTTTGCATTCTCCTTGCCTGCCCTGAAATCTGGCTTAAATGTCACGTCTGGCACAGAGTAAAGGTTCCTGAAAGCTGATTTACAATTGAGTTCAAGAGTTAAAAAGACAACAGACAAGGAAGGTCGAGAATAACTTTGGAAAGCACCTGTGGTTTTGTGGTGGATTTTTTTTTTTTTTTAATTTAACCTGTATTTCTGTTCTCCTAGGGCTCTAGGAGTTCTTTTTGGGCTTAGAATGATTTACTTCAGTCCCTTGGCACATCTCAGAAGTTTTGACTTCCCTCAGTATGCAAAGTATTTTTCTGCCTGGTCAGAGGCCCATATTGCCTGGCAAATTTTTTCTTTCCCTTAAAGCGAATCTAATTTTCTGCTTCAGATCCTCTGCCCATAAAAGTGGTGGAAGTTTCTCCAATCATCTGCTCTTTCCCTTGCTGGGTATCTAAAGCATCTTTTTAACTGCTTTTGGAGAGCTAATTTATGCTGGATTTGTAGACTGACCCATTGCCAAGTATTTCTGACAATTGGGGGAAGTGATACACTTCCATTACCTTGGCCAGGCTTCTAGCAAAAATTCTTTGTGTTCCTCAAGAAGGCTTCCCTCTCTGTGACTGCTTGATATTTTTGATTTGAGCTTCCCTTCTAAAATACACCAGAACTGGGATTTCTATGAGTCATTGTTCCATCTGCAGAGTTCATGAAAGAGTAGCTTCCTTGGCTCTTGGAATAGTAAGGATTCATATACTCTAATAATTGATGGTTGTTGCTTTTGATGCTCCACATTTACTCTCTGACCACCTTGTTTGAATGGTGGGTAGTGTTAGGGTATATTTTGGAGGATGTTTTTTTATCTTTAATTATGCATTAAAACCCTGAGTCAACTCCCAAGGGGTAGCACTTGTAATGCACCGGAGCTTTACTTCTAATAGAAGCTGACAGTTCCTACTAAAATAAAACCTGTTGGTGCCTTTATGTTGCAGGTGTTGCTTAGGAGATTTCTCCCCGTTTAGTTTTAGGGTCACATTTCAGCTGCCCCTGGATTTGCAGCAGGAATAAGGCAGGGTGAAAAGTGCATCTGTTCTGTGGGTTGTTAGCAATGCTGCTTTTACTGTGTCAGAAGTTCCTCTAGGCAGGAGGAAGTTCCAATGTGAGGTAGCTTTAGGGGTGGTAGTTTCTTCCTGATTTTCCCTCGATGTTAAGGGAAACATCTCCAATATTGGCCCTGTTCTGTGACAAAACAACCTGTTTAAACTTCCTTCATCTTCAAATTTTCCTTTAAAATGGGAAACGGTTTCTGGTGCAGTTTCTTTTTCCAAATTGCCCTTGGAAATATAATCACCTCACTACATTAAAAATTGCAAGCCCTAGTGTTGCCCTACTCATTTATATGAATGAAGTGGGAAAACAGGGAAAGACTAAACTGGACTGATGATCAAGGCACAAAGATAAGCTACATTTCTCCTAGTCACCTTCAGTTACCATCTGAAATTACCACTGTACTGTGCAAAAATTGTCCTGCTGCTACTAATAGTAGCATTTTTATCAGAAGTTTAAAAATGTAGTGGAATGACATCGTGTCTGTAGTATTTTAATGAGTATTAATGATAATTTTCTTGATTATTGAAATGTGTATGGTTAATTCTGTAAAAAATCTTGCTATACAGTGATAACCTGTTCTGGAAGATGACCAGGCTAATGTTGTGTTCCTCAGCTGTCTCCAGTCTATTCCGAAAAGATGTGTGGCCTGTGTGGGAATTACAATGGAAACCAAGGGGATGATTTTCTTACACCTTCTGGCATGGTGGAATCTCTTCTGGAAGATTTTGGAAACTCCTGGAAGCTCAACTCAGACTGCCAAGACTTGTTAAAACAAGACAGTGACCCCTGCAACCTCAATCCTCGTTTAGGTACTGAAATCCATCCCAAATGAAAATGTGCGGCAAACTGTGATCTTTCATTTTACATAAAAAAACCCCATAAAAATTAAAAGAAATTAAAAAATAAGAAAAGAAACTATGATAAAAATTGAAAATAAATAAAATAGAGAGAGAAGAAGCTAATGGTGCTTACATTACCACCAGGGTGGCTGTAATATACGTTTAAAGAAACCTTGCAAACAACAACAAAAACAGCCCCAGAGGCTCAGATCAATGTAGGAAAACATAATATTTTGTGAAAATTGGAAACAACAGTCAGTAATGTGGGGTCATGCTGCTGATTAGTTTGGACCACAGTTGGAGTTAGACCATCACAGTCACAGCACACCTGTGCCACTGAAACTCCTCTTGCAAGTGTGAGAAATGCCATGTTTATTCTCTGGATGGAGAAAACGCCTTTTCTTGGTCCCTCTGTTCTTAGACATTAAACGCTTTTCTCGATTCCTTGTCTCCTTCATTTTAGTGCATCGCAACAGGCAGCCTTCCTTTTTCACTCCATGCTGCTTGGCTCTCCTGGTTGGACAATGGGGGGAAATTTTCAGAGCAATATCCTTGTCCCAGGTGTTCCAGCAACCTCTGATTCCTGGGAGAAGCAAACACAGAAAAAAATTTCTGGCTGTAGGTCAGAGCAGGCACTGGTGATTTGGGAGTGTAGTGCAACCTAGAGGGTTTAATTTTGCAAATATAAAAAGCAGCAGAAAGCAAAGGCCCTGTAAAAGACAGTACAGCACCAGAAATAGTGGTAACAGAATATAAAAGTATTGCTTTCCCTTGATTTGTTTTACCAGTGAAACATTATTCTTTCAGTAGAGCTCATGACATGAACTATGATATTATCTGTGCCTGCTTGATCCTATTTTATTCTTCTGTGCTTTTCTTTAAAGCCACTGATTGATTCAGTGCAAACGTGTAATTTTTTTCTCTTTTTAGCCAAATATGCTGAGGACTCCTGCTCAATTGTGATGTCTCCTGCATTTGAACCCTGTCACCATGAAGTCAGTCCCACTCCCTACGTGAAGAACTGCCGCTTTGACGTTTGCTCCTGCTCCAGTGGCAGTGATTGCCTGTGCTCTGCTGTTGCTAATTATGCAGCAGCCTGTGCCAGGAAGGGCATCCTGGTCGAGTGGAGGGAACCTGACTTCTGCCGTAAGTGAAATGCTGCTACAACCCACTTATATTCCTTGTCTTGAAGGAATTTTTCTGGTGATGTTGGATGAGAAATCTGATGGAGAAAACGCCTTTTAAGGTGCCAAATATTTCTTGTGGCATGATGAGAGAGTCTGTCTTTCCTCCACAGTAGCAAGGATGCAAAAACTGTTCCCAAAGACTGCTCAGCACTGGGGAGGGAAGCAGTCACCTGCCATACCTCTGCACAACTTTTGACTGGATTTCCATTTTCACCTGTATTTAAGGTTCAGGTATTCACCTGAAAACTTTCTGACTACTATCCTAGGGTAGGAATCTCCAAGTGATTTGGAGTAATCAATGAATTGCCTTCTTTTAAAGCCCATACTTCCTATGACCTCCGCAGTGACTCCTGATGTAGCTGAATGTGAGGGGTAGGAAAAATCACAAAGGCATGTAAGTGGTTGAGACACTTATATCAGAAAGGAATTTTGGCAGTCTTGTGGTACCACCCTTCTCATAGCAGGGCTAACTTACTGTAGGTTGCCTGAGATCATGTCCAAATAAGTTTTGAGTATCTCCAAGGATGGAGATCCCACAAGCTCTCTGACATGTCTCTTATCCAGTGCAAGATTAGCAGCCAAACTGCTAAGAGGCTGGAGCAGAAGAATTCAACACTTTTATTTCTTTTCTTTCTCTGTTAGGTGAATGTGGTAGGAAAAAAATCCATTGCAATGCAATTCTGATTGAGCATGGACACTCTCTTCCCGATAAATATTTGTGAAGTGGATGTTTTTCCATTTTCCTGAGCAACTTTGTTATTAAGGAAAGAAGACAATTGAAAATTTTGGGGAAAAGTATGTGTGCTTGGCAGCTCTTCAAGTCTGTCCTGCTGCTTCTTTCCAAACAGAGGGTAAGTTTTGAGTATATAAACTGAGTGTGTAGAAACTGGGAAAGAGTGAAAAAGGGGGGTCACTGCCTTCCACCTGGTAGGGTCTGTCCAAGTAAGGTCAGTAACCACAGCTCCTGGAGGCTGGAGAGCATTTACTGCGACTGAGAACAAACCAGTTTGTGTTTAAGTGCTGCATGGTTTCATAATATTTTACCTAATTTATGTAAATGTTCAGATAGTGGAAGACTAATGTAATAAAAATCCTTTTAAAACTCTGCAGGTCTGGAGGCCAAAAGAAATGGTGCAGTGATAATGCACCATTGTTCTTTCTGTAATTGAGCAAGTCAATTTTCACAATTAATCTTTAATAGTGCAGAGCTGCTCCTTCCTTTTCTGTGCATTACAGAGCGCTTTGTGCTCTCACACAGTGATGATTTCCCTGATTGCAGATCCATCAGCCCCCATTAAATGATCCTGATGCCCAAGACATCTCCTGTCACACGAAGGAGAGCAATCCCTCTTTTAATGTTCTCAAGATGTGAATGTGCAGGTTGTGTAATTTGTGCTGATGGCCCATTGCACTGAATGTGTGCTCCACTCCTGCCTTGGTCTGCAGAGATTTGGTTTCTTGGGAGAAGTGACTTGACAGAACCAGTTTGCTTGATTTGAAGTGGAGGAGTGTCAGGGAGGAAAGTCGTTTATGCAGCACAGCAGTTCTGCTGTTCATCAAAGTAACAACTCCCATGTCTATATTATTTTAGTTGCTGTTTGATTATTTAAGACCTGACTCACACCCCTGCAGCCCACCATGACTGAGCACCAGAGCCAGTCCCTTCATGCTGGATGGGAGGAGCAGACAGCCCATACTGTGACAGGCTGTGCCTCTCATGCACCTGTGTGTAGAAAACTGGTTAAAAACCAGGCTGGATGGTTGAGCCCAGAGAGAGGTGGTGACTGGAGATAAATCCAGCTGGTGGCTGGATTTAATGCCACTTCACAAGTGGTGTTCCCCAGGGGTCAATGCTGGGGCCAGTTTTATTTGGTATTTTTATCAATTGTCTGGATGGAGGGATTGAGTGTACCCTGAGTTAGTTTGCAGATGACACCAAGTTGGGTGGGAGTTTGATCTGCTGGAGGGTGGGAAGGCTCTGCAGAGGGATCTGGACAGGCTGGATCGATGGTCAATGGGATGAGGTTCAGTAAGACCCAGTGCCTGGTCCTGCCCTTGAGTCACAACCCCCTGCAGCTCCAGGCTGGGGCAGAGGGGCTGGAAAGTGCCCGGTGGGAAAGGCCCTGGGGGTGCTGGTGACAGGGGCTGGACATGAGCCCAGGTGTGCCCAGGGGGGCAAGAGGCCAATGGCCCCTGGCTTGGATCAGCAAT
>VYXB01004171.1:740812-764778 GCA_013397135.1 Pachyramphus minor | reverse complement strand
GTTATCAAAATGTTCCCAGGCACCGCAGAGTTGGATGATAAACAGTACAGCAAGCAGCGAAAGCAGAAAGTAGCTACTAATGAGCACTAGACTCTAATAAACAGTAAGGGAAGCAAGCCCCATGGCAAACACAGAAGCCTGCTGATTAATAGCTAAACAGCAGTTAGCAGCTATAAATTCCATCTAGCACATTCCAATCAAATCTGTAATTATCTCAAACCCTTTGAGACCCACGTTGGGCACGTGTCATGGCTCAACCCCAGAAACTCAGCCCCATGCAGCCACTCACTCACTTTGCCCTGCTGGAACGGGGAAAAGAATCAGAAAAGTTGCACAAAACTTGTGCATTGAGATAAAGACATTTTAATATGTAAAGCAAAAGCCCCATGTGCAAGTAAACCAGAACAAGGAATTCATTTACCGCTTCCTGTGGGCAGGCAGGTGTTCAGCCACTTCCAGAACAGCTGGGCTCTGTCATGTGTAACGGTGACTTGGGAAGACAAAACATCATCACTTAGAATGTCCCCTCCTTCCTCCTTTTTCCCCCAACTTCATATGATGAGGATGGTGCCATATGGGAAGGGATACTCCTGTGGTCAGTTGGGGTCAGATATCCCAGCTGTGTCCCCTCACAACTTCTTCTGCACCCCCCAGGATCCTCACTGGTGGGGTGGGGTGAGGAGCAAAAGGCCTTGGCCTATGTGCAAGCACAGCAGTAACAAAATAAAACTCAGCAATAACAAAAATATCTCCGTATAATCAACACTGTTTCCAGTACAATTCCAAGGCATAGCCCCATACCAGCTACTTGAAGAAAACTAGGTCCACTCGTAATAGAACCAGCACAGTTTTTCATCTTGGGTTGGAGGAGCAAGCAATAGTAGATGCTAATAGTAGAAGAACCTTTCTTTGACTGCCACTTGAATGCAAACAGTAGGTATCTTTACAAGAAATTATATTCACTAACAAGGACTGGGCTATGGCTTTCTGATAGTGTTGGAGTGTTTTGATGAGTTGGTTTAGCTTTATAATTGATAAGACAGTGCTGCAAGGAACAGTGCCTCCAGGTAGAAAGCCAGATCAATATATTTGTTAATGTAAATATGAATGCAACAGTTGAAGATGAATTTATAAAACACAGCCCAGACCTTCATCAATAGAAAGTTCTAATTCATGAAGTTAATTCAGTAAAAGATAACAGTAACTAAAAGGCTGTTGTTTAAAAAAGGCCTGTGATAGTGGGATGTACTGTTTAAAAAAACAAACATACAAACTACTCATGAGTGAAGCTTTGTGTAAACAACTGAAAGTGCTCAATTAACATGCTGATAAATCTGTACTTGTAATAGTAAAGCAGCTAATAGAATTCTGATAAATGTGATTTTGAGTTATGAAATATATTACTTATCCATGAGAGGGATTTCTCAGCTTTTTTGCTTATAGTAAATAAATAATAAAAAATAATAAGAAAATTGCTATAATAGCACTGTATCACCCAAGATTCTTAAGTTCTTATTAGCTCTTAGCCTGAATAGTCAGTATAAGCAAGTATAATGTCAAAAAGAATTTGTTTTATGGCCAGGAATTGTTTGATCTGGGCATTAAAGTAAAATTCTGCAGCAGGGAAGCACTTAGTTGCAGCAGGAAGTTCAGGAGATTTTAGTGCAATTTAAAGCTAGTTGAGCTGTTTGCAAGGCACTGTAGGGTGGAAATAATAATTCCTTTTGCTTTGTATTAATGAACTACAAATAAGCATGGGCATCCCGAGCAGCCCTGGGGAACAGCAGGAAGCACTGACTGTGTAACACTGGGCTTAAATACACTTTTTGAAACAACTATGGCAAAATGTACAAATAGCCTGAAAAAGAAACAAAAGTATTTGATCATATTTCTTGGAATCCTGTGGGTCCCCAACTGAGAAACCATCAAATCTTTGCTCTCCTCATATTTCTAGCATTATGATTTGTTGCCATGGAGAATACGAGCAATATATCAGATTCCCGTGGTACTGTTTCTTCACTGGGGCGTTTACTCCATACCATTTTGAATGTCTCCTTTGAAATGATCCATAGAAAATGTGAAATTTGTGAATTGTGAGGAATGATGGTGTAGCACAATGTGCAGAATCCTGTCAATGCCAGTGGGAATCTGATGGGCAGAAGGAGAAATTTTATGTCCCTCAGACATATTGTAAAATGCCAAACGAGGACTTTATTGAGCATCCTGTCTCTCTTGTTTTCATGTGAGAACCAGTGTGACATCTTTATACATTAGTACTTTCCAGATTACATAAAACAAATGTTTCGATCTGGTGGGCATAATCAAAGCCAAATTTTGTCTGGTTTGTGTTTATGCCACACTTACTAAAAGTTTTATGGTCCTTTTCAATTTCCTTGTGCCCAACTGCAGAAAAAGGGTGTCAGGGTTATGCTTGTATCTGTTCAAAGGGGTTGATGTCCTGTAAATAGTGTCTTCAATAGCCCATGTTTTTGCCTATGAGTGCTTTCTTGTCCTTTGTCTTGGGTCTGCACTGGCAACCCCAGGACAAGCATCACTAGTGGGTAAAGGAGCAAATGTCTGTAAATAGTTCCTATGCTTTGGATGTGCTTTTTGCTACTTACTGGGAAAAGTATGGGATGGGGTATTTATACACTATAAGGAATTATGTGCATAAAAGAATTGTAGAGACGCAGATTGTAGCAGTAGCCAGTATCCCTTGTGCCACCTGCTCTGTATAACAGAGCAAATATGGAGGAAAAAACTTTTATTGATTTTTTGCACTCACAGCTGTATTTGGTGAGGATTTGGGACAACCACAAAAGCAAACAGAAGCTACATGTTTGCTTTATTAGCAGAAGTGAGAGAGGCCCAGTGGGAAAAGCTTTAGTTCTGCCTTGAGTCCTGCAGCCAGTGCAGCTTTGCTGTTGCAGTGATTTTAGCTGCCATTCTTACAACAGTAGAATTATTGTCCATCTGTGGAAATGGTAATGATGGAAGGCTTGGGAGAGGAAAATATAGTGGGCTTTTTTCTCCATTGGAAAAGATATATGAAGCAGCTGCTGTTCTGTAAAGACATGGTCTGTAACTGATACCTCTCTTGAAAGACCAGCTCTGGAGAGGTGATGCTACAAGCAGGTGTCAGTGCTGTGTCGTGCAGTGTTTACATCTAAAGAGCGACATTTCCAGCAGACAAATCTGGTCATGTAAAGAGATATTCAGTTCAGAGAAACCATGTAATCTGTGATTTTAGAGCTCAAACTCACCACAGATCTCCCAAATTTCCGTTCAGTGTGTATCATTCGTTTGACTTCAAAATTATAAGCCTGAGGTGCTGTGCTCAAACTGGAAAACAGCAATGCATAGTAAAACCAAACACTTTTGTGGGAAGCATATCACATTCCTGCCACTTCTTGCAGCAAAAGGGACAGAGCCTAAAGTACATAGAATAGATATTTAGTTATCATATTTGATATCCTACTGGAAAGCATCTGTGCTAATAAGCTTGGCTTAAGAATTTATGTATAAACCTGAACAGAGAAGGCAAAGTTTTTTATTTTTTCAAAATTGAAAACTCATCAAATAAGTTATTTATTATAAGTGTTTTTCTCGATCCAGTTGTTGCTGTTTGTTTTATAGAAAGACAATAAAGGAAAGATGAAAATGCCCTGATTTCTTTTAATATTTATGAAAACATCTAAGATAGGTGCTTTGGAGTCTTGAATGGAACAACTTTGTTATCAAAACTTCTCAACCAAATTTTTATATTGGGTCAGTTCCTGGAATAAAACTGTAAAAAAAAGCAGCAACTATTGTTTTCAGAGTCTGTTTCAGATATTGGATGTTACAAACCAAAGGAATTTTGTCTTTGGATTGTACATACATTATTCACAATTCAGTGTAGGAGAAATCTGCAGTTTGTTGCCTTTGAATACAGTTACAAAGTTCGTGTCTTAAAGGCAGACAGAAGTATTCTTTATATGACACTTAAAAAAAAAAAAGGAAAAAAGGTGGTTGGAGAAGAAGCATTGTTAGGACTTTTAACAGGAAGCATTATAGCCTTATATAAGCTATATCTAGGTTTAGAGTTAAAAGAACTATGAAGCAGAAAGAGAAATATTGAGTGATGAAGTTCCTAATATTTTCATTAGGTCTTTCATGGCATGCTCATAGGAGAGAGTACTCTATTTAAGGCAGGTAAAATAATCATAACGATGACGACTTCTATTGTGATTGAAAAGGGTAAGATAAATCATGGCACTGACAAACAGGATGCATTGGTTTGGTTGCAAACTATTTTCCCTGGAGAGTTCTTGTAGAGGAATGAAGATTGAGTCATCCGGGGGAGCAGGCACAATACTCAGTTTGAGCTGTGGAATAGATATGCTCCTGTCTCAAGAATTAGGATAAATCCTATATTAATGTATTGTAAATAATGAAAATTCTAACATTTATTCTTAGACAAAGAAATTTCAGTTGCGAGTAGGAAAGTATAATGCAATCCAGGAGAACAAAGACATTTTTTAAAGTGCAAAGTTATTGAAATTGAATTCTTTGTTATAAACCACATTTATTAATATTTCAACTCTGTTCACTTCAATGAACTGTTCAAGGAGCAAGTTTGAGACAGATCAGTTAATAAGACTAAAATATTAAGATAAATCCAGGTATTTATAACCAAAGTTTAGAGATGCATTTTGTTTGGAATGCTTATTTGCAATCATTCCTGTAGTCTATATGAGGAACTGTTAATCCTTTACTCCCAACTCTGTACTTCCCCCTTTCCTTTCCAATGTGATTGTATTCACTGTAGTCACGCGTAAGTGCTTTTGTAAACTTCATTAATAATGACAAACAAAAAAGAAGATGGGTTGAGAAGCAGAGGCTTCTGTTTCAGAATTTGCTGCCTTGGATACTTTGTGACAGCTTCTGTGTTCTTCACAGCTGCACTGCTTGCTTCTTTGTAAGGCTGAAGCAAACGCTGGGTGTATACAGAGAATAAACGTCTGCAAGTAGAAACAAGCTAAAGGAAAATAAATATAGCCTATAATTTAAGGAATGTAAAAGGAAGCAAGAGAACATAAAATAATACATTCCAGTCTGGAATGATTTGCCTTTTAACCATAAGCTCCCACTTATTGTAGTGAGCCAAGTGGTAAAACACAAGCAGTGGTTGCAGTTCTGTTTCATTGGCTTGGTGTTACAGCAGTCCTGTTTAACCTCTAAAAGAATTGCAGCAATAGCACATATCTTTACTTTTAAAGGACAAACATGAATTACAAGCTCATGTAAGAGAGGCCACTTTCCAGTGTGAGGGCGCTTTTAGTTGTTCAATCAAACGGTCTGTAGCTTTACAACAAATTATCTGAAATGCATTTACAATCTGTAGTTCAACCATTCTTTGAAATACTTAGTAGGGCTCAAATAAAGATTACTAAAAATTGCAAGGAGGGAATAGACTTTTTTTTTTTTTTTTTTTTTTTTTTTTTTTTTTTTTGGTGACAGAGGATGTGTCAACCTCACTGATGTTTGTCCAACTGCAAAAGAATAAATTTCCTTAGAGTTTCTTAAAAATTTGAAATTCCTTATGAAATGTGGGTTTAAGGAGAAAACCTGAAGGAAGCACATCTCATGTAGCATATTTCCTAGTACAAATATATGAACAAACAGCCTCATGTTCAAGAAGTAGAGTCCTCTGTGATGAGTTGAAATAATTACATGGTTCTACATAAAGTATAATTTCTTGTGCTGTCATTGTCATCTAAATTCTTTTTATCTAATCTCTTCCAGGAGCTGGTGGCTGGTCCCCTCTGGAGTCAAACGAGCAGCAGTGGCTGCAGGTTGATCTTGGGGACAGAGTGGAGATTGTTGCAGTTGCTACCCAGGGCAGGTACGGGAGCTCGGATTGGGTAACCAGTTACACGCTGATGTTCAGCGACACCGGACACAACTGGAAACAGTACAGACAAGATGACACCCTCTGGGTAGGTCTGAATTGTGAATGCCTTTGGCCCCAGACCTTTCCGGTTCAGGCTCATTTTGGCATTTGGGGAAACAGCTTCAGATTCACATCAGTGGAGTGCTGCAGTGATGAGAGAGCCGACCCGAGTGACTCCATGGGGTGTTTTGATCTAAATGGGTTATGTCACTGACTGACTGTGTAATATAAGTTTAGGCCCTCAGGACTACATTGTTTTTCAGACTGTGAAGATGCTCAGGTCACTCAAAATGACCTACGTGCTTCTCTGCCTGGTTGGCTTTGATTCAGGCACACCAGGGTAAATGGGGCTAATCACCTGTGTGCTTTCTCCAGGAAATATGGAAATTAATTCTATGTCTAGTACATATTTGGCCAGAACAACAGAGCTCATGCTGGGGGAGATGGGTGGTAAATTGCTCCTCAGCTGAACGAGTTGAGGGATGATTTAGCATATGCACTAAAAGTGCTGAAGGCTTTGTCTTGTATTGTAATGCACACGTGATGCTTGCTGTGTCACGAGTTCAGTGTGTAGCCATGCCAGGTGCTGTTGGTAGGAGTGCACGGGGTAGCAGTGCCTCCACAGGGGTGGATAGAAAAGTTTACAAGTCTTCTTTTTTTACGGAACATGTCAATTGTTAGTGAGTCGGTAAAAAATGGTAGCATCCTTTCTGTGCTATGTTCTGTGGTTCTGAGATTAACAGCCTGGTGGCATAGCAGTATGTAGCGATAAAAAAAACAGGTTCCTCACGAAAATAAAAGGGAGTATGTGAAGAGTGACCAAGTAGACTTATGTTTTTTCTTTGGTTTACACTTTGGTTAAATGCTATGTCACAAAAGCAAATTTTGCTTCCAGAACATAGTGACTGCGAATGGTGAGAGCTGTGGTGCAGCAGGGAGACAGGAGAAGGGCTGCTTAATTTTTCCCTGAGCATGTTGCAGGCAGTGGGGATGCATGCACAGGGACATTAACTTCTGAGGTTTTAAAATCCATTGTATTGTCACTGTCTTTGCTTTATCACAGTTTGATTTAGGGAAAACTACTAAAATCTTTCTTCCTTTGGAAGGGCAACTTTGGCCCTAAGATAGTCAGAAAGTTGTCAAGTGCTTCACCTGTCACTTAGAAAGTTTTGTTAGACTGTCTTTGCTCCAGATACTTAAACTTTTTCTTAGTATATTTAAAGCCAGCAGAATTTCATTTTGGACTGAACATAGTGATCATTTAATCTGTTTCTTGACTTCCACCCTTGGGAATCAGAAATCCATAACTGAGATATTTTTACAGATTTGGTGTCAGTTAAGTGCCTCTTTGCCTGAAAATACCATGTGGCTTGCTAAAATTTTATATTAAGACAAATGAATTTTTTATTACATGTCAAACTTTTCAGGCTTTTCTGGAAGCCCTTGTACTTTTATTTTCTTTTGTAATTTTTTTCTTCTTAAAGGGAAACTTGAAAAGACAACACGTAGAACTTACCATAGCAAATCTTCATGTCCTAAGGATCTAATTTTGAGTTTCTGATATGGCACCTAATATTGCACACAAGAATAAGAACAAGCCAAACAGGCATTTAATGGTAAATTAGCATTTAGGAACATCTTGAACTCTTTTGTTTTACTAGAGTGATCAGACATGAAGTTGATTCAGGGTGGATCCTGACACAAGTTCTAAAGCTTCAGCAGATCTGGAAGCTTGCTCTCTGGTGAGATAATTTTGGTACATGTTTCTAATGGAAAACACCATAGGCTATAGGGGTTAATTTTCTATATAAGAGAATTTGTATGTGGAAAAGGTAATTCTGAAAAAGGATTTGCATAATTTTCTTCTGATATTAGTTTCTAGGAGTCACACTGACCGTGCAAGCCAGTAACTTAATTCCAGTCTAGAAGAACTGTTTTCTCTGTGTTCCCAAGGGGCTTGAAGGCTTGTTAGGATGCATTGCCAAACTTTACTAGTGGAAATATCTGATAATGAAAATCCAAAGTGGGCTCATTTGACTTTTCGTTAGACACTTCACCTAAACTGGCAAGTTTCATTAACACTTAGGACCTCGTATGCCTGCCCATAGAATTAATGAAGATCAAGAATTCCTTCTGTTCAATTTTATTCTAACTAAAGAGAAAGTTGATTTGCTTCTTTTTTTTTTTTTCCCTGACAGTTTTGGATTTACTTCACTGAATTAAATTAGATCTAGAGAGCCATGCATAGCACAGTGAGGAAAGCCAAAGAGACTTTCAGAAACATGTATAGAATTATAATCTCAAATTTTGCAGTGTTTCTCTTTTATTGGCAGTTACCCTTTCTGTATGTTTTTTTTCAAACTAAGAAGAAACATTGAAGTGTGCTGTCCAGCTGAATGTTGAAGGTTTTTTCAGACCCTTGGATGAAATAAGGACAAGTGCAACATGGTGCTTGTCCTAAACATCTGGCTGTTGAATAGCTGTAAGGGAAGTTCTGCATTGCACACCTCTAGGAAAGAACCATTGCCCTTCACTTAAGGCAAGGCAGTGGGGTGGACCATTTTACAGGATTAGGAAAGCAGCACCCCAGGGTAGCCTCCACTGTCACAATCTGTGGCAGTGTACACTCTACCCATCTGTCACAAGTTTGGTAGTTTCAGACTTAGGAATCTGTATCTTTGCTGGTTTTGGTTCAGTGATATTTTTTGCTCAGCAATAATGAAAATATCCCCAAATTACCCAGTCTGTTTCCAGCACAACCCCAAAGCAGAGAAAATTGACAGCTGAAGAAAATTAACATCTAAACCTAGCACATTAACTCCTTTCTGGTTTTTTTTGGTGGGTGAAGTGGTCTGTCAAAGCAGGATTTAAGTTAGTAGTTTCTTATGTCTGGGCAATGTGGCAAATTACCAAGTTACCTTTCATCTACAGGGAGTGGAGGGGTTAAAATCTAGGTTATTGTGGAAAATTTGCCGTTTCAGAAATCTCAGGTGGAAAACCCATCCTCCCTGCAGGCTTTAACTTTGAAACCTTTTTCTCTTTCCTTAGGACAGGATTTTTGTACTCTGCATGTCCCTCAGGACTTTGAACTTTTCAAACTTTCCTTTTCAAATTTTTGTGGCTGAAAGGGTTAGAAGTTTACCTACTTTATTGCTTTTTTTTCTTTCAGAAATCTTGCTGTTCCTAGCTTGAGAGATGGTCAACACTGACTCATAGCTCAGAAGGGGCTGTGAAATCTAAATCGTTATTATATAGGAATCATTATATGACATCTGCTCTGTCAGTAAAAAGTACCAATATGCATTTGGCCTGTCAGGTTCACTGTTATATCTTCTACTTTAGTAAAACTGGCTGGAAGCTGTGCTTTCCTGTATGGATATTAGTGAATGTCTCACACAAATTGCTCATTGGTGACAGTTTATCTTTCACTTGTAGTAGTTGAAAGGGGAGATTATGTGTCAGTATAAGATAGTCTGATGATTTTGTCTGTTTTCTGAAGGCAGTATAACTATGTGGAGAAACACTTGACTGAGTAACAATATACTGAGTTGCTGAAAAGAAGGGTGTAGGAACAACCAGTAGAAATTTGAGGTTTCATTTTGTTTTAATTTGTTTGCATTTCTAGGAAAGGAAAACAGAGTCTTGAAATGTCTTTTCCACTACATCTGTTAAACTAAAGCTCACAGAAATCCTTAATCTCTATTCAACCCAAGTCAGATTTGATCTGTATTTTTAATACCACTCCATTTGCATGACTCAGAGAGAAAGTCACTGCATATTCGCAGCTGGGAGAACTGCAGTGTCTCTTGAAGGAGGATGCACTGGCCCAGCCTTTCCCCACTGCAAGTCATGGACCATTGACCACACTCAGTGGAGACAGGAAGGCAGTAGTGCCTTTCATAATCCCCAAGTAAGTCTGCCCAAAATGAAATTTTTCCAAATCACATCTTCACAAATGTCTGAGGCTCCATATTGCAAGTGGTGCTTCTGAGTAGTTTCCGGCCACGTGGGTATAGGTTTTGTCCACCCATATGTCATAGGTGTCTAATTCAGTGCATCTGAGACTGGGGTATATAAATTCTTTACTGGGCTGCTGATAATATAGACGCTTGCTCTCCAGCATATATGACATATCACTAGTAAAAATCCCTTTCTCTTTATAGAGATTACAAGGCTTATTATCCTCCTCTCATGTCATGCATACAGCTCCCATCAACCTCACCATTAATGAATGCTGCATAAACAGATCGCGAGGAGAATCAGAAAACCTCTTAAGTTTTCACTCAGCCTGTGTTTATGATGTTAGTAAATTCTGCAGCTGGAGTTGAAGACAAGACAGATTAGCCATTTAAAACCAATTTTCCAACCCCATTTGTATTTAAATAATCTTGTTACAAAAGGACTCTGTGGTTCAGAGCAAACTAGACTTATAATTATATTTTCAATATAGATAAATCAGCTATGTGTGGACACACTAGCTATTGATTGGGAGACATAAAACATAAATCTTATGGCTTGTAACAAGTAAATGATTTTTCAGTGTTTTTAAGTGTTGAATAATTCAGAATTTGCTTTACCTGCATACACATTGCAGCTTGAGTCAGTCCAAATTTTGTATTTTACTGGGAAAGAAGTGTGGGCTGTGATACAATGCTATTTCATTTTAGATAGCAATTTTTATGCTATCTATATTGAAAAATACTCTACAAAGCTGAAAAATGCAATTATGCAGGAAGGCACAAAGGAGAGGGGATGAAACAAGCATAGATGTCTGCAACAAAAGGAGGAAAGAGTTGTTATTTATACAAAGTTTTGAAAGGAGAAGAGGTTGTGGAATTGGAGATAAAGGGTGACTGCTCTGACAGTGGCAGAGAAGGTTTTTATATTAGAACAATGGACCTGTGCAGAAAGGTAATGAAGGGGAGAAATGGCATAGATAGCACGGAGAGTTCATACTCTGTGCAAACACATACACAAGCAGTAGCTGGCTGTGGGTTGGTGAAGCTTCATATAAATCTGCCGTCCACTGCACATGGAAGGCAGAAGATGGTTCTGGGTAGAAGGGGGGCTGTGAGCCCTAAGCCCAAAGCTGTATCAGAATATTAGAACTGCTTCTCTAATGTTGGACCATGACACCTTGGTCATGAAAGATATAAAGCAGAGCTAACCCCCTGGAGAAGTGCCACGGTGGCGGTGCTGCTTCTTGCAGGTGTGAGGATGCTGTGCGAGGGCTGGAGAGTTGACAGGAAGCTGAGGATGCAATAGCAATATGTAATTCTCAGGGGAGCAGGAAAAGTATTTAATAGAGGTGATAAAGATCCCTTGCATCCCCTTTCATCAGGAAACTTTTTACCTGTATATGTGAGCTTTTGCTGAACCAGAGGCTTTTCTAATGAAATCTAGAGGAGGGTCATTCTTAATTGGCTTATAAATCTACAGGGGTGCTGTAAACTTTCCCATTTCCACCCTAGCTGGATAATGACACTGGGACTGTTTTGGTGAGTTAATTATTGTGAACACAGTTAGAATATTAATCTTCTTGTCAGATTTATAGTCATGCTAATTTATTCTAAAGCATCTTATTCCTATTCCTAATGCCCTCCAAGCAAGAAAAAGTTCTTCATGTAGCAATGAGAAGTCCTACATTGTTTGCTTGGATTAGAGGATGAGTTTCTGCTTGTCTTATTATGATCTTCCTGCTGTACTGGTATTAAGATATATTTGCTCTCCTTTATGTACAGTAATTATTGCCAGCCAAATAGGTGTTAAACAGTAAGTATCTATGAATTATTTTCTTTTCCATCACTTTTGCTCTAAGAAGAAAAGAAGAAAAAAGACGGTTGCTAGTTTGAAATAGAAATTAAACAAGCAAGGTTTTCCAGAAGTTTTCATTGTTTTTCTGGGCAGAACTATGTTATTACAAGGTTTGAAGAGGCAACTATTGTCCATTTGTTGTATTTAGGGCTGTTCTGATTTAAGACCACCTCATTTTGAGATGCTGTTTGGATATTATTAATTTCTTCTAATTCTGGTTTAGCTTACTGAGCTGGCTGTAAATGTGACCTTCTGAGTATATTCTCAGGAACTCTGTCTTTCTTGATATCACTGGGGCACTTCTTCTGTTGGGAGGGTAATTCAAAGTGTCAGTATATCTGTTTTTGTTAAGTGCACTTTGTATGGATTTATGCCTGAATAAAATGGATATACTTAGATAGCAAATTACCCTTTACTGTTGAGATACTGAAGTTAGCCTTAAGCTAACTGAATTTTGTATGAATTCCATGACCTTACACTGTGCTTTTATAGTTGGTTAACTGTAAAGTGATATTAAGGTGGAGTCTAGAGAATTTAATGCTGATATTAACATGATATTCATCAGTAATGTCTTCAATAATTCTCTGTGCTTGATGTTTGGCAGCAGTTCACCCTGACCCAGAAAAAATACAAAAACCATGGTTATTGACAGTTTGTGCCATTGCTACTGACCTCCCAATCTTATGCCTTTGCAAATTCCCTGAAATGCATCTTTTGTGTAACCATTTAGCACAGGAAGGCTAAGAAATGTTCCTTGATTTCTCATTCTTATATCCCAGATTTTCTGTATGATCTTACCTCTCCACTGCTTTGTGCCGGGGACTACAGGATATGACTCCGTAGCGTTGTCTGTAATTGTTTGGAGTGGAAAGAGCGCTTGACATGGTTCTGGTTGGTGACATCTGGCCCTAAAATATACATGTCTTCCAACCACCTCTAGCAGTTTTACCTGCCACAGCCAGAAAAATCTGTTGGTTCCCCTTCCAGGCATTTACTAAGAGAGTAAATGTTAGTAGTGGGCACTCTAAGATAACTAATGTGAAAAATAGTGGACATATCTCAGATTGTGGATTTCAGCCAGCAGCTCTTTTATATCAGTAGACCAATTTTCTTTTTTTCTTTTTGCAAATTGTGTTTTATGATATGTGAAGTTACAAATAGGTGCCCCTACAAATTCTGAATACATATGGAACAAATAGTTATTTAATCCATATGCTTCCAGAGCTCAGTGAGTTTCTTTCCAGTTGTTTGGTATATTTTGGAACAACTGAGTGGCTTTAGCTGTCTGAAAAGCCAATTCTTTTGTGGGAAACGGACTAACAAGAGTACTCGTATTGTTGTTTACTGTAAATTAAGACAGATTTTCCTGCTGCTAAAAAGTGTGGCACTTCTACTAATTCACTATTAGATTAGATTAATCCAAATAAATTACATGGTTTGACTCAGAGTGTTCAGGTGTTTAGTAGCTGTTATAAGACTGTACTGATTTTGCCCTGAGCCCTTCCTAAATGTTTGATTATTCCCATAGTGAGAAGCTCATGAACAGAGAAACAGAAACCTGTTGCTTGTGGCTAGTGAAAATGGAGGAGAGGCAAGCAATGAACAAATCATTGCAAACCCCTCTAGGACTGGTAGAAGGGTGTGATGTTATACA
The DNA here is from genome assembly GCA_013397135.1 of Pachyramphus minor. Taxonomy (NCBI): domain Eukaryota; kingdom Metazoa; phylum Chordata; class Aves; order Passeriformes; family Tyrannidae; genus Pachyramphus; species Pachyramphus minor. Next base: position 751,375 of record VYXB01004171.1, on the reverse strand, counting down.
ACCACCAGGATAAGTGATAAGACATACTTGTATACCAGTGAGCACCTTGGAGGGAGGAGAGAGGACAGAATTACCATGATACTTGAAGTGGAGATGAGAAGAGAGACAGATGAAGAGGTAGAAAGCTCAGCGAGCAGAGCTTCAATATCTAAGATGGAAATAGACCTGTGTCACTGTGTCTCCAGTCAGTATCAGCAGAAACCAAGGATCTTTTATTTCTGCTCATCCTCTTCTTGTCTCCTTGATTAGCAGGTTTGTATCCCACTTTGGGTTAATATACTCAGTGTTTCCTACTGTTAGACAGCTATCAGCTGCAGAGGCGCCCCTACAAACTGTTTCTGAGGTACTTCCTTGAAAAAGCATTGTTTTCACAGAAACGTCAACATTAAGACTGGATCTTTGCATAGTGGCAATGCAGATATGGGGAGATGGAAAATCAGATAGGTCTGGATGATTTATAGGGAGGACTCTAATTTATTAAAACTTTAATTTTCATAAGCTATTTATCAAAAGTCCCATGTTTTGCAAATGTCTTTGGTTATGTGGATATTCTGCTGCATTGCTCCTTTATAGTCTGATTGGGAGACTATTGTTGTCACTGGACCCTTTTCCTCGGGATCCCAGAATCATAAGGATAAAGAAATTCACTGACTAAAAATCTACCACACAATCCTTCCTTGAATGAACAGGTACCAACTCTTTTTTTGCTTTTTCTTCCTAACTGATGTGTAAGCTGAAAGTAACCTTGTTATATGATTCAAAACAAAAACCAAAACAAAAAAAGACAAAATCACAAACAAACAATGAAACAAAAAATAAAACAAACAAAAAAAAAAGTCACATAATTAGAATTTTCTCATAAGTAATATTTTCTTGCTCTTGTATTAACCCAGAAATTCTGTAGTGACAGCATTTTTAGAGTGTTGGAAATACAATCTTCGTAGATTTCCTTCCTCCCAACCTCCTAGACATATCAGCATATTATGGATTTATTTTTTCAGAGGCTGAAAAGGGCACTTTTTACCTTGTGTAAAGAATTTTAAAATTATTTGTTTTTGTTCTCATTAAGAAACATCTTTTATCAGATTATCTTTTTTTAAACTGCCAGTGCCTGTACTGGAATATTCCAAGTCTGGAAATAGTGTTTCTCTAATGCTTTTTATAGATAAAATATAAATATTTAATATAGTTTATTAGATATGCTGCCTAATTAAAAAAGAAAGGCCAAATAGTGAGATTACTGACATTTTTTAAAAATGAATACAAGTATTATTCTTAGTATGAAGGACCTCTTTTAATATGTTGTATTTCCAAATGTGTGGTGCATATTTTATAGTCTTTCAGTGGCTTCCAAGTTTTAGTGCATGAGAACTTTAAAAACATTTATATAATCATTAATCTTGAAGGTCATTATATCAATTGTACTTTTGATTCTCAAAGTTGTTTCTCAGGGAATTGGGAAGGATAGCAGTCCTTAGAAGATCCCTTGAGGTACAAAAGAAAAAAGAACAAAATTTGTTATCTGCAGAATAAAGCAGCCTGTCCATGTTCCTTTGAGATTTAACTTAACTGTGAAACTTTTTGATGTGTGTCCTACACTTTGGGGGAGCTGCCTACACCTGTTCTACAGGACTTAGTTTTAATTTGTGGAGTTTGTAATCCGAAGTGAAAATAAAGTGTTAGCAAACCAAAATACAGAATAAATCCTGACACAGTAATACTTGAAGAATTTTCAACCTTCAGGGAATAAATATTCTTGTACGAAGCTGAGGGTACAAATGCAATTCTGCAAACCCAATTAAAAGTTCTGTATACATACCTTTAATGCTTGAAGAGGAGATGAGCTTTGACTCAAATAAAAACTGGTCAACTGTTGTGCTCAGAGGAGATTAAATGTGAATCACATATTTTTATTTTAAATATGTAGACTCCCATATCAGTGATAAGAATGGACAAATTTTCTCCAAAGAAGATACTTTCTTTCTGGGGATGAGGTTAGTTGGACTTCGAAGAATTTTTATGGAAAGACTGGCTGCCTCAGGCATTTCATGTTTAGTTTCAGCTCTCAAAAATAATGATGTCATTTGCAATAGGTTCCATTTGGAAATTAAACATAGCAGTTTAAAATACATGTCATGGTTGCCTCAGGAGGGTCTTTGTCTTGATAGAAAGTCAAGAAAGCATCCGAACTTGTCCTAGTTAATTTAAGAAAGCTGATCCAAAAGAACTTTACACCTTCCCCTTGGGAACTGTTTTAAAGACTAAAGCGACTCTGGTGATGTCTAGCAATTCTGTATAATCTCCTTCCATAAATCTCCATGAATCAAGGAGGTGCAGGTTCTTTTGGCACTAGGATGAACAAATTTTGGCTGATGCTTTTGAATCTTTTTTCTGGGTGCTTTGGGGGGAAATTGAGGTTCTTTATATTGTGGGATAGGAGTTTAATTGTAATATCAAAAGAAAACTGCAGTCTGTGTTCTGGATCCAGGTATTTTAATTCTATGTTACAGTTTGTTGACACTGGGAGACTTTCTAAGCATCTAAAGTGTATTTTACATCTTCTGTGTCGGACCTTTGCTTTCCTGATAGTCTCTGGGCGCAGATGCTCATGCTGCAATACAGAGCTGATCCACACTTACTCAGCTCTCCTTGCTGAGTCCTTCAGACTGAGCGTTTGTATGCCAGTCAGGATATATATGTGCCTGGTGAAAAAAAATCTTTCCGTTAACAGTATCCATTAATGGTAACATTTGCAAGTTGCATATGCTCAGCAGATGCTTCTTAGTGCTTTCTCATTTGAACTTCAGTTAAAAACTTAAATAGAAAAAGGAAAGGAAAAATATTGAAAGTGTGGCTCCTGAAAAACCTTCCGTGATTCATTACTCAGTAAATGGATACAGACAGAATTTAGTCAGAAGAGCAGATACCAAGAATCACCATCTTGAAGAATATCTTTCAGATACTGTCTCCTTGCATCACCTGGTACTTCAAGGTAAAGACTTTCTCTCCAAGAAAGAAGGCACATTTCAGTATTTTTCCCATAAATCAGTATGTAGGAAAAAAGCTACTCTTTAGAAATTTATGAGAGATTTCCACCTCATAGTTTCTATGTTTTTTTACAATGGAGTCATTGTTTAAGCATCTGTCGCTGTGTTCATTATGTGTCTTTACAATAGGTAGTTTTCTTTGTTTTTAATTTGTGCCCCAGATGTATATATTCAGGCTTTTATGTGTATCCAATATGTGATCCTTCATAAACACTCTCTAATATCTTTACACTTTCTAACTTCAGCTTATTTCTTGTTACATGCTTACAAGCACACTATCAAATGCATGAATGAGTTACGCTGAAGAAGATTTGAAGCTAGTGCACTGATAGGTGTAGCCCCCTTCTTGGGGGCTTCCTTCCTCTGGAAGGAAAATAAAAACTCTTGGTTTTGGTGTTGAGAACAATTTTATAATGTCTAAGCAGAGTTAGATCTGTTCCCAAGTTTCTTATTACATCAGTGCAGACAGCTGAAATGTGCAACTGACTTCTGTAGAGAGCACATTGTGTTAACAAATTACACCCAACAAACCATAACAAAGTTCAGTCAACCAAAGACAAAAATATCCCCCTTAGGATGATTTTGAAAATTTGAAGTAGCTGTGATCTGTATAGCAGTCACATAGTTCATGATTGACACATTTACAGGTAGCAACTTCTTGTTGGCAGTAAATGTCAAGATTAGGTACTTTAGTAAGGAGAAAGCATTCAGATGTTCTCTCCCACCCTACTATCTACAGAACCTGTGGGACTCATGAAAATATGCACAAAGAAATGGAAAATAGTCACCCTCTGAGAAACTGATTCTTTAAAATCTGTTGGCCATGAAGGTCATATCTAGGAGCTTCTGGGTGTGCTGCTGAATCTCCTTGTAGGAGAAGGGGAATTTTGTGTACTGCAGAAATGAAAAAAAAAAACTTCTCCCTTCATGCTGTTTTCCACCCCCCACCCCCTTTTTTTTCTTCTTCTTTCTCTCATTTTAATTTTTTTCTTTTTTTTTTCTTATTTTCTTTTTTAATTATTCTTCTATCACACTGGTCAGGGCCACGGTAGACTTCTTTTGTTCTGGTTGTTTGTCCAACTTGAGTATATATTATAGTGAAGAGGATAGCAAAGATTATATGGATACATTTCTGTAGAATTCAGAGGTATATTTAATTTCTCTGTTGAAATTATCAAGTGAAAAAGGATCTAAAGACAGTTTGGAAGTTTTTAATATCTCCTTTTTAGTGTGACCACTTTCTGTTACCTTAACTTAAAGCAAATAGTAACTGATTTGAACAATGCTTTATAAAATCTGTGAGGTTATTCAGGTACAAATAACTACTCATTTGAATGAAGGTTTTAGCCCGTGATCTGGCAAACGTATGGGCACTTAACTCATGCATTTACATTTGCAGAATGAGCCATGAAGCTTAGCAATTTAGAAATGAGAAAATCTGAAAGGTTGATTCCACACAACTCTACAATAAAACTTCCAGTAGTGCCAGGATTTCATTCCACACCTGTAATTAGGTACTGAACATAACATATTGTAGAGTAGGGGCTATGCAATTACATACTTGCTGAACTTGAAAGTTACTTACTTAGTTTTCTCATTTGCTTTGAAATTTGCAGGGGTTTTTTATTTTTTCTACCCCCCTCCTCCCCCCTCCAAAAGCTGTTCCTCTGCCAATTTGTTCATCTTGAGGGGTTTTCTGCCTACATGTTGTGGATGGCCAGAGTCATTAGAAGCAAATGCATATCTGCAGTGTGATTTTTAAGACAAACTGCTGCAGCAGCACATTGCCATGAAATAAGGCCTTGACTTCACGCTATCCTTCACCTAACTTTGTTTCTTCTTTTCCCTCTACTAAGCTGGAGGTCAGCTTTTAGTGCTTAGCCTTAGTATTTGAAGGCTTATAATGGTACCAATGTTTATAATCCATGGACATTATTTGGTTATAGCCTTGTAAAATATGTGCACTATTTCAGCCTGAGAAATATGTGCATGTGGTTATGCATACATCATTATAAAGGTTAACAGAAATGGTGATCTGCAAAGAATATTCTTATGAAATTAAAGACTCACAGATATTTAAGGTAGGTTTCAAGAGTTATTGGCAAACATGTGGAGCAATTATGTGTGTGCAAAAATAAATTAAATTCATAGGACAGTGGAGAAGCAAATCTGAGACACAGAGGAAAGGCAAAGTTTCAGGTGGCATGCATCCAGCCATATCTACAAGAATGCAACGATGATGATTTATAATTACTGTGACAAAAATAACAATTATTCTGCTGCCACATTTTTACCATAGCCTTGGGAGTCTGAGTAATTATGTGATGATCAGTTGATTCTACATATTCACAAATTTAGCTATTTATCATAATTGGTTTAGTCCCTTGGAATTAGTCCAGACTTTTACTTCATATAGTTGATTTTAAAAGGGAAGTAGAAGGGAGCAAATTTCCTCTAGCTGCATATACAAAATCAAAGTCTGATCTATACTAACAGGATCCTTATTATCAACTGCAGTGGTTGTTTATTCTTCAAGGTTTTAAAGAAACAACAAATAAAAAATAACAACAAAACAAACCCTCACATAGAGACACCTATGTTTCCTCTTTGGGGATGTTCTCAGTGGGTATCTAAAAATAAACAAATTCACACTTCAAAACACCTCTTTTCTTCATTTTAGCTGCATAAAATCTGGATGTTCAGTGGTCAAATTAGGTTGAATTTGGGGGCTCCACGTTTCATTTTTGGTTCCAGTTTCCCTGGTTATCTCCATCCTAACATTGTCATTCAAGGGAATAATCTTCTGATTCCATGGCCTCTAAAGCCCTTGCTATTTACTAAGCCATTTTATCCTAGACTGTGTTTTTCATAGCTTTGTACTGGCCAGAAAATATTTTGTCCCAAACCCTATACTGTCCCCTAGAATAGCCTACCAAAACTAAAAATGGCCTTGTCTTTGAGTCAAAAAGAGAGAGACAGGTTAAACAGTAACTCATGGATGTCCAGGTAAAAAGCAAAATTTTTGGATATTACTACACAATTCCACGTTAAGTTGAACACCAGTTCAGCTGCTGTTTTCTCTAACATGCAAACTAGAATCCTCTTGCTCCCTTCTAGGGACCCTTATACATTCCGGCACAAAACTTAATACAGCATCAAATGGCTCTAGAGGGTTTATTTGTCTGAGCAGCAGCAGGCATAGTGATCAACAAAACATCACAATGTCACAGCTGAAGTAGCAGTGCAATCAGTACTACACATCTAGCAGCCACAGACAGTGAGCCATGGCCTGTCTTTTATCAATTTGTTTTTAATCATGCAATTAGACCTGTTTCTGCATCATATGTTAATCACTATCTTCCTGGCCCAATTATACCTTCTAGCTTTCAAACACGTGGTTATATAAATGGGTTCACTGTAATTCAGATTTGGCAAGTAGACTGAACTTTTCCCATGTTCTTAATAGCTGGCTAAAGGCTGAAATTGCAGCATTTATATTGCTCAAAGCACAGTTTTCATCTCTGTGCAGCCATATACTTCTTGTTATCTTGGGTCATTTTTCTTGATATGCCTTGGACCTCCCTCAGGGATGAAAGAACAGCTGATCAACACCAAATGCTTCATCTCCTGAGGTTTTCCCATGATAAGGTGAGTCACTTTGGCCCAGAGCTTCATTCAGATTCCCTGTTGTTTTCTGATCATCTGACCCAGTGAACCAGAAAGAAATTACTCTTTTTCTACTGGGAACAGTGAGAGAAACGGTGAGACTTCGTCAGATGAGATGCAGAGCTAAATCTGGGTCCTTCACTTTCAAATGAGCACAGGTGTTTCATTCCTAAAGTATCTGTTTCTTGTTATTCTTTTCTGGCAACTTCCATTTGTATTGACATAAAGGGCACTGCTAGCTTTGGAGACCACTGTGTGTTTAGTTGGTCCACCTTCAGTAAGTACAACAGCAGCAGCAATATATCTGACTGCACAGGCTTTTGGTGGTCTGGGCATCCAGAAATCAGGCAGCAGGAAATGGGGAACCTTTGCGTGAAATGGTCCAGAGTCTAACCTCCTGGGTCAACCAGATGCCTTTGAAATTCAGAAGTGTAGAAGTAGACTTAGGCAGATCAATATCGCTCTTCTGTGCAATTTTTAAAAACCAAAGTTGCAGCAGAAAAGCCACTTATTGCAGTGCTACTTAATTCATTTAGCAATAGAGTGCATTGATTGATATTGTCATAAATAACAAACTGTTTCTTCTGTGCCCCCTCACTGCCCTATCACATTACACATATAGGCTAAGATGAAAAGAACAGCTACAGCCCTTCTGAGCCTCAGGCTAACAAGCCTTATTGATTGTACTTGTCGTGAGTAATCTAGAGCTAAAAGATAGCAGCCCATAAGATTTGTATATAAGCATCACAGGCCAGGTTTGAAGCAACCCCGTTTTCTGTGTGGATAATGCCTATGTAAGCTATGCTGATGTCTAGGCAGCTAACATGTTTTACTAGAAACAAGTGCAAACAGAACAGTCGTGTTCTGAACAATGATTGGCAAAATCAATCTTAATCAGGCTGAAGATATTCAAGGACACTTCTAAACCTAAGCCTTTTTCTTTATCCCCTTAATTATGTATTCAGATCAAAATGACACCCTGAGCTATTATCCTGCTTGTTAAACCCACTCAGTCACTTGTTATCTGAGCAAATGCATCTGCGTTTCACTAAGCCATGTAAACGGTTGCCTCTGTCAGTCTCTACACTATGGGGGCTGTGGCTGTGTCCTTCAACACTTTGGATTCTGGAGCTCACTACAAAACTTTGGAGTTACTTTGTGCAAGTTGACTTTGCACTCAGATCATCCTGAACTGCCAGTTGGCCTTTTTCTCTGTGGGCCTTCAAAGGCAGTGGAAGATCAGAGCATTTTAGAATTATGTATAAGGGAATAAAAAGCATTTTGTTGGTTTGCTTGTTTGTTTTTATCTCAAATATGAGCTGCCACTCAGGAGACTACTTATTCCTTTGCACTTCCCAGGAAAAGGCAGAGAAAAGTGTGTTAGGAGTGGGAGCTTAGTTGCTTGAGTTTACTAATTAGCAGGGCTGAGATTCGGAGCAAGAGAGGAGCAAATCTGCCTAATCACTGTGCACTAAGGGGCTAATTCAATGTTGTAGACATGACCTTTTCTTTAAAAATCTGCTGCAGACACATTTCTTGGGCCTCTGTGGCATGCTGCAGTGTGAGATGGTCAGTGACTCTGAGCAAAACACTTGAGCTAGCATAAAATTCCCTCAGCTTGCATATGGGTGAGATAGCAGATGGAACAGGAAGGTAATAATAAATCTGTTAAAAACATGTTTATAATATATTGATTTATTTAAGAGGGATGAGCAGAATATTTTGAGGCAAGGCACTATGCTCCTGGGGTTGTTCATTCAGTAAACAGCTAAACTATATACGAACATGAAAGCTAGTAAATTTGCAAGTGTTAAAATAGGTGCTACTGGGGGACGCAGTGCCAATGAAGGTGTTCATTTCACATGGAGATCAGCACATTTCAGTATTTATTTAGATCAATGAGTCATCTTCTCTGCTTATAGAGACTGGTTCCTTCTGTAGAACCCTTACCTCTTTCTTTCATCTTTATTTTCTAATATACTTTTTTTCTCACACTCTTCAGTGTAGCTTTGCCGCTTCTACTATTTAGTCTTTCTTGCAGTTTTGCTGGATGTAATTTCCTTATATACTATTTGTTGTAGTGTTTTTATTAACTTTTATAGCACAGGTTTGTTGCCACTTAGCTACTAAACATTAATGTAGTGCATACAAAAAATATAGTTTGCTACTTTGATAAGTAGCAAAGGGAATACTTTGGTACCATTCCTGTAAGAAATGCCATGAACTGAAGGTTTCAGGAGTAAAAAACAAGAAAAAAGTCTCAATTTTATCAAGCTTAGTTTTCTAAAAGTCACTGTATCCTAATTTTGCTAGAGGACATAGTCACATATCTAGAGGAGTTTTTTCATTTTCCTTTGACTGTAGGATACAACTGAAAATTCTGGTCCACTACTGTTCTCAAAATGAAAGCAGTAAGTAGGGCTTTTATTTGTGTCTATTGTATGTGACCTTGGGATTCATTCTGCCATCACAAGGATCGTTTCCAGGGTTCATTAGTCCTAATATGCTGCAATTTTCTAGCAATCTTTGAGGCAGTTCTGGACCTGCTACACAGTGAGAAAACGTTAAAGGATCCTTTGGAAGTACATACTGAATAATGCTATTAATGTGCTAATATGTTGCAGGTTAGTCTAGATTTGCTTTGGGTTTTGGTTGCTCCAGTATCAGTTCTGAACGCTGGTGACTTGGTCACTCTAATGAACTAGCACCAGTGTTGTCCAATTTTTTAAAGTGTTCTCATCCTTGGTTCCAGTAATACTGGAGTGAGATATACCTTGTGTTTTCTTCAGCAAGGTGCTGACAAGTATCCCTGTTAAGAGATACATTGAGTTGCAGGTACCTCGGTGTGCAGCTGCAGTATGAGCTGCAGATTGAGCTGCGGGTGGCAGGTCCCTGAGGCAAGAGGCTGTGAACTGCTGACCCTTGGCATAAAAAAAGGGCTCTGTGGCCTGGCCAGGTGAGGGGGCACTCAGAGACACAGCAGGAGCCTATGACCCCCCGACTCTCATGCTTAGACTATGAGGGTATAAAAGAACAGGGTTTACTTTGTTCTGGATTCCTGTTTGGAGGCACCAGATCGAGCTATTATTTAGTTACTTAGTTATTGCACTGACATTAGATTATTTTAAGAAGCAGTAAGGAAACCTGGACTGAATATGGGGGGACCAGCAGTGAAGGGGCCTCAACCCCAGCTTCAGTGGTGCAAGAGCTACTGTCAGAGTGGCTCTTGGATGGTTGGACAGGGAAGTTAATTCCTTAACATCCTGGCCAAAGAGGTAGGACTTGGAGGAGGAAGGAATTTGTACACTGGACAATGCAGTGTTGGCTGATAAAAATACATAGCCCCAAAGGATCTTATTGTGTGCATGGATACTTCTAGGAACTTTAGAAGACTGTTATATATTGGTATTAAGTTTTACTCTATTTAATTTTTTGAACAAAGAAAAAAGCTTTCTTTAACTTTTTTTAATACATAATGTATTTGTTTATTAAGGTTTATCTTTTTGGGCTAAAAAATATTGCAGATGAGAGGGAGTTTGTCTTTTTTAAAATTTAAAATTAAAGGGAGAAGAAAAAGGACTTGTTCAGCTGACAGAATATCAGAGCTACTTAATTGGGAGGATCTGAAATTATGTGCTGCCGCTTACAATCATTACTATATTGATGAATATATACCTTATCATCAATTTTCAACATGTAGCCCTGCAGTGCTATTAATAAATTATGAATCCAGAATTCTAAATAATAATAATAATAGTAATTCTTTAATACTTAAAAAACTAAACATGTAGTACTGTAGTACAAAAATCTCTCTGTCTTTTATTTGTGATCCTTTTTGTTTTCTTTTGTT
>VYXB01004171.1:554516-740778 GCA_013397135.1 Pachyramphus minor | reverse complement strand
TGGGGCCCCCCCCCCCTTCTTTCTAGGCAAAATCATGACCTTCAACTTTCCTGTATCACTGCTAGCTAATCACCAACTTTCAAATTAATATTCTTCTGTGTAAGTAATCACTGCAGCATGACTTCGCAAAGTTTGCTTGAATTTTAGCCTGGATTCATGTAAGTCTAGATTTATAATGTATTCTTGCCAGGTGTCCAAGTGGGATGTTTCCTCTTCCTGAGGGTATTAGATACTCTCAGAACTCGCATGAACATTAGCTGTAATTTTTTTCTTGGTTTTCGTGATCCAAGTGGCCTGGAAGCATTAAGAGATATGTGATGATGCTCACGATCAGGGCTGGATCTGACCTTTTAGTATCCATGACAAAACAAAGCATAAATAAATCCCTTCAGAAAGAACTTGACATTAATTCCACCTTATCTGCCCAAACCTGCCAAAGGTTACTACTCATCTGGGCCATTAAAATGCTAGTGTTTGCAGACTCAGAGAAAATTGCTGGCTTTTGGCAGAACAAGAGGCAGCAAGCCAGAAAACGGCCAGAAAGTACAGATTTTTTTCAGTCACCACTTAGAAATTTGTTTCTAAGGTCTTTCCTACCAGTTTTCTCCAGATTACATTTAGGAAAGTCATGCTTTGCAGTGATAGCTTGTTGGCACACCCAGTCTTAATCAGGCATAATTAACAACTCTATCTTTGATATACATTCTACTTTGTTTTTTTACAGTGTATCATTATCTTTTCAAAAAGTATTGTGTTGTGTTTTTTAGAATATTGGCTTTCCAGCTACACTATGATCAATTATATGCAGTAACCCCAATACTTTCGTTTTAAATTAATAAGGGGTTAATTTAATAAGGGTTGTTACTGTAAGGCTCTGTATGTTGTTGCTGTGAAGCTCAGTATGTTGTTACTGTTACTACCCAGTAAAAGATAGGCAGGAACCAAACTTGGAGAAACTGGAGCACAAACAGAAAAAAGACTTGCATGAAGACTCACGGAAAGCTGAAGTCAATACAAGAACAACTCAATGTTTCTTTGTGGAGTATTTTACTCACTGGATTCTGTTCCATGTCTAATCACAGTTTGGCTGGATGGGTGCACAAAGCCTAATACTGTTTTCTCTTGGCTTTTTAAGGGAGTAAAGGGAAATGCTCATGAGTATTCTTAAAAATAGTCTAGACCTTTATGATAAAAGAAACTGATATATTTGATTATTTTTTTAAGAGAGACATAGACTAAGACATTTCCCAATGTTCTTCAGCCACCCTAAATGCAGGACTTTGGAAACACTGCAAAGCACATTCACCATGTGCTGTGACCTTGCTTACCCTGAATTACCAGCATAAGCTACGTCATCCTCTTCTCTGACATCTTCTATGGCATGCTTGTTGCATGCATTGGCCAGGAGGGGCACAGACATTTCAAAAAATTCCCCCATTTGTGGGCATAAATGGAGGGCCAGGGCAGTGGGGCTGCCTCTGAGGCTCATTTGTTCTGCAGTTCAGGCAGAGCATCTGCATTTGCATTTACAGACTCCAGTTTAAAGGAGACTCCAGTTGGTTTAAAGGCAAATATTGGGGCAGGAATTCCAATAAAATGAACACCCTTCCCTTTTATTCCCCACCAATATTGAGAAGACAAAACGCGAGGAGGTACAATTGAAAAAATAACAGTTTACTGACAAGGAAATATCAGCAACCACAAAGATACAAAGGAAACAACCTACCCACAAAAGAGGAGAATTCACTGCCCCATGTGGTCCCTCGGTACAAAGGGGAGAAAACAGCAGAGGGTCCTCCCTGCCAACCACCCGCCTCTGCCCAACCAAATAAAAGAAACAATGAGAAAACAGGGGCAAAAGCAAAAAAAAAACCTAGGAAAACTGTGCTGCTCACAAGGAGTTATACTATTAAACTGCCCACTCAACATCACCCAGTCAAGCTCAGGTCTTAACTGCAGAGGTGGTACTAGTTCCAATCTCTTTGTTCACTCCCACTGTTGCCTCCTGCACTGTGTGGAGGGTAGGAGGAAATTTGTTCTTAAAGAGACAGTCTTTCAAAACAATGTTGGCAAAAAAGGGAATAAAATATATATTAAAAAAAACCCTCCTCTTGTGACTAGGACACCTGCATGGGGCATACCTAGAGGGGAAAAGAATAGCTAAAATTTTACTAACTCTCCCATGAAGTTTGAGATAACTATAGCAAGGGGCTCTCGCAGAACTCCTGTAATAACCTTTATCTTTATTGCGTAGATAGAAGGAAAGGTCAGGATCTGTTCAACTAGTATCTTTGTGTGGCAGACTTAGTGTTAGCTCCATGCTTTATATACATAATGTGTCCTCAGAGATTGCAAGGAAAGCAAACAGACCTCATCAATTTCTCTAATGATTCCTCTGAAAGATACTTTTTTTTTCTTGGTTTGTATTTTTAGCTCACTTTAACAACACCTCTATTACCAGGCTGTCAGAGACCTCGTACATAGAATTTATGTTGGCTTTCATAAAGAAAAATTAGATGCTATCTCAAGGACAGGCTCTACTTTTAATGTCATTAAAGCTAAATGAGTTATTGTTGATATTCACTGAGGAACAGCAAATAGAATTAGATGGAGAAAAATCTTAGTGATAAGATGATGTTGTGGCTCTAACTGTCCACTGCAGAGAAGGGGTAATTTATAAGCATTGCTTTCTTTAATATATACATAACCTGTACTTTACACTGTGTGGTTGGTTCTATTAATCCTAGGGGAGGAATGGAGGCTATGGAGAAGACGTGTGGACATTAGTTATAATACTCTCTATTTCTTGAGTAGCACTGAGTGCATGGCTGGGCAATTCGGCCCCAAGCATTCTCAGCACATCGAAATGTTGCGGAGGAAAAGGTACCTGGTCTGGGCCCATTGGCTGCTGGTCCCTGTGCCCTGTTGGAGTGTCTGGAGGAAAGCAGAGCTCATGGAAAGAAGGAAGATTTTAAGTGGGTACTGAAAGGTGGTGGTCATCAGCACAAGAATAAGTGATACCTCTGTTTTGAGGTCTATATCATGTTTCACAGACTCACAGAATGGGTCAGGTTGGAAGTTGGTGGTGGTTGGTCCAACCTCCATGCTCAAGCAAGGTCACCCTAGATCACATTGCATAGAATTGTGTCCAGAAAGTGCTGGAATATCTCCAGTGAGGGAGACAACCTCTGTGGGCAATCTGTTGCAGTGCTCAGTTACCTGCATAATCAAGAAGTTCTTCCTCATTTTCAGGTGGAATTTTCTGTGCATTAGTTTCTGCCCAGGAAGTTCCACCTGATTGTTTCCTGGGATACAACTAGTTATGGCTGAATGTTTTTAAAGTTTTAATATGAAAAGCTTCCCTCTTTATTAGGGTAAAGAAGCAAAGCTGGGCCAGGAGCATTTCAAACAGTAGAGGATTCCTGTATCTGCACACTTAACATCATGCTCTTTGCTTTAGATTGGTTCTGTAAAAGAGAGAGGAAGGAATAAAAATGGGGTTGAAGATTTCCCTGTTCTTACCTGGCTTGCCCAGACTCATAGGAAAAGCAGAGAGCTCTGTAGACAAGAGATAATTTTGTAAAAGTCTGGGAAACAGCTGTTTTCTATGGTAATCCCAGCTATCTGTGGATCTGTGGTACAGATGTCATCAACTTTGTTTCTTGTGTAACAGAGAGCTCTTTAGCTGTTAATTGCAAAGCTGGAGTGAAACTGAATATGGAGATCCCAAACATATTCTAAGGGCTCAAAATGTCTGTGGAGAGAAAAAAATGAGGTATTGAATTTCCTAGTAGGCAAGAAAGTGCTACATATTTCATTTTATGTCTGTGGTATAAAGACTGAGAAATTCTTTTAAGAAAGATCAAAAGCAGATGCATTTATATGTAACATTTTAATGTATAACTGTTTTGTTGAGGTATTGCAGCGAACTATTGCAAATGAAAAAGAAATGTTAAAAGAACATTATTAAGCTGTGAAGTTAAAAACCTGAAGGATAGAAAATGTCATTGCAAACTTAATTAGACCCCCTAATGTGTATACACTAGGAAGGGCTTTAATTACCTGATCACAAACTATTTTTTGCACAGCGTCCTCCACTCCTTTCAGCATAGAAACCGGATAGTCTTTAATTAATGAGCAACTATTCAATATTTTGTTTTCTCCTCAACATGCCGCCTTAAGTTTTACTTGCTGCATGCTCTTCAAACCCAGCTCCAAAACCATAATTATCCGTTTCTTGATGGGAAATTCTTATGAAGTGTACTTCACAAGAAAATTTATTTTACAAATATTTGTTTATTTTCACATAATCCAAAAGATATGATGGGTTATTATGATTTTCTGGAAAGCTAATTGTGTCACAAAGAAAAATCATACATTAATTTGGAATCTTAAAGCAAATAAAACTATCTTTCAGTGGTTTATATGCATTTGAAAAAAAATTTATTTCATTGTATATGCTATCTGGTGGAGAAAATCATATTACAGCATTTTAAAAAGATTTTTATCCCCCCACCCCAGCAAAGGCTGAAAACAAGACTTTGACCTGTTTAAATAAAAAAAAAAACCACAAAACCAAAAAACAAGTGAGAGCAAGAACATGCCTTGTGCCAGAGAGAGATGTTGCCTCCCTAGCTGTGTCATTAAGGCACTAAGCCGCTCTCTGTGAGATGGTAGAAAGCCGCATTTAAAATTACTGCTGTGAATCAGAAAGACCAACCCTGGTGATAGTGAGAGGTAGCTATCAGGATAAAAATACCTTCTCCATTTTCAGGAATGGATACTTGCTCTGCATTTAAAAATCACTGGCTGGTATACAAGCATATTCCTGGCAGCTGCGGCCTGAACCTTTTGTTGATTAGCAGAGTCATTCTTGCTCCTTCCTCTTGGAGTTTCCATCTGTGTGGTTTTCCTCATACCCTTTCCACAAGGTGGCCTCACCCAAATAATTTAAGGCACAGTAGTGTAAGTAGTTGCCTGAGAGGCAGGAGAACTGTCCTGTCACTGGGAACACTGAGACCATGTCTCTTGCTTCCAGATGAATCTCCCAATAAGAAGATTAATGTTTAAAGCAAGGGGATAGAGGCACCAGCACTAAATGAAGTGAGTCAGCATTCTATCCATTCAGGCACACTTCAAAACAAGCTTCCAGATTTCCACTTAAATGCCCACATTCCAGGTGTGGATGGGGGTCAATAAGGATTTGAGCCTAAAATTCCAAAATTGTTCTTGAAAGCCTTAAAATATCAGTTATTCAGACTTATTGTCATAAACTATAGGAACTCTTCCCACAAATCAGCATTTTTATGTGAAATGTAAACAGTATTTTAGAACAAATCTTTGTCTTTTTAGTTTGTTTCCATAAAACTGATACCTCATAATTGATAGTTCCATCTCTGAGGTGCAGATGGGGTTAAAGTGTATTCACCCAGGCCTTTTGAATGAACCAGTTACTTTTTTCTGGCTTCCTTTCCTCTTGTGCATTTACTGTTGACCCCCCAAGTTATGAAAAGATTAAGGTATTAAGATGCAACACCTGTTTTCCTGAGGAAATGCATCTAACAGTAGAGATTTCTAGGAACATTCTTCACCACTGATTGAAGCCAATATCCTGCAGAAATAATAAATGACCATATAACAGAGGGGAGGGGAGGAGTCCATAGTAAGTTCTATGACAGTGATTGCTGAGACTTCCCAGCTTTTTAATCTACTTGGAAGCCTTAATATTTTTGCCAAAGGATGATAGATGGATGGGTGTGCATGTGCTGGTGTGCAAGCATGTGGATATCTGTGTGTCCATGCCTAAAAAAACCAAACCAAAACAAAAACTTTAGAACAAAAAAGAGCAGAATAAGCAAGCCTGATTGTGTAGTTTTATTGAGCCTTGCATAGCTCAAAACTAGGGTGAGACATTTTCTGCTGCTATTAAATGTATCTGCAACAGGCAGGAGCACCTTGTTTTTCCTTGCCTGATCATTGGTTAAAAGCCCTTAAAAATGAGATGAGAGTATTTTAAGAAAGACCACTGAAACAAGGTGATAATTTTTAAATAAAACCAGCCACAGTAAAATGATATTATTTCTTCTGGTCAGCTGTATGAAGTCTGCAATCTTTTGAATTTGATAAACCATTTAAGTTACAGGCAAGGTTTTGGAGAAAAGATCCAGAGGGGAATGAGATCCCTGGAGGTGCTCTCACTTATCCTCCCTAGGATGCCTCCTTACAAACGTAAATTCTGTTTGTTGGAGAAGGAGAAGATGAATCTATGACAAAGAATTTAATAACTAATTGCTATCAATTCTGCCTTCAATCAAAAATGCACAGAGCAATACCAGTAAGAATAATTGCACTTAGATCCCCTAAAATGCGACACTCCAGCTTGTGTCAGTAATTTCAACTTCTATACAGAAAAGCAGCATATTTATCTTGTCAAAGAAGTAAAAATTACTCCCAGTTTAAACAAACCATTTGAATCCAGTATATTTGTTTTATTTAACCCTACCAAAACTAGTTGAAGTCTCTCTTTTAAAATAAGTAAACATTGTGTACCTTTTAGGTGATATGCTGGACTCTGAATTTGATTTATTTGATTCTTCTAACTCCTGGGATCATCGCTGTATATTCAGTTCATTTTTCGGTGAGAGACTCCTCATCAGATGTCCTCCATGAAAATATTATGCAGCATCCAAGCAGGTTCTAAAAGTAGAGATTTATCTTTCTTTCTTTTTTGGGGGGGGGGCAAGGCGGGATGGGGAGGAGAGGATATCAAAATGCATTAATTTCCTCTCACAAGCTGTTTCTATTCTTAAAGTTTAGTAACTTCACAACACTTTATCCATTTTTTTAATCCACTGTTTAGCTATTGCAGTCTTTGTATACCTTAAAAACCATTTCTATATTGACCTATGGATTTTTTTTTTTTTCAATTTTTAGCTCTTTTAAGTGATCTCAGGTTTCTTGACACCTACAATTAGTGATAATAGCTTGATGGACTCTGGATAATGGTTTTCTAGCAAGAGAGAGAAAGACAATATGCTGTTATATCACTATTATTTATAGGATTTTTACAGAAGTATATAACGAGTTCTCAGCTATGATCAGAGCTGTGTGCTGCCATGTACCACAAACATCCATCAAGTGAGATGATTTCTCCTTAAGAGAAGCTGTAAGTAGGTGAAAAAGACTGACAAGATATTATTTACCCCTATTTGAAAGATGAGGAGCCAGGACCCAAGGACTGTCTGGATTAAGTGCAAAAAAGTAATAAATGGCTTTTTGAGTCCTGGTGTCCTGTTGTTGTTCAATTGAGGGACTTGGATCTGGAGCACATGAGAAATTTGTTATGGTTTATGCAGTTAATTTCTGTTGTCATGGGATTCAGAAACAAGAAAGATGGATAAGCAGTCAGTATAGCATTTTGAGACAAGGCCAAGATATCCAAATAAAGCAATGAGCTCAGCGAGTGCACTTCAGATATCACCAGAGAGACTGTGCCCACTCTGTGAGCAACCCAGGTATGTTAAACTATGGACTGGTGAACTTACTTCCTAGTCCTAGTATTTAAACTGCTAAATAGCTGTAGTGGCTAACTCTGAAATATTTCTGTCTGGTTGTATATTGCACCTTAACTGACAAATGCCAAAGTCAATCATATATCAAATCTATTATAAAATGTTTTTTCTCACTGTCAATGAAAATCATGCTTTTTTTTTTTTTAAATGGAAAAAGAGAAAACAAAATGTTATTTGATAGGATTAACATGAAGCTTTCTGGAGAAAGACATACAATTTTTTCAGTTCAGTCAACAGTGGAGTGCTTTTCCTCACTTTAGTGGGATCAGAATGACTTGAAATTGGCTAGAGGATGCAATAGCTACACATGTCACTTTGTGGCATTCATTTGGAAGTAGACTACACAGGAATGCTGAATTAGCCTTCCTACCATGCAACCTGAGGTGAGCTGGAGCAGAGTGATTGTAGTGTCAGAATGAGAAGTAGTTCAATGGTATATAAGGGATATAATTTCTGTGGGTACCTCAGGATGTGTACACAATGATCTGGGCTGTTAGTGGAGACCACTTGTGAGAGGAAATATGATTTCCTGACTATCTCTAATAATATTAAATCTAATTCGTGTTTTCATATTCATTGCTGAGTATTATGCAGACTTGGCAAGTCATTAAGGGCAAAACAGAGTTACTGCAAGATACATGAGCCCTGAAACACAAGAAATTGAGACTCTAGGTTTAAAATCATAGATACCAGAGTCATAAGCAGGAAGTTTGCAGGATAGGTGAAATGTGCACACTGCCATCTTGGAAATTTTAGTGCCAGATTGTAGCCTCAAAGGGCTTTTCTACTTGAGCTCCTTTTGGTACAAAGTGTCATATTACTGCAATAAATTAGATACACTTTCTTATACAGTACTTCAAGGGACAATGGAGGATAAAACAGCTGCGGAAAAAACTCACACTAAATGTCTGACTTCTGCACATTATAGAGTTCAAGATTGTCCCATTTTTAAAATGTTTGCTGTACAGCTCCTCGACCTCCTTGAGTGTCTTTTAATACAACTATTCACCACTAAATGCAGTTTCAGCAGTACTACTACTTTTCTAAAAATAGACTGCAAAAGCATCTTTGTTGTCTGTAGTGTGAATTGTTTGTTTTAATAGGAAGCTACTTGGATACACTATCATTTCTTAAATTACATGTTACTTTAACAACCATATCCACCCAAAACATAATGATTGTTAATGAGGAAATACAATTCTAGTCAGAAAGTGCAAGGTACAAGAGTTTAGGTGTGAGTGAAACCAGTTTTCATTTTGCATATATATGCACAAGAATTGTGATTACAGCGTATGCAGAGTCTTCTCTTTGCAGCAATTCCAAGCCAAGATCAGGCTGGATGGAGCTCTGAGTGACCTGGACTAGTGGAAGATGTCCCTGCCCATGGCAGGAGGGTTGGAAGTAGATAATCTTTAAGGTTCATTCCAACCCAAACCATGCTATGATTCCATGAAACCAAAATTCAAGTGTAGATTAAAGTATATCCCAGTGAAATGAGCAGAATTTCAGCGACGAAAGAATGTATTGCTGAGAATCATTTTAGTGATATTCTTTAATCATGTTTTCAGGAGGTGGTATATATTTCAGCAGCTGTAGTGTTTGGCCCATGAGTATTGTTGTCCAGAGCAGCATAAAGCTTGAGAGGTGAGCCGGCTTTGTGCATTCATAGCAGTGTGTTAGCCACTGCTTGTTTCTTTGTTCCTTCTCAACCCATCTTGCCTTGCAAATCCAAGCTGGTTGCAAAAGTCTCTTGCAGCAAACAGGCAGAAGGCTGAGGACTGGCAAAGCCTTCAGAAGGGGCTGGCGGAGAATGCTGGATCAGTGTGAGTGAGACAAGTCAGTGGTACAATAGATGAATAAAAAACCCTTGGCAATGGTTGCTGCAAATACATATGAAAGTTTTCCTGTAAGCTTTCCTCTTGCTGTAACCCTTTGTTTGATTTCTAAGTGAAATGTAGTTTACTAGCAATCCCATTGGCACTTTTGGAGGTGAGGAGCCTGATCAGAGATATTATCTAGATTTTCTCAGCTTCCAAAGTGTTAATTTTGAATTTTGGCCCTCCAGGACCGAGGACATTTAAAAATATGCTCATGTTTTAATTTTTATTTTAATACGAAGGTTGTAATTTGAGCTCAAGGATTGATTTTTACATCTTGATACAGGTTCCTGTCCTCATCTTGGGGAAGTTTCTTTGTGGTTCAGTGGCCCTTTTTAACAGTAGACATGAGAATTATCTGCAGTCAAATGTTTGTCTTGTTCATGTAGATTTGGGAGCATTTTGCAGGGAACCATTGTTCCTTGAAATTCCTGGCAGAATGCAAATACACTTCTGGTTTGGGGTTTCTGTGTTCTGGTGAAATACTTTTCAGTGTGCTGTCATGTCATCTGGGATAAATAGTTGAATAGCTAGAAATTTGGTGTTCATTTTTTTAACATCGTTTCCCTGTTTCATTTTTGCTTGTTCAATTTGTTTCCTTCATTCAATATTTAAAACTAACAAGCACAAGCAAATGCAAAAAACACTTGAAAGGCTAAAAATCAAATCAAAGAACCTTCCTACTTATACAATTCAATTAAACACATTCTTCCCATGATGCATTGAGGAGATATATTATTACAGGCACAAATCACTTTGTAGTGTTGTATTATTAACTCCTTTTGGGGCTAGATGATTTTTCTGCCAGAATAAAAGGAAGGAGCAATAGGATGTAATGTCAATTAACCTAATTGCTATGGGTCTTTCAATGCTAGAGCTGATGTGCATTCCCAGAGAAGGGATACCAATATGTTTACATTTAGGATTTCTAGATCTTTGGAGAGAATCTAAAATACCCTGGACATCTCCCTGGTGATAGCTATGTGCTCATCTGCCGTAGTATTAAAAATAGGCTATTTTTATTTAATTGGATGGTGGAAAGCTAGAGATTTCTCACATCACTCCAATGCAGATTTAAGATTTTACATATGTCAAAACAGTGCCATCTGTATTTGTTTATATTGCAGTTAGCCTCTTGCAGGAGTCCAAGTGGCTATTTGAAAGCCAATATAGCATCAAGCATAACAAGGTCATGCTACAGCCATTTCCAGTTTCTTGGGCCAGTGTGGGGAACTCTTTGCTTGCACAACTGCAGGATGAGTGTGTGTTAGCCAAAAAAAGGTTGTGGAAATGAAGACAGTGTCATAAAAAACTCTATCTGGATGTATGAAATCATATAAGTTAAAAGACTGAGTCCCAGTTTTAAACATTCCCATTGCTTTTTTTTTCACTTTGATTCTTTCACCCCTCAATCCCCTGCATTATATGAGCACAAATTTTATTTTTTACCTTTGCAAATACAAGATTTATCCAACAGAAGATTGAGTTTTTTAGGGTGCTTCACATAAACAAAACATTTTGCTTCTGAGTTTAAAAACAAACAAGAACAAACACTCCTGCTTGAAATAACAGAAATCTGTTTTAATTGATTGAAGGCAATTAACAAGATTGGTTCCTCAACCCTCCCTCCCATCTAGTTGGGAATGATACATTGTATGAGTGAAAAATTTTGATGTTTTGCAAAGTTCCTGGTAGATCTTTGATTTGAGATTATCATTTTGTAAAAAATCATGACAGAACAAAGCTAACAGATGGTACTGTCTGTCCTTTAAAGAGACCTCCAGCTCTGTTGGCAAAACCTACAGTAATTCTATTTGTCTAGGAGGCCAGCAATGTCCTAATATTATGGTAGTTCAGGATAGGAATCGCTTAGCAAAGCTCACTGAAAGAGAAATTAATACATAAATCCATAAATAATACATAGTTAATGGGATCTTTTGGGCACATGTTAGGTTAGTTTGTCACGTTTGTTAGTGAATGGGTTCCATAATCCCATTTTTCTTTAGTTTTCTTTAATTGACAGAGCTCACAGGTAGGTTTTCCCGGCTCTGTGCTGTTATTTTCTTTGTCTAGATCAGGGCATGTATAGGCTCACGTGTTCTCCTAAGAACCAGGTGTGGTTGACATATACAACATGTGAAGATGCTTGAAGAAGTTTGTATTTGGTGATCTGATTGATTGTGCCTTTGGTGGTTACGGTAAAAAAAGGCATAGTTTGTGATATTTTACCTAATTGTTGTGAAAACTGAGGCTTAGCATGACCTTAGAAAGAGACCACATCTTTTCTATGTACCTTTATGGTACCAAAAAAAAAAAAAAAAAAAAAAAAAAAAGGGAAGAGTTCATCTGCTTAAAATGTTCAGTTCTGGTTTTATTTAGTAGATAATGGCAGCTCTCAGGAATGTTAGGAGTGTGTACTGACCCTCCTGATTTCTATTAGCTGCGCTCCACTGGGTAAGGGAAGGCTGGTAGTGTAGCTGTCAGGCCTGGAGACCCAGTGTTCCCCACTTTGTCCCACTCCATCTGTTTGGATTTGGAATTGGAAATCCTGTTTGGATTGAGAACCTTGGAGAAAGTCAGCACTGAGCAGCAAATTCCTAAGAGCTGTCAACTGTGATACTTCCTGTGGCTGTGATAACACCCTATGGCTTGGAGACAGAGGGGAGGATAAGTGATTGTCCTCACTGGAATGTAGATAAGCTTGTCTAAGCCATGGCAGAACAATGGCATAAACTAGATATTTTAAAGAAAGGTGCTGCTGTTGTAGCATCAATTTAGTCAAAATGTGGTGAAGGATACTTGGGTCCTACTGTGTCCCCCTCTCCCCACACGCACCCTCTCCCTTTCTGCTGTCTCTGAGGGACAGTGTGGTTTGTCCTAAGGACTCCAGGAGGGTATCGCAGGAAGGACTGTTTGGACAATTACATAATTAAAGTCTTCCAGAGATGGGGGAACTGAGATGTTGACTTTGGTGCACATTGACAGGCATAAGGGTAAAAAATGCTGCTGGAAACTGGACCAACTGGGCCAACTCGTCTGAGGTTGAAGGCATTNGTAAAAAATGCTGCTGGAAACTGGGCCAACTGGTCTGAGGTTGCAGGCATCTTTCCAGGGGATTCCCCCCACCCTCACCCCCAGCAGGGACACCTGCAGGGTATGTCCAACCCAAAGATGATTTCTTTGTAAGAGTTGTGTGAAAATATTCAAGTAATATTCTTCTGCTCAGTTCTTTAATTCTGGATGAATTTGAGGCAGAAAGGCCTGCTTAAAGTAATGAATATATTCAGAGAAACCAGGATGTCCTTCAAATGATATAAAATGTTTTCTTAAGTTACATGGATGTCCAGGTAGCTACTGATGTTCCTAAGGGTGATAGAGCTTGTAAGGATGGACAGCTAGGAGGGCAGGGAAGGAAACTAATGGACCATGATGCCAGGTCTGTGTTTGATTTCCAAATAAATTTGCAGTTATGATCCCTGGTTCTGACTAGTCAATTTATGGATAAATTTTCCCTTTGAAAAATGACCTGTGTCAGTACTGGGATTCTTTTATTCAAGGAAAAGGAACATTTTTGGTGACATTTTTTGAGGAGAAACTTTGAAATCAAATTAAATTTTTATTGTTTTTCAGATTTCTCCTGTTCAGTATAGTTGTTGGAAAATGAGCCAATGAATAACTAGTCCACAAATAAAATTAGTTGGAGTTTTGTTGTGGGTTTTGTTTAGGTTTTTTTATTCACAATTTCCTATGAAATGTCACGAGCTTCAAATAAGAAGTTTTCTTAATATGTTTCTCTGGGGGAAAAGGAATAGATGTTTTTCAACTCTTCTGTCAGTATATGCTCTGAGACACTGAATAGTTATGAATCTCAATATAACCCTTTATCTAAGACCATATATGTTTTATTAGTTTTGTGGCTTCTGAGGTTTTGTTTTTTCTTTAGAGGGTTGGTGAAGTGATCAGCACAATTTAGCAGTAGGTTTGACATTTCGTAGAGACAGACCTAAAAATCTGACTAGAAAACACATGTCCAGAAATCCCTAGTAAAACAAAAGCTGCTGGGTCCACAAGTATTCTGAAAATGATGTTGGTTGTTTAGCTTTCATGTCCTAGTAAACATGAATAATACTCTCCCAATCTCCTGCTATGTCTATAGCATAGACATAGCCCTGTTATAGCTCTGTGTTGTATTCTACTTCAGACATCATTTTTTTTGAGGCTAAAAAATCCCAGTCTGTTTAATCTTTGCACATTCCAGAAAAGGTTTTATACAACTGACCTACCTTGTAGCTGTTTTCTATATTTTTTTCCAATTCAACTATATATTTTTCAGATGGTGAGATGAAAGCTTCATAGTTTTTAAGTTGGAATCACATAACTGTTAATACATAATGTTATTTTGATGTTTTCTGGGTGGCTGGTTCTCTAAGTCTTCTTGCAATGCCTAATAACCTCTTTGCGTTTTTGGCCATTTTTAAGTCCAGAATTGATGCTTGCATCCAAGAGTTTACAAGCCTTCAGGATTCCTGAATGACAGTAGTGGATTTACAATCTATTTCAAGGAGGTGTCTGGGGAGAATGATTTTGTCTGTATGCTGTAGTACATTTGCTGATCCTATTTATTTTCCATTTTACTGCCTGATCACTCAGTTTCATCAGATTCGTGTGCAGCTTTCAGTCAGCCTTTATTTTCACAAGCCAACAAGTTTCATGTTGTCATAAAATTGTGTTAGTGCTGTCCTCCCTGTTTTCCTTTATATGACACTTAGGAAGAGAGAAATAGCATAGATCAGACTATATCCCCATAAAGGCACATTCCCTTTTGTCATGTATCAGCTTGGTTTGGGTTGTTTTTTTCTTTCCGTGATTTCCAACAAAACCTTGATAGAAGTGCAAGTGCATAGGATCAATTGTATCGATATCAATCCATAAACTGATTTATTTGAAAATTAATGATAAATTTGTGAGGTCTGTAGTCCCTCAAATAAACAAGACGTCTTTAGTCATTATATAATGATCTACTTGTTTGATTTTTTCTTTTTTTTTTTAAATAATTTTTACTGATTTATGGATTTATTTGAATGTGAGTACCACGGTCTGTCTTAAAGCCCTTTAAAACATGTTCCTGCATTTACCATCTTCTGTTTCTCTGATAATGAAGTAAATTTCCTTGATAGGATAGACATTGCATGTACTTGTTGAGCAATTCTATATTGTGGAAAAAATTAACTCACCTTCGTGGACTTCCTCTGTTAATTTCCTATATTAATTTGAATTTAATTTCCAATTGTCACTTCAATTTAAAATAGTTTACTCATTCATACCTCAAAAAGAGCTTAGAGTTGGAAATATCCTGAGCTGTATCCTACTCTGCTCTGATGCAAAGAATTAAATCACCATCTGAGCTATGGCCTTGTCTTCCTCAAGGCTGTCTTGCAGAGTTCTTACCAGCTTTTTTTTTTTCCTAAAAGTTATTTATTAATAGTTTTTATGCCTTATATGGAATGACTTACAATTTTTAAAAATTCTACATTCTTTTGGTATTCTGTATTTACAGAGCCGATCCCAATTTCCATTTTCATCCTTTAATTGTGACTTCTTTAGAAGTAAGTCTTCCTACTTCAAATAGCTTCTGTTAGTCTCTGATTTTATCAGATGGTTTTTACTTCTTTCCTTTTAAAGAAATATATTTTCAGAATAAGTGGTTTTGATTTATTTTAAATCTCTGATATGAAGACTTTAAAATACTTATATCATTCTTAAAATAATTTATCCTGTTTTTATTTTTAACTTCTAATTAACAGATCTTAGGTTTTATGCATTTTATTTTTTTGAAATTAATTTCTGATTTAAAAGAATAGTTTTTCTCTGTTTGTGTGTTTAGCTCTGCACTTGTGTGTTGAATGCCATGTGGCCACTGTTGCACAGTAGCTCCTCAATAGCAGTGTTTTTATCCTGAATGCTGCGTAAGTCTAAAGCACACATTGTGTCTGTGTGTTGGGTACTTTGCCTAACAACTCCAGAAATTGTGCATTTCTGTTTTCTAAAATTTGGACTTTAAGATGACACGACAGTTACATTCCCTATTTAAAGGTGACAAAGGCTTCTCTCTTTTTTCTAGTCTTGAGTCTTTTCTTAAGGCCTTATCTACCACTGTGTGAAATAACAACATCATGTGCTCATGTTTTTGGGAACCCAGATCTAACACTAATGTGGAAGAACTTCAATCCATATAGATATTTGGATAATCAATAGTAATTCATTATCCCTATTGGCTTCTAAACTTTCTTTTAAACATAACACCTTTCTTTTACCAGTGTTTCCCACTCCATCCTTACAAACTTTTTACCCTGCAACTGCACTGTCTCCTCAATGTGGCTGTTTTCCACTAGTGTGTCTGCTGGGATGTATTTTGAAACAGACAATGCATAACCCAGGTCAGTTAGACTTCCAGAATAAGCACATGTACATTTGGTATAACTCTAGAGACCTGTATTGACACACTGCCTAAATTTCCTGAAACCATGCTTTACTGGTTAAAATGCGTGCATTTTTATCTGTTTCTGTCCTGTTCTGTAATCAAGAGTAAGGAATTTGGCACAATTCATTCCTCATATGAACACCAGCACAGAGAGGAATTTGACTCTCTGGAAACGCTAATCTGGCATTATTCAAGGATATCATACAATAAAAGGTTTGTGAGCCTGCAGAATTGCTGCATATTATTTTAGTCATTATGTGTTGATTTAATGCTGTTTAACAAACTGTTGTCTTAATTCTGTGTTTTCTCCACATGGGTACTGGTTCAGGTGTCTGAAGAAACTGCAGAAACCTGGTGGGTTCAAGTATGCACAAAACTATATTACTGATGCAGATGCACTTGAAAGCATATCAGTGTCCTTCTCTATTAAAGGGTAAATTTGTGTATTTTCACAGTTCTCCTCTGTTTGCCAGAGAACAATCTCGTCTTTGAAGACTGAACTGTGAACATATATCCTAACCCAGCTTATTATGCATGCCTCACTGTATGCAGAAGGCTTTAAAGGAAATCTTGTAATAGGTTAATTTTCCTCTCTGTGGGTTGCATTGTTTAAAAACCTTTACTTCTTTCTTCCCTTCTTTGTTACTTTTCAAGGTGTAGCTACTCATACTGCTTTCCGGATTAAAAAAAAAAAAATCTTAAACATAATGCCTTCATCTTAATATTTGCAAAAAACATTAGGTGTTCTTATTTCTTGTTCTAAAAGCAAGCTCTTTCATGGATCCTATTCATGGATCCTTTCTTTCACCTATGATGTGGAGATAAAAAAGAATAAAAGCACCATGTGATAGATTTCACAGCTCAATTGATTTCCTCCCTCCTCAACCTCCCTCTCTCTTTTGTACTTAAATGGGAAATACTGGTACCACTGGAGACAATTCTAAGATTCTAGTTTTTAAGTGTTTTCCTAGCTATGATTAAGGGGAAAACTATGTGGAAGGGAAAGGAGGAAGGGCAGCTTACAAGAAGTGTGTCAGAAGAGGACTCTGAAAAAGTGAACTGTCGAATATGTTGGGTTAGAAGGCACCCATCTGGATCATTGAGTCCAACTCCTGGCCCTGAACAGGACACTCCAAGAATCACGCCATGAGCCTGAGGGCATTGCTCAAATGCTTCCATCAGGCTTGGTGCTGTGATCACTTCCCTGGGGAGCCTGTTCTAGTATCCAACCACCCTTTAGGTGAAAAACTTTTTCCTTATAAACAACCTAAACTTCCCCTGTCTCAGCTTCATGCTATTCCCTCGAGTCCTGTCACTGGTCACCACAGAGAAGAGATCAGTGCCTGCCTCTCCTCTTTCCCTTTGAGGAAGTTGTAACTGCAATGAGGTCTCCCCTCAGTCTCGTCTTCTCCAGGCTGAACAGAAAAAGTGACCTCAGCTATTCCTTATACAGCTTCCCCTCCAGATCCTTCACCATCCTTTTGGCCCTTCTTTGGATTATCTCTTATAACTTGATATCTTTTTCAAATTATGATGTCCAAAACTGCCTCTAGAACTCGGGTGAGGCCACAGCAGTGCAGAGTAGAGTGTCCTTTTAATTTGTATCAAGAGGCATTATATTGAAATTATTGATGTGGTGTTTTAAATATAATTCTACTTTTCCCATAATTTTAACTATTTCCCTTCACTTAAGTTGTAAGTCTGATTTGATTTCTTTAAAAGTATCCATTAAAGTAAATGGTGGCTGCAGGTCTGTACAGAAATAAATTCATTTTCGTAATATATTTATATTTATAAAATGGCAAGTGAGGCTCCTAAACTTATATGCATGGCATGTCATGCAAGATTTAGGAATATTTACACACCTCATTTTTTGTTATCCCCTTTTTAAATGGAGGTGTACAGCAGAAGATGACAACTCTCAGTCTTTGTTTGCCTTCCTATGGGAGATCTATTACAACTGCTTAAAAAATGGTGATCTTGCTGTGAAAATCAGCATCATGTATTTTGTTGTTAGAGGATGCGAAGACATAGTTTCTCTAGGATGATCCTCCTGGGGTAAAGGACAAGAGTGAAACTCTCATTGAAGGTCCTAGGGGCAGTCCAGCATAATGCAACCCCGTTTGCACACTTACAGAAACCTCTGTTGCAGTTGCAGAGAAGCTACTGTTGTTGCAAGGAACTATTTCCATGTTCCTTTCCTTGTGTTTATCCACACAGTGGTTATGCTCATTTTGAAATATGTTTTTTACAAGCCCTGAAATTTCCAACTCATGGAGAAATTCCCATCCTCTTTTAATTTATAAACGAAAAGTTATAGAGCACTTTTTATTTATGACTTACTGTGATCATAGACCTGCCAAATGTATCATGACTCCATATGTCCTACCATAACAACAGTTGCAGGTGTTCTGTGTATGCATGGAAAATCTACACTTCAGAGCCAGAAATTCAGACCACCTCTTTCTTGGATCACTAGCAGAAAGTGCAGGGTTTTTGTGTGTGCTGTAATTTAAAGAACATCTCAATCTTCAGAACCTACTGCTGACTATTGTTTGGTGTGGTTGGAGTAATGAAATGTGTGGTCGAAACTTAATGGTCAGACACGCATTTGGAAAACATTGCACATACGTCTGCCAAGATATTACAAAGGCTAATCTTACTGTATTGCAGGAGGAAGAGAAGTGGTTTCTTTAAGTTGCTTTAATGTCCTCAAGATTAATTTAATGTGGTTCAATGATGGACCTCAACGTGAAAGTGGAATGACAAGACTCAAATGTAGGATGCTGCAAACATTACAGCAGTGGTTTTGTAGGAGGAAGATATGTCGATTAAATTTAGCCCTCCTGTGGTAAGAGACAAGTCTTTGTAACTCACTAGGCCAGGACTATGGCTGATGTACACAAGCATGATTTCACTGCTGTGAAGTGAAATGCAGTAATGATTTATACCAATACAGGGCATAACTCATGGAGAATTAATACAGCAGAATTTGCAGTTTAATATGGCATGGTTGAAAAAAGTCTTGAGAAATAAGTGGATATAAAGTTGTATTAATTTCCAATTTGCAATTATATGGTGTTTTTTGTAAGCAGAGCATATCAGACCTTAGAAACAATCACTGTTATTTCTAACCTCATATTTGTATACTTGATAATATGGCATTCCTGAGAGAAGATCTTGAGTAAGGTTAACAGCACAGCAAGATCAGTCTACGGTGCATTTTTTTAATGATAACTGTTATCTTGGTTACTATATAAACATTCTCCTATTCAAAGGTGAAAAGGGAAATACAAAATCATTGAATAGTTTGGTTGGAAGGGATCTTCCTATCCTCCACCTAGTCCAACCCTGCTACTATGAATAGAGACATCTTCAAGTAGATCATGTTGATCAGAGTCTCCTCCAACCTGACCTTGAAAACTTCTGGAGATGGGGGATCTATCGCCTCTCTGTGCAGCCTGTTTCAGTGTCTTACTACATTTCATAGTAAAAAATTTCTTCTTTATATTTGGTTTAAACTTATCTCCTTTTGGTTTAAAATGATTACCCCTTGTCCTGTTGCAATATGTCCTGCTAAAAAATTTGTGCACATCTTTCTTATAGGCCTCCTTTAGGTACTGGAAGGTGCTATGAGGTCTCCCAGGTACCATTTCTTCTCCAGGCTGGACAACCTTGACTCTCTCAAGTCTGCCTTTGTAGGAGAGGTGCTCCAGCCCTCTGGGTGTTATTATTCCCTCCCACTTCAAGTCTCGTTTAGAGCTCTGTTAGTGAGTCCCACAAGCTTTTGGCAGACTTTTTTCCCCCTTTGAGGTAGATGAATCTTGTTTGATGCCAGCAAGTCTGGTGCCATATAGGCCATATTATTATTGAAAAACCCCAAACTGTGGTGATGCCAGTAATGGATAATAGTCTGAGGGCCATACCAGGCTAGAAATTTTCCTAGTGATGTCTTTAACCCGCACTTCAGGGAGGCAGCAGACTTCCTGAAGAGGAGCGTTTGTCCATGGTATTGGATGGACCCTTTGTTCCCCTCAGAAGGCAGTTACCTACAACTACAACCTGTGTTTTCTTCCTTGTGGAAGTTACCATGGAGCTGGGGGGCATAGAGTATAGCAAAAAATATCTGTGTATTCATGTGTATTTCAGAGCATTATAGAACACTGGAGAAAATTAAGCTTTCCTGTTTTTCTTCTTCCACAGGATATTACTTTACTGATCCAAATGAAAATGCTATCCAACTTTATAACAGGGAAATAACATAAGATAATGAAGCACAATATTCATCTGAGGTCACTGTTGCATGGAAGAACTAACACCTCTCTGGTGTCATCTTGCTGGATCCGTCTGGCAAATTATAACCAGAGAGATACCAAGTGTACAGCACTAGCTGTTTAAATGTACTTTGATGAAGCTAAATAGAGGGAAGGCGCCCAGAGTTCCCCAACACTGCCAGACATAAACACATTCACTGCATTGTTAATCCCACTAATTTAATGTAAAGCATGAAGGTCTCCATGAGATTTATGCAGAAGAACAGATGAAATCTATGATTAGTGTTGGCAGTGGAAGAGCAGTTTCAGTCTGTTGGCTAAGGTTAATCTAGTCAGGGTACTAGGGAAATATTTATCCTTGCTGTGATATAGTTTAAAATATTATCTATATGTAGGATTGCCTTTAAGATAAAGTGGAGGAGGCTGAACAGAAACAGGAATTAGCTGCCGAGTTTTAGCTTAGACTTGTAATTTACAGGTTTAATTTTGTTGCTTCTTGCTTCTATTATTATTAATTTATGTAGCAGTGATACTATTAACAGTGATAACAGCTTCATCTTCAGGTACTCCAAAGAGAGAGCTGATTCTAAAAGCTAAAGATAAGGATCAATTCTCCATCAATGAAATGCAATTATGCAAGATGCAACTTCACATATGTATGCAAAGAGTGTCTCAGTAGGGTGAGGAAATTACACTTGGTTCGTTGCTGGGAAGAAGGAGGGCAACCTGCCCAGTTACAGATTGGATCAGGCACTTGGGCTACATCTGTATGAGTAAATAGTAGAAGACAGAGACCATTATTTCATCCTGAGGTCAAGTGACGTAGCTCATACACTATCCATTCGCTTTTCTTCAAAAGAGATCACCGTACCCAAGCTGTCTATTGGGAAAGGTCTCTGGTGACTACAATAGCTCAGACTTGCCAAGATACAGTTTGATAGATTCTTCAAACTGTTTGAAGATCAAATTGTCCACTGGAAAGTCAAAAGGAAAGGTGTTGCTAAAAGAAGCAAGAAAATAAATTAAAATTTTCTAAGGGTGAACCAGAACAGCAGGAAAAAAAAAAAGGCACAAAGAATTAAACAGTTCTCTAATATTTTGTTTAATTTTCTTTGGGCTAAATGGAAATGTTTCATTGTCCTTAAGGGACCCAAGAGACTTCATGTTTTTAATGTCACCATCATTAAACACTTTTTTTTTTGTTTGATACAGACCTGTTTAAAACAATCTATTACATAGATTAATGGATATTCTTTTAAAAAAAAATTGAAAACATTTTTGCTTGCAAAGGATTTTGACGGTGCAAAAATTATGTGTTTTGTAGGAATAGCTGTGAATAGTTCTATTGTCAGCAGAAGGATAATAAGCAACATCCTTAATATAAATGTGGTTTACGCTGGGCAGCCATCTATCTGAGGTTAATGATGTTGTTAACAGCATTTGTTCCTGTATTTGGAAAGTAACTAACCAGAGAGAAAGGTATGCATGCAGCGTAATGGGGTAGATTAGCGGCAAATAACCTTCTCACTTGAGCAGATTACTCAAGGAAGTGATGAATGAGTATGGATCCTGCCACATTACTGCCTCTTCTGTGCCCTGGACTACCCTGCTGCCTACAGAAAGTGGCAGTAGCTCAGAGGTGACTAACTAATGCTCAGGTGAATGTTGCATTGCTGGAGCACAGCAGTCAGCCCCTCAATAAGTAACAAAGGTAGTGCAGTCCCAGTAGGACTCCTCCTTGATAACCCATTTGGCAGCAATTTATTGTAATCCTTCTTGTACAGGGAAGTTAAACTACCTCTTTTTAGATCCATTTTTTTTTTCTTTTCCTTTTTGGGGTGGGGAGATGAGATGGAAAGCTATCACTCAGACAGTGTCTAATGGGAGGATAATTTTGACAGGTGCCTCTTGTATTCTTTTCGCCTCTGCTCCTCCCTAATAGCAGTTCTGACAGTCTGCCAGGGGATATT
Source organism: Pachyramphus minor (assembly GCA_013397135.1). NCBI lineage: Eukaryota > Metazoa > Chordata > Aves > Passeriformes > Tyrannidae > Pachyramphus > Pachyramphus minor. The sequence continues at coordinate 718,605 of VYXB01004171.1, read as the reverse complement.
GTTTCTGAGGTTCTTGTCAAGGATGGATGTTTCAGAGAGAAAAATGTAGCTGCAGTTAGGAAAGAAGAAACATAAGCAGAATGGAGGTCTCTCTTTATGAAGGTAGGATAGACTCCAGACTAGCTGGAGTCATAGTATTCAACCTCGAAGCTAAAATAATAGTCTGGAAACAAGCAACTCAGCTCAGAAGGTTGTTAAACAGAAATGACTGGTTATCTTTTGTCATCAAGGCCATGATGCATTAATAGGAAAGAAACATGAAATAGAAAGAGATGCTCAGAAGTGACTGATGTGCTAAGAGGACACAACCTGCCCTCCAGCTTATTGGTCCCTGGACCAGGCTGACAGCTGTTTCCTCTTGGGCTCAATAGTGAAACCTGCTTGAATCAGTAGAAAAGTCTCCAACTGACTCTCCTAAACAAGTAAGTTTCTTGAAGTAAAAAATGTTTTAAATTTTTAGATATTGGTTGAAAGAACACTGAAAAAAAATACAACTTGTCCTTTTAGAAAGAGAGGTGGGAAAACAGAACCCATGTGCCAAGTGTAGCTGCACAGTATTGAAAACAGAGCTCTAAACTGCAGCTTTTTTAGGAGCTGAGCAGTCCCTCTTGTCATCCTTTCCTTCTCCCCATGGTCTCCCCTCTAACAGGCACTGATGCTGTATAATTGTTCCATGAAAAGAAACTCTGTAGCATCCCAATAAAATCAGAGGCTGCTGAGTTTCTGTATGGTGCATTTGTGGCTCTATTGTGACCTTGTCGTGGTAACATCCAATCTCTTCCCGCACATAAAAGCAGAGAGGTAGGACCCCTGCCACAACTTGGTTTCAGATTTTCATGTTGTTTCTTCATTGAAAATTCATGCTTTCTTTAAAGTGCATGTACACTCAAATACTTGAGGAGGTCCTGGGAGATGTTCACCAGGAAGCATATTCTGTATCACAGAGCAAACTCCTGGCTCCTGATCTTTCTCATACTGTTAAGGAAGTTTAAAGGGGAGAATGACATTGTTTTACTTTAAGTACTGCAGTTTTGGGATTTATGACAGGCTTAGCTGCTTTTTATCTCACTTTGGTTCCTTCACTAAGCTCTGGATAGCTTCAATTAAATGTGCTCCCATCCTTTTTCTGCAGGCGCTGGAGGTAGCATACTGTGATGTCACAGGTGAGATTTGAAGGTGGAGTGCTCTTTTCTGTGCTTATGTTTCTTTTAGTGAAGGTTGAAATGTTCTAAATTGCTAACATCTGCGTTATATGCCCTCTGCACATTTATAATCAGATTATTTTTTTCCCTCGACTCGGTTCATCAGACTTACTTGGGCAGAAATGAGAGTTTTCAATATGTCTTAAAATATCTCCCCTAGAAGATAGTTAACCTCAGGTCTGCATGCTCACCATTCAGGGCTGATGATTGTGCCGATGTTGCTCCTTGCATACTCATTTTGAACCCATCCCATTACGCGCCTAATAAAGTGGGAGAGCAAAATGTATTCAGCAGAGCCATTATGGGAACCACCTTCTGCAGCTCTGTAAATAAGTTGCCGTTTGGTGTGCAGAGAGTTCATGCAAGAGAGACTGAGATAAAGTCCCACCTCTGATCCTGTCCTTTGAATTGATTAGGCTTTCATGAACAGACATTTTACTTGCACCCAATTTCCACTTGTCTGTGTGAAGGTAGAGACCAATCTACGAGTTTGGCCAAGGGGCAATGCAGAGCACATCAGACCTCACTGGTATGACCTGGCATAGCTCTGAATTAATGCATGAGGTAAAGAAATAAATGTGCGTCTGCAGGGTTATCAAACAACTGTCATATTTCACTGCAGTCGCATGACATTTTCCTGAGCTGTTCTTGAAAAGCTTTTGGGATCCCTTTGAATGGGAGAGTTGTAAAAATAGGCCATTTATTTGAATTGTTGTTTTTCCTCAGGGAGTCATGCATGCAAATTCCAGGTAAGAACAGTTGTTTTGAGATTTAAACTTCTTTTGAAAGTTTTCTTTTTCATTTAAACTGGAATTCTATTTCGTTCCACTTCACTATAATCCATGAGCTAGGTGAGTTGAGCACTGGGAAAAGCGTTGTACATGCTTGTCTCATTCTCATTCCTCCCTACATGCTGACAGCTACTGCCAAAGAGGCAGCACTGAGCTATTTGGACCCTGTTCCAAACCACTGCAGCTGCTCTTACCTCAACTCTTCGTGCCAGTGGGACCTACCTTTGCTGGCTCATAAAAAAAACCTCATAAAATATTTCTGTGGTGCCATGGTCTGTGTCACAGCAGAGCACCGTGCAGCCAGGCATTGTGAAACACACTTGGTCTGAGAGGCAGCTCTGCCCATGGCAAGCTGTTAACCTTGCGGCCGCTGGCACTGGGGAAAAGCTTTTACCTTCAAGAAGCTGGTGGCAATATTTGGCACTAATTGAGCTTTTTTGATTTATAAGCCCCATAGAATTCCCCACAGAAGCAGAATTTCCCAGGTAAATCATCAGTCTGTTGTGTGTGCAGGGCTTGTTAAAAGACCCAGATTTCAGTGTTATACTCCCTCCCAGAACAACAGTTTTGAATGGGAAATAGTGTGCAGGTTTTCTGCAACAAAACTTGTTTGTTTTTTTTGTTCCTGGGAATTAATCCTTTTATCAATAACAAGTTGTAATAGAGTCCGTTTCTCGAGAGGACATATTTCTGCCATTCTCACCAATAACTTTGCTGTTAATCAATATTTGAACCTCCAGGGCTACGAAATCTGGTACTGCATCCTAGTATCATCTTCTTTAATGGATGGATTATTTCTGCGTCAACTGTGGATCTAAGTTTTCAGGTGACCATCTGTGGCAATTGGTGTTATTCACTCAGTGGTCTACAACCCACAGGTGGTCCATAAAGCATGAGAAAGTGATCTGTATAGCAATGGGAGTTGGAAGTGAAAATCAAAGCCATTCCACAGGCATACACGGTGATGCCCAGCAGTTAGCAGCAAGCAGGGATGTGCCAGCTGCACACAGACCCATCTCATAGGTGCAGATCAATGCGTACAGCATTGCTTGTGGATTTATTTCCCCCAAAAGTGTTATTAACTTTTTGGTTATTAGAGAAGCTTGAGAAACAAGTGCAAAACCACAACCTCCTTTGAGGGCACAGGCAGTCCCTGAAGTGTGCTGGACACCCCATCTGCCTGGAGACAGGGATAGCCTCTGTGTTTGTAAAAAGCCGTGATGCTCCCATGCCTTATGCTTGAATGTGCAGTTTGCACAAGCTTTGCAAAAAATGTTTTTACAGCTGGTTTGCCCAGCCAGAGAGGTGTCAAGACTGCCCTTACCAACAGCTACAGGTTGTTGTGAACTGCCTCTACAGTCTTCCAGAAGTTACCAGGGGCCACTGATCCCAGCGTCCTACTATGTGCTGGCAAGGACTGCTATTCTTACCTGTCTTTCAAGCAGGAATTTGTGGGCTGTTAGGCACACAATGGTATTTGCAAATCACCTACTTCCCCTTACTTTATAACTGCAAGGAGTTACATCTGGCAATAATGTGCTTTTCAACTTGCTTTTCTCCCAGAATGTTTTGGGGTTTACATAAACCAAGAAGTTATTACCCTGTGGGCTTGTCATGCAGTATGCAGTGTTGACAGCCTTGTGTATGAGAGGATTATGAGAAAATAATCCAACATAGACCCTTGTTTCACAGTATTGCTGTATTATATATATATATGGGATAATGTTCTAATAAAACAATTGAATGCTGGTTTTACTAAAGAAGGAATACACCGAATTTGAAGTCTTACACCATCAGTAATAACATTTGGAAAAAAAGTTGGAATGCTTGCGTTTGTGTAAAAATTTAAAAAGTTGTGAATTAGTCCTTTTATTTCTCAGTGGAGATGAAACCCCTAAGCTCTTTAACTCATCCTTCAACCATCAGAAATGAATTGTATGTCTGCTTTAATGGGTTTATTCCAATTTTTGGTCACACATTTTTTGTATTATGTAAGTGAATGGTGTCAGTTTTTGAACTGCAGAAGCATTTAAAACTGGGACAACTTTTTGTGATGGAATTTTATACTTACAAAGCAAAGGACCTCTTTTACAAATATGGCTCTCCTGTGAGATTTTTTTTTATAAGTTCTGTCTTTGGTTTTCATTTTTTGCAAAACCTTTAGTTTCAAATTTCAGTCCTAACTGAGTTACTCAAATGTTCTGAAGATTTCCGGAAGTCTATGGTATTCCTGGGCCAATATTACAGAGTAGGGTGTAAAGATGAACTGAAAATTATTCAGGCAGGAATACAGCTTGGATGCTTGTCTTAAGGTTTGTCTTTGCAATCCCTTGGTCATTCCTCATCCATGAGAGAATTTGCTCTTGTTAAGTGATAATTCTAAATAGGGTCATTAATTTTGTCTGGCAGTTGCAGGCAACTAATCAAATAGGTAAGTAAAACAGTTAAATGACTATTGTTGGAAGCTTTAACTCTCTCAGATACAACCGCAGTCAAATGCTGATTCTCCTGTGTACTGACTCAGGTTTTCATTTCTTCCCGTGTCTTTCTTGAGTTTTCTGTTGAATATCTATATATACATAGTTCTGTTCATCTTTCCAGACTCTGGACAACCTCAGTGGCTTGTGACCATCATTTACTATCCATGAAGAAACCAAAGGCTAAATCTGGCCCTGTCCTTCACTGTGCTGAAGGGACTCTGGGTACTTTAGGGGTCAATGGAGTATTATAATGTACAGGGATATCCTGGGCTGGGAGAACTTGTGCAGCATCTTCAGTAGCATCTCCATCTACAACCTGCTTTTGTAACTCCCTGTATACAATCCCCTACTGTGCTGAGGTGCTCTGTGTGCTGCTGTCTCCCTCATTGCCCCCCATAAGAGATGCAGACGTTAGAAGAAAACTTGACAATCAATTTAAATAATTTTGATTAATTAGTGAGACTGAGAATTGAGAAGAGGGTTGGCAGCTTACAGCCTTCATTCAGAATACTGCATTCACTTCTCATTGCTAATGTCTCACCAAGGCTTTCTGTCCTTCCAGGTTTTCACAGGGAACAGCAATGCTGACAGTGTGGTTCACCACAAGCTGCTGCACTCCATGAAAGCTCGCTTCGTGCGCTTCGTCCCTCTGAAGTGGAATGTCGGCGGGCGGATAGGGCTGAGAGTTGAGGCCTTTGGCTGCTCCTATAGTAAGTGGCTACATCTTAACCCACATTTTCTCAAAGAGCTTTTTGTTGATGCTGGCAGTGCTGTTGAAAGAGTGCAGTACAATTTTTATGAGTTAGGATGTAATGTGAAATGCATTTGCCATCATTAATTTTTTCAGTAGTTGTTCTTGCTTTTTCGTTCAGGGATGTGCTGGACCACCAAGCTCAGCTGCTGAATCTTTCTCAGAACTGAGCCCACCACAGAGCAATTTGCTGCTTCTTGTGAGTTTAAGGCAGTCAGATACTTCAAAACCTCCCACCCCACTGGAGGACACAAAGCTAATTGGGATCTTTGTGGGCTATATTTGTTTAAACAGTCCATTTTTCTTTTTAAGGCACATTAACTAGTTGTTGAGGAAAGTACTGTGGATTGTGCAGCTAGTACTTGTATTTGAGGCTGATGATTTTATAGCTCCAGAGTGCAGAGAACTCTTCTGCTGCTTTAACTGCCTTTGCATGAGTGCCTTCTTTGGCCACCATGTGGTGATGATCCTCTAAGACATGGTCTGTAGTGCTTTGTCACATGGGCTCTGGAGAAGCCTATAAATGTTTCTGCCATGGGGCATTTTGGCAACATGTCTTGGTATAGTGCTTCAGATGTATGACCTGTCACCAGTGTGAATGTAAAACAAAAGAAAACAAAACAGAAGTTCACACATGAGGAAACACAAGTCCAGAAGGTATTTGTTTCTCAGGTGACTGGTTTTATTTGTGAAATGGTCAAATGTGACTTGAGACACTGCTGGAGACAGCTGAGATTTTGCTGGGGAGAGTTCACAGAATTAACAGCTATTTACCAGTAATTTTAACGTGGTGTGGCAATAGTCACCGTCATGTGACACTGTTGTACTTGTACATCTCCTCATTTAGTTTAGTCCATATCTATTCTTCCCAGGTGCAGAAAAGAGATTGTAAGAGAATAAGCACAAACATATTTGGGAGACAGATTCATCTGAGCAGAATCAAAAAGAAAAGTTTGTTAAACTTGTTGTTTCACATGATCCCACTGAACAGAGATACAGCTCCAGGACTCTTCATGGCCTCGTCACTGCACTCAGATCTTAGGATGGATTCACATGGTTTCACAAGGAAGATCCTTGTTATGGTCTATATGTAGGTCTATAAGATCCATTCAGCTTCTTTTAAATGCTGCTTCTCCACTTACTTTGATGCTCAGGCACTGGGGACTATTATTTAAGTACAGACCTGAAACAACCTGGTCTAGATGCTTTATCATTAGGGCAAGAGACTTTTTCCAGGTGAACCAGTGAATATGCAAACTGAAACCTATAATTCAAAATCAACTGCCCTTGATGACAATTTCAAAGCTGCTATCTAATCTGTTTTCAAGAGCTTTTTTCTGTTAATGAGGCCCAAATCTCTGCAGTGAAGATTATAGTCCAAACAGATGAGGAATAAATAGAACTTTAACTGAAGTTGAAACTTTTGTAGCTGAAATTTTTCTGGTGCTAGTCCATGTGATATACTACAGGACCACTACTTTCATGTCGTATTAGTTGTATTTTATATGATACAAAGTAGATTTCAGAGTCACTCGCAGGCTGAATTACCTTGTGCTATCATCTAAGTCTTTATCTTTCTCCTGTACCCTGCAGTTACAGGAAATAAAAGTGCTTGTGCAGAATTAAGGTATGAGATTAAAGGAAAGAAATAAAGAGCTTCATAAAAGTTTTACAGAGTGTTGAAATATTCATTCCATTTATACAAACATGCCATTCAAATTTCTCTCTGGCAAATTGCATAGGCCAAGCAATACCTGTATTACAAGATTTGCTTTCACCATCTTGGCTATTTGTAACCCAGACACTACTGCACTGTACAAAAGATGTTCAGTCATTTATAAAATGTCAACTTTAGTGTTATAATGACAGAATATCTGCTTCTGAGCTGCACCTACATAACTGCATTTTGTAATGTGATGTTGGTAGCACACAGACTCATCCACCATGTTCATTTCTAGCGCGAGAAATACATTAATAGTCGGAAAAAAAGTTTTTTAAAATTACAAAACCCAAATTACTAGAGACTGTTGGGATGACTTAAAGGCTTCTAGAAGTAAACAAACCCTGAGTATCAAGTAAGATCATCAAGTAAGCTGGAATTCACAGATAATGTGTGCTAATTGTTGTATACTTTCTTAAAGAGAAAGCACGTATTTAAATGAACATTAATTACAGTTATTTGAAATTCCTGTAAAGATTCCGTGTACTACATCCTCAAAATAGGTACTGAAATGGGAAGATGATCTTGATCTGAAAACATACGCCGATGTTTCTTGTTCAGAAAAGGATTTATGATGAGTTGAATGGAAAGTTCCATGCGGAAGTTTGTGTAAGCTGTCCCTTTGCAACAGTTGGTTCAGCAGTGTGATTGCTACAGATAAGCAGAGCTGCAGCAGTGGATGTGCTCAGACAAATGGCAAACCAATTGCTTCTGATGCTGGAGGTGTCGAGGGGCTACAAGTATAACTTTATACTTTCTTTTTTTTTCTTCTCCTTTTTTTTTTTCCCCCACCTTCCTTCATCCTCTCCCTTGTCTTCCTGTGAGATAGAAAAGAACCCATTTCAGAGAACTGCTTAACATCTCACAGTCATTGACTAATAGTGTTTGTAATCAAATGCATAAGGTAAATATTCAAACAGTTGCTTACCAAGAAACATAGATCTGTGATAGGGATAAAGCTGCATAGCTTAACAGTCACCTCTGAAGTGCTCCTTCCATGTTCATCCCTTGGGTTGCATGTCTGAGAGGGGTTTGGAGAGGGAGGTAGAGATTGCTTTAGGGTCACTCAAGCCAGTAAGCCATGACTGGCCAGGGGAGACACCTGTTCAGACCAGGAGCAGTCCTCTTCCCTTCTGCCAGGAGTTAAAGCTTCTGATCAGTGGTGCAAATGCAAGACCAAAAATTCCTGTCTCACATGGCAACTGTTCCTAAAATTATTCCTGTTGTAGAATATCTTTTCTATCAAAGTGTTCACTTTTTTTTTTCACTGAAAGGACTGTCTTTTTTGGTATGAATGTATATCCTCTCTGCTACTTGGAGCAGATTGCTGCACAAGTAAACTCTATGCTCTCATATTACTCACAGCCTGTCAACAGCCTTGTTGATGAGGACAGTGTAGAAAAGACCCAGACTGAATAAAATCTGTCTTCGGGGAGCTTAAATAAACCAGCAGGCAGTGCAGAATGAAATCACATTTTGTGTTTTAGTTTGTTATTACTACAGTTTTTATGAAAATTGAAACACTTCTGAACCTCATTCTCTTGCTGCAAGCGGATTATGGACATACATGGAAAAAATAAACACTAAGTAAACACTAAGCAGATTTTGTGGAGTGACTGTTTTTAACAAGAAGTCAAAGATCTGTTGTCATGCAAACTGCCACTAACAACTTTTCGCTGCAGGGTTAGCATTTATCTGACATCTTCTCATTTTGTTCAGGGCTATTTATTGGCCAGGGTGCTTACAACTGATAATTAGTGGAGGAGGACTTTTCAGAAGCAGGCTTTCTTTTGTGTTATACTCTGTAAATGTCAGTAGTAGAGCTCTTCAAGAAATCATGTTATTCTGTGACTTAGTGGAGAGTTGAGCACAGGGACTGAAGTATGAATTGAGACTGGTGAAAGTCTCGGATCTTAAGAAAAAGAAGCAAAAAAAAGGGCTGTTCTTAGGGCAACATTGAATCAGTGTACCCTTACTCTTACAGTATCTTCATTTTTGAGAGATAGCAGAAAAATCAACTTTTCACTGCAAAATGCTCTGGAAATCAAAGACTGTAAATTCTTTATAAGATACTTCCTAATTCCTGCCTGTGTTAAGATGGAACCATTTTTATAGTACACTTATGATTTACTTTAAACAAATTGAAGCATTTAAAGTAGTTGGAGGAAATTCATAAAAACTAAATTAAAAATTTAATTACCATTATAGAAACTGGCATTCAAGGTGTCAATAGAGAGAAATCAGAAATTCTGAAGGAGCTGTTTCTGAACACCTAATTCAGAAGTTAAAAACAATAAAAGCAGATGGCATGAATATTCATGATACTTCCTAAACTAGCAACTGTTCCACAAATTATGCTAAACAGCATGTTACAATTCTGCCATCACAGAGAAGAAGTTGATCTTAGTTTATTCTGGAGTGAATTTTCTACAGGATTTAGTTTCTTTGTAGTTTTATTCTCATAAAAAATAATCAGCTGACTTCTGATTTGGAATGAATTCAGTTTTGGAGTTACAAAATTTTGCATCAAATTATATGTTGAGCTCCCTGAAAGTTTATAAGTGTGCCATCAAGCTTCTGTACAAACCGTCATACTGACAGGCAGAAGTTTTTGATGGTAGTTTCCATGGTAACAAATCATTAACAGGTGTTTTATTTTTTGAGCTTATAATAGTTTTCAATTGCAAACCTCCTTAAGTTTCAGTCCAGTTAAAAGAAAAAAAAGGGGAAAAAAAAGGTTGACCCCCTCAGCTCCTATTATTTGTGTTTTTTAAAGAGGAACAAATGAAACTACTGTCAATGTCTAAAAGGATAAAAGAACTCTCAAGGGAGCTTAGGTGAATTAAATCACTGACTTTAATCACAATACAGTTGCTGACTGGAAGCCTTGTATGGACATTTCAGTTATTTTTCAGAAGGAAGTGACAAACTGATAGTTTTGGGTTACCATTAAAACGTGATTTGCAAACAAAGATAGTCTATGCTATTTCTTCTTGGACACTAGGAAGGTATTATTTGTCTTTGTGCATATATCCCAGCAGTTATGTGGCTTAGTAAACCTCTGGTCAGATTTTTTACTGTCTTTCTTAATTTTTAATATTTTTCTTAAAAACAGGAAATACCATTTGACAAAGTTATCATTTACAAGTAGATATTTTATGCATAAATTGTGTCAAACTGCAGTTGGATAGAAATTGGAATTGAATTTATGTATGTCAGATGTTTGTATACAACATATTAATTAAAAGTATTTAAAGCTACCTAAAATATTCTGGTTGTATATACACGTATATATTTTAGAAATTTATTTAAAAATATATTTTGCTTAAAAGATCACTTTATAAAGTGAAGAGAGTACTGCAGGCTGCTGCTGCCAAAGAAGATATTAATTGCAATTGACGAATCAAAGGTTTATTTCCTACCACAGTGGTTGGGTTTTTAGAGGCTGGCTGAAGGGGAAAATATGTTTCTAATATGATTTTCAAAGGTGTATAATCAGTTTAGATGCCCAGTTCCCATAAAATCCTTTCAAAAGGTTTTTGAATTGATATTTGACTGTTCCTGCCAGCCTACTCAATTTGCATGCAGAAACATGGTTGATAAATGCCCATCACAAGCAAGCAGCCAACCCTCAGAAGCTGAGATAATGCTTATTTGAATGCAGAGGTGGGTGCAGTCATGGCTGACATTCAGGAACAGCTCAACAGACACTTGTGAAACTACAAAAGTGGAGTGGGTACTGAAGTGTTTAAACTAATGAATAACATCCTGAATGTAGTTGAGATGAACAGCAAATGTGGCAAGGGATGCTCTCGAAATCTGTATATGATGGAAGGCACCTGTTATGTTCCAAAAAGTTAAATGAGACAGAAGTCTTGCATGAGGAAAGAAGCTGAGAGGATTTCTAGTTTTATCCTAGTGTTTCTTGTCCCCGGAGAGAGGGAGAGGACTGGAGATGGATGAGATGTGGTTGCTCAAATGACTTATATGTCCTGTGGATGCATGCTTTTGACAATACCTGGCTCCAAGGCGTCTTTGAAAAGATCCTGAAAAAAATGCAGTTGCTCTCCTGGTGCTGCCCCTCCTTGTCATTTTGTCATTTTCTTTCTTCCAGAGTCAGATATTGCAGACTTCGATGGCAGAAGTTCACTTCTCTATAGGTTCAATCAGAAGCTTATGAGCACATTCAAAGATGTGGTTTCCTTGAAGTTCAAGAGCATGCAGGGGGATGGAGTCTTATTCCATGGAGAAGGACAGCGTGGAGACTACATTACCTTGGAACTGCAGAAAGGAAAGCTCTCCTTGCATATCAACCTGGGTAAGGGTAACTAGGGTTATTGGTTTGCATGTTACTTGGTTTGTTTTTATAAATCTATTGTTTCTATTAGACAGTATCTGGAAGCTCTAGTTGATATCAACATAACATGCGGTGTGCCTTAGACATCTCACAGCTAAAATAATGCTCGGAAAAGTTAGAGAGGAAGCACAAGAGAATAGCCTTGACTGAAGTCATGCAGGACATGGCAGCTAAACCAAGAAGATACATTGGCTCTTCTGACCAGCGCTGACCAAGGCTGAACTGCTCAATGACTACTTTTGACATTCGGTTGCTGATGCTTTCAAGCAGTGATTTAAAAAAACAAAACAAAACAAAACAAAAAAACCCCCAACAAGCATATAAAGTTCTGATTCTCTAGCTACCTCCTTTTTGTTGTTGTTGTTGTTTTATTTGTTTGTTTGTTTGGGGGGGTGGTTGTGTAATTTTTAAGAATAGCATTCCCAGGAAGTTTGCTTTGGAATACAAAAGGTTTATTTTTCCATTCACTCGTTGATTCAGAACTGAGCTGAGAACACAAAATTTTAATGAAATCATTCTGGTCAAAAGACTGTGCACACTGTTATAACTTTCCTTCCTGAAAACTATGAATATCTCTAAGGCCATCACTGTATGATCATGTTGGATCAGAGTGACAGATAAAAGGCTGGCTTAATTTCTCGCAGTAAAAGGATGCTTGAATTTTTTTCCTGATTAATACACTAAAGCATTTTGATAATGGCAGGAGCTATTGTAGTAGGAATTATCATACCCCCTCTCCCAGCCTTCTTGCAGAATCTTCACAAGCTTCATCTGTGGGTGAGCCATGGTACTGGCCTCAGCAGTCTCTAATGACTCATGTTTCTCGTAGTGAGGGGTTTGAGTTGGGCACTTTTCCCCCTGTGCTTAATTATGTTTGTTTTAAAAGTCAGTAACGATTTTCCACAGCTGTTGGATTTTATTTTTATCTAAGCTTATTAATTGTTTAGCCTCCAACTTGTATTTTCTTTTTTTTTTTTATCAAACAGTAGAAATGATAATGCAGCAATTTTTTGATTTGGGATTTGGATGTTATGTGGACCAAGTAGCTGCATCCTGAACCTCCGGAGTGTGGAAATCTTTGAGTCTATTGATTTGTCTTCCTCTTGCAAATATATCATATTAGGATAAGAATATAGTACTTTTAATTATATTATGAACTTATTCCATAGGAGATACTGTTGTGAATACATATCCTGAGAAGAGTTGGTTTTTTGATTCATCTGTAGCCCCAAATATACAGCTTTTAGCCATTTCAAGTTCTCTGTGTGCATTCATATGTTGTGGGCAAGGGTTTTGCTATCTGCTTTTGAATCTTCTTGCATCTTGCCTGGCAGTGTTGGAACATGTGTTCACCCCATTCTGCTGGAATATAAAAAAAGATACATACTCCTTTTCAGTGAGAGGCTCTGAAGTGTTCAGATGTGTAGCCAGCTGGAAAACACAAGAGTGCTTGAAATTATTGAGTTAAGGTTTAAATATTTTTATGATTCTTGATCTATACTTTTGGAGATCTGGCCCAGGTTTAAGAATGTTTTTGAACTGAACAAAACACTTTGCACTCTTTTTGCTTCACTGACTTGAGCCTTTCTTTTTTCTGTGAAAATGGGCAGGTGCAATTTTCTTGTTAAAATACAGGAAGCACGTAGTTGACACTCAAGTGTCAGGAGTGGTCTGTTAATGTGACTACACAGAAGATTTTGGTATTACCTGAAGGAAGCTCTTAAACCACAGGGCCTCAAATGCGTGGCAGAACCGAGAGTACAGGCGGAGCGGTTATCCCATATGTGGCAATGTGTGGGTGCAGCATCCCACCTCCTGGTTCATTGCAAGGGCTTCATGGCAAAAAAATGTGTATCTGTGGGCATATATATGTGAATAAGAGGCCCAAAGAATCTAAGGCAATCTTTGGAAGGGGCTGTTTCCAATGGGCAGAGCTCCAGTTTGCATCTAGGAGCTCTGCTCTGTGCTCCGCTTGCATTCCAAGGCTTCAGTTAAAGGGCTTGGAGGTAACTCTGGTCTCTTCTGCCTGTCTGTGCCGCTCCAGGGGACTCCAACCTGCACTTCAGTAACAGCCACACATCTGTCACTCTGGGGAGCCTCCTGGATGACCAGCACTGGCACTCAGTTCTCATAGAACGCTTCAACAAGCAAGTGAACTTCACGGTGGACAAGCACACCCAACATTTCCGAACAAAGGGGGATTCAGATCACTTGGATATTGATTATGAGGTGTGTGAAGCCCTTTAGGTTATAACCTGGGAAATGAGGTATGAATTTTGGTATAAAATGAATATGATGGAAAGCAACCACCCTATGAGCTGTTTCTTTCCAGCAAAGATCTTTATTTAATATTTCCTTTCTACAGAGAGTTATTTCATACTTAATAAGCTTGAACTGTGTCAGTCCAACTCTACATAGCACAGCCTCAGAAAATGACCAGTCTCTGTGCAAATATGCATTGGATTATGCTTACACTTCAAAGTAGAGCAGACTTTGAACTAAATGAAAAGTTACAGTCGAGGTTCTAGTCAAATCTTCAGGGAGCAACTGCCCTTAGCTATAGGGAGAGGTGCTGTGTCATCATCTCCAATACGATTTTGTTTGCACATTATGCACCATTCCTGCGTTTGTTTGACATGACCACAGGCATACCAGCCCTGAGTTGTCCCTCTATCCAATCACCACTTGGCTTGGATTACAGTGCTCCAAATAGGGATGAGCAGGTAAAAATTGTTATCTTCCCACTAGGAATGGAAGATCACCAGAATGAAAGGATGTTGTAGTGGTCAGACATTGGAATAGGCTGCCCAGGGAAGTGGTGGAATCATCACCCCTGGAAGTGTTCCAAAGGTATGTGGATGTGGCACTTTGGATATGGTTTAGTCATGAACATAGTGGTGCTGGATTGGACTTGATCTCAGAGGTTTTTTTCAACCTTAGTGATTCTATGATTCTGTGACTTTCACAATAACTAGCTCTGACCCAGGTCCCTTCACACCTGGGGATGTGAGGCAGAGCATCCTGATTTAGGGAGCCAGAGCAGCTCAGCCAAGGAAGGACTGAGTAAACATCCTGCCTTGCCCACAAACCCCAAGGCTGCTGCGCTCTCCTTTGATGAGACCAAGGTGTGACAGAGTGCAGTTTATATCACTCCATCAGTTCAGTGCTTATGGCTGATAGTTGTTAAAAAAAATACCTTAAAAAACCTTATATATAATCATATCTATATGGAAGGCAGTTCCTCATCTGTTCCTCCCACCAATGTACACTTGCGTGCAAATTACTCATGTTCATTTTTGTCCCCCTGTGCTTGTCTGCCAAGTCTTCATCACCCACAAAGCAAAGGGTTGTGCTGGCAAAGTCATAACCATCACCCTGTCCAGATGTGTTGAGCTGGCACAGTTCACTGTTTAAGAGACCACAAGTTTCCCCTCTGCACTTTGAATTCATTTCTCTGGGAAGGATCATTTCCCAGCACACCAAAGGGAAAAAACTAGATGTCTTGGCAGTGGGAGGTGCCTGGTCTCTCCTCTCATTTTCCAGCTGAAATTCCCTTCTTTGCATTTCACAAAGCAGGATGGAAAGAGTGGTACCTGTCCCATGGCACTGCTGTACCAAGTCATGGGCACATTTAGTAGGGACAGCACATTTGACCAGTGGGATTCTGCAACAGCGTCAGATTGAATCATCAGGGGCCAAAGCTGTAACTGCTTTTAAGATGGGGTTGAGAAAAGCCAAATGATTGATTCATGAGCTTTCCTAATTTCAAAGTAATAAAATTCCTTGCTTCCTGCTTGATGTTGATTAGGGGAAACTCAAGCTACAATTTAATTTGTAGAATATTTTTCCACATGTTCCAGAATAGGGAGCGTGATAGAAAAGTTTTTTCAGGTAGTGTTAATCAGCATCACCGCTGATGCCTGTAGCACTCAGACCTGGTCTCTGGTGCTTAGTTTTTCACCATGTTTTTTCTCCATTTGCACTGAGACAATCTTTCAGTCAAACATTACAGCAATACAGTCTACTGAAAGTTTATCTCAGCACACTTTAGGGATTAAAGGCCTTACTGAGGGTAGTAAAACCATTACTTTTGTAATTAAAATTATTACCAATCACAAAGAAAGTCTTCTCTTAATAATGCAGTGGTGTAATTGATATTGATTTTTCTTTTGGTTTTGAAACTTCAGTACAGAGTCCCTAAGCAGAAAACTTTAAGAACAGGACATGAAAGAAGGAAAATCTGCTGTTTTAGGAGGAACTAATGATTTTCACTGGAAAAAAACCCATTGCTACCACAAAAGCCCTCATGCCAATAACAAACCTACAAGTAGCAGTCTGTTCACTCTTTATTTCTCTGAAATGATCAATTAATACAACTGAGGTGCAAGTTCATTAAGGACCTGTTTTCAAATAAGTGCTTTCAAGGTTACCCAGGGAGGTTTCATTTGTTTGCATATCCCAGCTTATTACGGAGGAAAAATAACACCCAAATTTCCCTTTATTTTTGTAATAATGAACTGAAGTAAGGCGTTAGGAGTTGTGAAAAAGAAATAAGGTTGACCAGGTTCCAGCAGCTGTCAGCATGGAAGCGGAGCCACACGGTGCCTGCCCTTGCTGCAGTGGATGCAGAAGGACTGCAGCACATCTTCTGTGAAGTGCGGTGGCTGCAGGATCCTCACCTGCATTATCACACTCACAGTGCTCCTGACTGTGATGGGAAAAATGAATAAAACCCCAGTAGTACCACCAGTAAGGCTTTTCCAGAAAGGTTGGTAGAATTAATTAGAAATGAGCATTGACATTTGGAAAATGAAGGCAGGATTATCAGAAGGTTTTTGGGTTGTGGGGTTTGGGAGTTGTTTTGATTTTTTCTTTCTTTTCTTTGAAATCTAGACAATTATACTGGATTTTGGAAACTTTATTTTCTTAGGCTCTTTGTCCTCCCAGGGCTTTCAGCCCTCCAGCTGACTGATGAGTCATAGCCTGCACAGTACTAACATCTGCCGGTACTTAGACAACAGCACAGCAGAAGTTTTGTCTAAATGTGTAACCTGCAGAGCTTCTGCATGACACTGCTCAGTCCCAAATGCCACATGTGACTATTGTAAAGGCCAAAGCACAACGAAATTTAAGGAAAACGAATACAAGCTACAAATGGGATATTTTGTGTTTCTGATACTACCCTCCACTGACTGAAACAAGAATTGTTCAGATACATGCCTGGTAGAAAGGGGTGACCCCAGCTCGCAGGCAAATCCAGTGCTCTGTGGGCAGGGAGAGTTTATTCCCCCATTGCTCAGCAGTTCCTGGCCACAGTGGGCTGCAGCTGGGTGTCATCCGTCAGGACACTGGGGTGTGATTTGGACACTGTGTGAACATGTCTTTGGGCATTGTGTGATCCTGAGTCGGTAGCTGGTGACACCAGGTTGGTGCATCAAGGCGCTTCAGAGCTGTTCCAAATCAGTGAGCTGTCTGCTGCAGAGGCGTTTTTCCAGCAGCAGTAATGCCATGGGGGCTGTGATTCCCTCTGTGGGGTGGCCATGTCCTTCTTCATGCTCCCAAGTGCCTCTGTTGATATGAATTGTTTCTTAGATGATATCCCAGCTGGATGCATGGAGTGGGGCTCTGCTGTCTTGGTTTTGGGATGATAATATATATAAAAATATATATATATTAATATTATCAATAATACTGTTCTTATTCTTTCCAAAAGCTCAGTTTTGGAGGTATTCCTGTACCAGGGAAACCAGGAACCTTTCAGAGGAAAAATTTCATGGGGTGCATTGAGAACCTTTATTACAACGGAGTCAATATAATTGACCTGGCAAAAAGGCGTAAACCTCAGATCTATACTGTGGTAAGAGGCCATACTGCATGCTTTCCTTCTTTACTTCCATGCTGTTGATGCTCTCTGGCTGCTGTTGGCTGCAGTGAATGATCAGAGTTCAGATTTAGATAGCTGTGGGCATAATTAGCTTGTTAAAATGAGGATAACACCAGCCAGTGCCGACTCCTGTGGTGAGAGTTATTGAAAGACACATGTGGAAATTAATGCATTTCTCTGACTTTCCAGGTGTATTAGAATTTGCTTGGAGAAACTTTTTAATTAATTTTCCAAGATTAAAATGTATATTTTTGATGGCACAATAGAAATCATAGACATATTTTTTTTCTGGTTAACTCAGACTAAATCTCATTTTCTGGATCATTCTCTATCACTGTTGGATAGTACAGTAGTAGCAAAATTTTACTCTGATACGTTAGTTCGTATTATAGAGAAGAATAAATGTTTCTTTTGTTATTGGAAATAGTTTCCTTTGTGCTGTTCCTTATAGTCTGTATTGACAGTTCTCAGAATCATTGATCTGGTACTAGTGTCTCTAAATGTGGGAGGTACAACTAGAGAAATTATTGTCTTACCCACCTTGCTAACGTAAAACACAAATTCAACTTCACAACTAATAATGTCCAAATTTACAAATATATTGAACTATATCATAGGCAAGATAGGGAGCATTTTATTTTGCAAGAAGATGGAACAGTATACTCCCACACAGCCTTGACAAACTCTAAATAATTCAGCTCTCTGTTTAGCTTGTACCTCACTCCTGTACCATGCTTTGGTATGTGCCTTTTGGCTAATATGTCTTTGGAGAACATGGGGATGAAACTTCCTCTGGCTCTCATGGCATCTTCTAGTTTGTAGTAGTGTGTATGAACACACTGAACCTAAAACAAAGCAAACCAGAAGACCAAAGAAATTCTTTCTGCGCTTTCCTTGCCTAGGGCAAGGCTGAATACACAGAGAACTGAAAAATGGAAAGGTGATGGGTGAGAAGTCCCACATTGTGTTACTGGCAGTCAAGACTGCCTCCAGGATGCTCCCCTGGGACCGAGAGACTTTGCTTTAATAATCCAGAGTTTGATGTTCTGAGTGAGGACTCAAAGGCTCAAGTCTTATGAACTGTATTAAATTGCTCTTCTCCTCAGCTTCCTTTCTAAGGGGGGAGCAAAGAGCCCTGGTCTACTTCTTAGGTCATTAAACATCTGGTTGTTTTGCTGTCTGGATAATGCGACGGCCTTTCTAAAGGGAAAGAGAAAAACTTTGCAATGCACTTTTTCTCTGAAGGGCATGTGGGTATAAGTGGCCCCAAGCAGTGAAACTCTGTTATTGCAATACTGGGCTCAGACAATGTTAAATGAAAGGTCTCAAAATCCAGCTCCTTTCTTCAGTTTAAGGGAGTGGGGATGTGCCTCCATTTTTCAGTCTCTTTCACATAATGCCATAGTTTTCAAAGCCTGGCTGCTGTACTGCATTTTTCAAGGTTTATGAGGCTCTCTGTGCGGTTTCTGTGACACTTGTGTATGCAAAGTGCATGGAAAGGTTACCACACTTATGGTGCCTCATAATCTTAGATGAACACCCTTCTATGAGAAACGGTCCTTGTAAATCTATTGTTCAACCTTCTTTGCATCACAGCTATTTCTCTACTCTAGCAATGCTCATGTTCTTCTGGGTTACACAGGCTGATCTTCCTTTGCCGCCTTCTGCTCTTCTCGCCACTCCTTAGTAATTAACTTACTCATATTAAAATAACTTGTTCTTGCTAAATGTAGTCTTTTGCCTGCCAGAGTTACTCTGCACTAAACGTTTTTACTCAAAGTGCATTGAGGTTGTCATGCAACCAGCCATATCCCCAGGGAGCTGCAGGCTTCTCTGCTTCATGTCTTTGTAGTTGCTAAGGTTGTCTGGAGTGAAAATGCGATGAAGGAAATGGCACAGAAGAATAATTAAATGTAACAGGGACTTGAAATCACTTCTTCCAAAAATGTGTTGTATACTTGTGTTTCCTCCCCAACTTTGGAGATCATCAGAGACAGTTCTGCATTGTTAGTCCGCAAAATGCTTTTGTCTCCCAGCAAAAGATAATTGAGGACAAACTGGTTGGTGTGGGATTAGAAATCCATTAATGCTCAGAAACACCAGCTTTTTCCTGCAAAAGAAGGCAGACTTCAACACTCAGTCTCTGCTTCACTCTATGCCTTTGTGAATGTTGACACAGTCAATGAGCCAAACTTGTGGGTTTTCATACTCATCAGCTTCGTTTTGTTTTTGTTTTTGTTTGGGTTTTTTTTGGTTTTTTTTTACTATTGACATCTTTCACACAAGCAGCAGAATGACACATCAGCTTTGGAGGTATAGATTTCCTTTTATGATGTAGTTCCTCACTCATATAAATAATGGTCCCAAATCAGCTGCATTTAGAGGAAGAAACTACAGGTTGTCAATAAGAGATTACGGCAGTATGTATTGTACTCTTGGGTGGTGGCTGTGATTATCATTCTGCCTGTTCCTTTCTGTAACTCGTTTGCAGTTGTCACAGTTGCAATAAAACCCCTTGAGAAGGCATCTCAAGATAACGAGGCAGTGTGTCTCTTTGAACTGAAACTTGTCTTCAGAATTCCATTTTTATATTGCCTCATACTTAGCCTCTCTACATGACCCTGTCTGTTTGGACAGGATATCTGTCTACTCTCTGGGGTTTCTTCTGTCCCTGATGGCATGTTGTGGATGTTTTGTTTTTTTTTTAAGGGGGGTATAGGGTTGGGGGCAGCGTTTTGGGTTTTTTGTTTGGGTTTTCTTTATTTTGTGTGCATGTTTCAGTTTGTTTGGGGGTTTTTCCTTCCCCTAGGTCATTGAGCATAGAGGAATAATATTTGGGCTCTTATGCACTTCCTAAGGTGATTATTGGTTTTAATTGCAAGTGGTCAAATTTCTGTAATTAGCACTGTCATGCTTTACAGCAGTTACTTGTGCTTCTTGGGCGATTAGGGGCAGGAAAATATGCACATAAGAACTGCATTTACAAGAAGCAGAAGGGAATTGTTCTTCACAGAAGGAAGCTTGACCTGTTGATATCTGGGTTGGAGAAGCCTTCACTGAAGGATTTTTCACTTGACAGTGTATGTAGATGTAGGAGGAGATGGGACAAGTTCTAGGAAGAGAAATCCATTGAGAATTGATAAGTACGTCTGGTTGATGGAGCAGATGAGAGAAAAGATATCTATAAGACCCTGAAAATAGCTATAGGACCCTGACCACCAGCGCTTAGCTACTGCTAGATTCAGGCTGAACCTTTAGAAACTGCTCAAATGTGGCCTGTGGCCAGCATCTTAAGTCTTTCTGTGCTTCACTGATTTGTGATGCCAAAATGAAAAAAAGCCAATGAAAATAAATTAAGAGGTCATGAAAAGATGTTGTGTTTTATCTTCAGTGTTCCACTCTACTTACTGAAATTGAGAAAAACACAATCTCCCTTTCTCTTCCATTTTACCTCTGGCTAATAGAAATTGAAGCTGTATTTTTATTTAGCAGAGCAAACCCTGTGCTGACTTGAGAAGAGTGCAGGATATTTGTAAGGCAGAAGTTGTCAGCCCTCAGATATGCTTGAATTTATGCACTGGCCTGCCATGTTGAATCTGGGAGTGACAGTTCAGCACAGCAAGGGATGTGGTGACATGTAAATGTATCACTGCAGTGCCTTGGGGAAATAACCAATTGCCAGCATCAAAGAGCAAGGAAAGATACTTAGTGACAGAAGAGTGTAAACTAATAATTCATTCCCTTTATAGAGAATCCAAACATGCTATTTTATTAAGGTGATTTGAGATACCTTCATCTTGAGAAGTATTTACTTGTCTATGCCTGTCTCATTCTACCAAAGTGCTATTGCAAGTGTTGATCTATCTTTGAATATCAGGCCGGTGATTTGTGAAGGCCCCTACTAGGATTTGGAGAATCAGGAGTTAGATTTTTTTCCTTAGTTTTTGCACTGCAGTCAGACAAAAAGAATCATAAATAAAAAATGTTGGAAATGCTTAGTGACTGTTTTTCTCAACTTCCCAAGGACTAAGTTGAAGTTCTATGAAAAAAAAAGAAGAAAAAAAGTTTTATTCAATTATTTAATGGAAGTGTTCAATCACACAATTAGAAAGAGAACTGAATTTACTGGATTTTGGGTAAGACAGGTGAACTCAGATTCCAGAAATATTTGGTTCCTGTAAAACTAGCTTTTTATATTTTCTTTCTATCTTCCTTTCTGCTCTCTGGGTCTTCAGATGAGTCTCCCTCACATTCTACCTGTAGTGTGGAATAGCAAGAAAGTCGATATAAATAGCATTCATTTTAAGGTCCCATTTTATGGTTGCTGAATGGCATAACAGAATTATTTTGACAGAAATTAGATATGTCACCTCAATCAAGGTCTTGAAATAAAGTCTGTTTAAATGACATTTCAGTTGGCTTTGTCTACAATTATAGAGTTTCAGAGTGCAAATATATAATCCAGCATGTAGCTGCAATAATAAACTGAGTTTGATATAAAAGTGGTTTTTTTGTGTTAGAATTTTGATAGCTGTGATGACAAGTGAAGCAAGTCTTTTGGGGAGAGAGACCATATTTTTTAATAAGACTAGTTGACATGCAGAAAAATATTGACATGTTTCTGAGCAAACAAGGCCTTTTTGAGAGTCATCAGCCTTTAGCAAATTACAAGTTAGAAACAATTGTTCAGGGTTTTATTTATTACGTTATCTGGACAGTCAAATTGAATGAATAGGGCAGGTAGTACCTGCTGAGTGGAGCAGGATGTTTCAAGGTGGGACATGATAAGGCAGTTAGTCCCCGTAGGAGAGGAAGAGCAATGGCTAATTATTGTCAGAGGAGTTAGAAGGAGAAAAGGAAAATGAGATGGAATGTAATTTGCTGCAAAGCCGGGGCTTTAATGTATTTTGTAAGGTCTTATTTCAGTTGATGAGGCCTTGGGAACTATTTGGTACTTGGCTGCCTGACGTAACAGAAAGGGGCAAGCTTAGCCCATCACAGTTAAGAGCCTGGATTGTGTGCAGTTCACACTAACCATTTAGGATTGTGTTATGCTATGAAACACAGATAACTAGAATTTAAAAGAGGAAAATCTGTTAAAGGAAACAAATGCTTAAAAAAAAAAAAAAACCACAAAAAACCCACAAAAACAAACAAACAAAAAACCCCAAAACCAAAACAAAAAAACCAAACCAAACCAAACAAAAAAAATTGTTGTCTGTACATTTTTCTATTTTAAAGTTTTTATGATAATATAATAATAATTTAAAAAATCATTGCTGATGTGTTTTGTTCCAGGCAATAAAACTTAATAAGCTGTAGATCACTTTACCTTGAGCTGGAACAAAAATTGGACTTGGATTGTAATAATTTGCCAGTTTAATCTAAGACATCTATCTTATTCATTCTGGCAAGGTGAGTTTGAAAGGCTGGCTTGATTCCTACTGGATGTTCAAAATAGCGTATCTGGCTGAGATGGAGTTAATTCCCCACAGCAGACCCCAGTGCACTGTGCTTTGTGTTGGTAGCTAGAAAGGTGTTGATAACACACCAGTGTTTTAGCTACTGCTGAGCAGTGTTGGCACAGCATCAAGGCCACCTCTCCAATATTCCTCTCTCACCAGGAGACTGGGGGTGGGTGCGATCTTGAGAGGTGACATAGCCAGGACAGCTGACTCAAACTGACCAAGGTGATGTTCCATACTATATGACCCTGCTCAACAATAAAAGCCAAGAGAAAGGAGGAGGAGGGGGATAACATTTATTATCGTGGTGTTTGTCTTCTGGAGCAACTACTACTTTTGCTGAAAGGCTGCTTCCTGGGAAGCGGCTGGACATCACCTGCTGATGTGAAGTAGAGAATAAATCTTTTGGTTTCCTTTGTTTCTGTGGATGGCCTTTCCTTTTGCTTTATTACACTGCCTTTATTTTGACCCAAGAAATTTTTTTCCATCTTTATTTTCTCCCCCTGCCCCATGAAATGGGGAATGATAGAGTGGTTTGGTGGGCACCTGGCACCCAGACAAGGTCAGTCCACCACGAAGGGAAAATATTAAGTCGTCACTCTTTTTTTGTGTTTCCTTCTGTTGTCTTTTTTTTTTTTCCTTTTACCATCTCTTTGAGAGAAACGATGTGATTTTTCCGAATTATCACTATATTTGCTCCCATCTTTTGTCAGCAACTCTTAACTACTGTGCCATGTAATGAAATAATAACATACAGTTACTATGGGTATAAAAATGGTAAAATGCTTTGTTCTGCTTCTGGCCAGTGACACAGTCAGTTTAGGATTCTGAGATAAAGAACATCCATAAACGTCTAGCCAAGCACCTAATCCCTCATTCTTTCACAGTCACAATGTTTCAGTTTTTTTGAAACCCCCTTCTTTTTTTTTTTCTTTGTTAAGCGCTACTTTTTCCACACTAGGAACATTATTTTAGTGTAAACAACTTACAGCAATGTGATAAACAATTAGAATTTTGTTGGTATTCCTGATACCTACAGTAAGTAGAAATAGGGCAATTGTCTATCATGAGACTGATTATCACAGGGTTATATTAGTTTCAATGATACTTGGATCAGGAAAGCTTTCAGATTCTCATAATTAAATTTTGCTTAGTGAAAGAGGAACTCACTTCAGTATAGGAACTTCTCTAAAAGTATGGACCCCTACTCTTGGAATGGACTGGTTGCTCACTCAGCGGACTACTTCTAACTCAGGTAACACTGTGCACCTTGGTGCTCCCATATCCTGTTTGAAGACAGTTTGCAACAGTATTTCAGAAGGCTGGAGCTGGGATCTCGCTTTGATTTGCTTTTCATTCAATGCTTAGCAAGGTCTTGACATGTATTTGAAGTCTATGTGGGTTTCCTGACATCTGTTCTGCTTGAGATAGTTAATTTAAAAACAGGATTTGAAGGGACCTCCCTCATTCTCAAAATCCAGTTGCTCAGAGTCAAATGACAGTTTTTCATCTTATCCTTTAGAACTGCATCAGAGGTCACCTTTTTCCTCTGTCACCTTGCTTGCAAATTCATCTGCAAACTCAGCCTCTTCACAGCCAGAAATACTCCTCCAATTTCTAAGCTGGAGATATTCTTGCCAGTTTACCGCATTTGTATCTCAGCCAGACCTGGGATTTTAGTCCCCTTACCTGTCATACAAAATCTTCCTTTCTAATCTTCTGCAGAAAGCAAGATATCCTTTTTATTGGACAGTATCCATAGAGTGATTAATGACTAAAGTTAAGTGCCCATTTGATGCTCTAACCCGCAGGTAGAATAAGAGCTCAGAAATAATCATTTATTGTTCTTTCTTTTCAAGCTGTGATCTTGGCCTGGATCCTCTGGTAGGCTAAGTGCTGAGGATTTCAGTGCAGCTGTCAGTTTGAATAGTTTCCCAAGTGCATCTTATTTTTTATTAGTATTCTGTGAGACCAAGGAGGATGTATAAGAAACTTGATACCAATTGCCCTGACTATGGTGTTGTCTTCTCTCTTCATTGAACAGTATATAATACTGCATGAAGAAAGGCCAGAAAAGACTGAAATGGTTCATTAAAGTTATACAGGTTTTATTGAAGTCCCACAGAAGTTACTGGAAAGGCTGCAGTCAGTTTTGGATGAGGTTTATGGCTCAGAGGATCTTCTAATATAATCCACTTTTATCCTCATCACTTAGCAACTGTGTTCTTCCATTCTCTTTCAATAGGAAAGGCTCTGATTCTTCCTTAAAATGCTGTAACATGATGTTGCGTGTTGATTGAACACCTTTCTTAAACAAGAACCATCTCTAAAACTGCATCTTGCCTGCAGAAATCTGGGGTGGTTCCACTCTTTTCTTGAGACAAGTACCATGGCAGCCAGTGAAAAAATTGTAAATAACTCCTTTGCATTTCTAGGTTCAGAAGTTTCCTCTTGTAAGAACAATAAAAACTCTTTTGGAAAGATTTCCCTGCTTTTTAGAGGAGTCGTTATTCAGTCTGAGGATGGACTTAATGGAATTCTCAAATGCCATATGATAGCTAGAGTTTCCAGCAGCTGAGTAGAACTGAGCATCTCCTTTATTGTCTCTAGGGATTAGACTGTTCTTATCCCATTTCCTAGCCAATGAGCTTTAACTTTTCAGTTAAACTGGGTTCAATTATAAAATCAAGTGTCTGCCAGAAATCTGGCATATACTCTGGAGAGTTCCAGAACTGCTGCCAATTAAAGCAAAATGCTCACCATCAAATGCAGGTTTAAAGGGAGCTGTTTACTTTTCTGACCTTAGACCTGCTGGAATAATTTGCTTGAGAATAAAATTCAGTGCAAATTTAACAGTTTTTGTAAAGGGAACCTATCCCACTTCAGTGGAAAAATGTTTTTTTAAATCAACAGTTGTATATTTCTAAATCAGATTTTCCTGTTATTGTCTTTAGGAAGGTAGACAGCATTGATCAGTGTAAGAACCTCAGCCGCTATTGTTGGTGTATATTAGCTACATCACCTGGTTTTGCTCTAGAATGCTGCTTTTAGAAGGTGTTTCCCTCCTAAATGAGTCAGTTCAACTGATTTAAGTTTCCATGGCATCAATTGCTTTATTTAACTCTCCCCCTTCTCCCCAAACACAGGCTATTTTTTAGCTCTGACAACAATTAGTTAAGGCCTTTGCATCATGGAGATCTCAATTTTAGAATAAGAATAACAAATTACAATAAGAATAACAAAACAAAAAAAACCTTCTGAAAAGAACTCCCCCAAAAGGCAGACACACTTCTTGTCTATCCCAAAAATGTACCTTGAATCCCACATGCACAGAATACTGCAGCACCACCTTTATGCGTTTGCTCCTGCTTGTTCTTGTGGCAGGTGGAATCACTCTCTGCTTCAATTTAGTCAATGGAGAGGTTACAGAGCTTGAAGTCTCACCAGATTAAGCAAGGGAAGAGATGTCCATATGCCCCAGCACTGGCCATGGAGTCAACACTCTTTGCTGATCACATCTCAGGACAGGACTTCTGTGCATATCAGATTACATGAGATTACATGAATTCAGATTACATGAATTACTAGAAACTGAAATGACTGGAGTGTTGCTGAGTTTTTCAAAGTGTGAAGGCAACCCATGAATTTGGGGCTAGTTGCATGTGCTCAGAATCTCATGTCGAATGCAGACAGAAATATTACCTTATATTTGGGCATACGCCTATGAATTAGGGATACCTTGCTGTGATGTTGCTGCAAACAGCTGGAAGCGTATTAACTACACAAGGTCTTTACTGGCTAGTTTTAAGATCATCTGAAAGTTGGATGTGCACTGCAAAATGTTTTTTGTCTTAGCATTTGCCTTCTTTGGCACCATCGAGTCAGTCCAGGCATAGCTTTTTCTGCAGGTAGGTAAAAATCTGAAAAGACCTTTGAGACAAAAATAGTATCTGAATTCTTTACTATGAGGGTGATGAGATACTGGAAAAGTTTTCACAGAGAATTTGTGGATACCCATTCCTGGAAGTGTTCAAGGCCAGGTTGGATGGGGCTTTGAGCAACCTAGTCTAGGTAGAATGGAGACTGGAATGAGATGAACTTCAAAGTCCCTTCAAACCCAGACCATTCTATGATCAATAAATGTCTTACAACTTTGTGTAGAGTACTGAAATCACAATGACAATAGCAAAAAAAGGCTTGTGGCAACTCTTATGCAGGCAAAACCCACCAAGTAATAGAAACTTTAAAGGCTGAGAACAAATTTCCGTCCTACTTCCCACCTGACTAATGTTCAGTGCAGTTTGGATAAACTTTGGATTACATCTCAAAACTCATTCTAATATAATATACCCATGGATTCCTTTTGCCATTGTTAAATCTCGTATGTAGCATTCTGAACCTCACAGGGCACGTAATATGTAAATAACTCGATATAGATAAATATCTATCAAGGGCTGTTGCATCCAATGATAACTTCATCTATTTCTGACACTGTATTTTCCATTTTAAAATACAAACTGGAAAGACATCTGAAAGTGATAGGGAACAGTTCCATCAGCTGTCTGAGATTGCAGAGAAGAATTCCCCAAGCACTGTGCAACTTCCTGCACATCCATCAAGTGCTGTTGGTTATAATTATCCTGCCAGAGTGAGGTACGAGCTCTGATGAGAAGCATTATCATGGAGTAAGACTTACACTCCCATGTTTTTGTCAGATTATAGTTAGTACTTTACAAAGCAGCCTAGTTCAAAGTAAGGTGGCTGCAACAGTCTCCTGGAGTGGCTTTGAAAGACATAGCTCCTTAAATGCACCCTAGCTTTATATGTTGTTAGGGTTTTATTACATGTCATGAATGACCTGTTTGGAGTAATCTACAATGGCTGAGCAAAATGGAGTAGATTCTTCCACAAACTGCAGTGATAAATGCTGGTACAGATTCTGCTGACTACTTGGAGTAAACGTGCTGCTCTTCTGGGCAAATAGCACCATTGATTTCAGGTCTGGATGGCTGAGATAATCAACCAAGGGATAAGGGACATTTAGACACATTTAGATCCTCCTAAGAACTAAGGTTTTGGTTTTTTGATCTTTCCCATTTGGGATGAAAGTAAAATTTTGAAGTTAGATGTGTATGCCCAGCATGGACAGATACATATACATTTCCTAATAATTTCCAAAGATTTTTGTCTGAATAACAACACCTATTTTGTCCTCAAGGGCCATTAGAAATCCAGTGAGTTTATTTAAATAAAGATGCTTTGGAATGATGAAAAAAAAAAGTCATGCTGATTATGTTTGATTTTTATTGTTTGCAGGGGAACGTGACCTTTTCTTGCTCAGAACCACAAATTGTTCCCATCACCTTCATGAGCACCAGTCGAAGCTACTTGCTACTACCTGGGACTCCTCAAATTGATGGTTTGTCAGTCAGCTTCCAGTTTCGAACATGGAATAAAGATGGCTTACTTCTGTTCACTGAATTGTCTGAAAATTCAGGACCTCTCTTGGTTTACCTCCATGGTGGGAGATTGACATTACTTATTCAAAAAGAGACTGAGAACCCAGTGGAAATCAGTGAAGGTGCTTATTTTTTGTTTACTTTCACTTGTCTCCCTCTAAAATACAAAGTTTCAGCTCCACAGGATGAAAGGATCAAGAAATAAGGAAATACCCAATCTTCCTTTTTCTTTTAAATTTTCTTTTGATTTCCAGTGGTAGAGCCACCGTATACAGCTTGATCTAAGCATGGAAAATTGGCCTCTTGAGATCTCTAGGCTCAATCTGTCTTCAGTAGTCATCTGGGAGGCAGCTCAGCCACTGCACCTTTCTTCAGAACAAGTTAAGGCAGCCCCAAAGCTGATTTTCTTCCTCTGACTGTAACTTTCCACTATCTCTTTATGCTACACTCAGAAGAGAGACTGAGCATGGTCCTTCTTCTTCTCCTTACACTCCCTCATGGGCCTCCTTAGCCACTTTGCTAGTTGGTTTTTGCAATGCAGCTGGTGGGATGAAAGAAGGACAAATAGAGTTGCCTCTTTAATTTAAAATTGTGGGGAAACTGCTTGTAAACACTTACCAGAACACCTTTGCATTGGATTACAGAGACATCAGGGAAACAATTTCAGATGTACAACAAAGGCAGGACCAGAGTGGCCCAGGTACCATGCCAATGTGACTCACATAAGCCATGCTGGCATCCCAAACAGAAATATTCCTAGTCCAGGGCCTCTGCATATCCCTTTGATGCTATGCAGGCATGTTTGGGGGGAGACTGGGAAATTCATTTTTTGCTTTGCTTGAATACCAATTGCCAAAGGTGGACTAATGGAACTCAGCTGGAACAAAATAATAATAATAATAATAATAATAGCAGTAACAATAATAATATCTATTATTAATAAGTGTCTATAACAATATAATTATGACAATGATAAATGTTGTTAGATAAAAGAGAGCAGATGTTTAAAAGCATTTAATATTAAAATATCCCCTGTAAAGACTAAAAGAGAATAGATGTATCTATTAAAAGAAGCAGAGATAAAAACTGACAGAGTTGTCAAAGCAGAGCTGTTCTATATGCGGTTCGTTCCTCTTTATGATAGAAAATGAGGCAGCCCTGCATCTATTCTTATTCATGTAGATTGCCACAGCCATAGCTTGCTGCAATTGAACACTGAAAACTGAGGTTTCAGCCTTTATTGCAGTCCTAATTAAATTGTTGACAAAGCTGAGACAATGTCAATATTTATTTGAGTGTGAATGTTTTTATGTAATTCCGAAATCATGAACCTGAGCCCAGCCTTTGTTTCTATCCAAAACATGGCTAAGCTGCCTACTTACACATGGAAAATATGCAGAAAGTGCAAATACCATGTTCTGCAGATGTCAGGTACTCACAACAAACTCACGCTTGCTCAAGAATGAACCTATTTTTTGTCCCAAATGGGACCTATTTTGTTTTGTCATCGTTTCAAACTTCAGCAGCATATTTCACTTCAAAATGGACTTGTTCTAGTTGAAAAATCATACATTTTTGATGTAAAACCAGCCTCTAATTCTATGGCAATTGTGCATGTGTTAACAGCCATTACTGAGGAAATACTCTCATTTTTGAATCCATAATGAAATGGCTTTTCATACAAATAACACCCACATTTTTTTTTATTGTGTTTTGAACTGTTCCCACACCTCTTTGTGCTACTAAGTGCTCGTTTGTTTTCTCTGAAAGCTACATTAACAAAAATATTCTGTTAGGGAGGGGAGTAAATACTAGTTGTCTGTACCTGATCTCAGTGACTCCAGCCTGACAGTAGCATATTTTGAACTGTAATTAGGTTGCTTGTGATCTGCACCACTGTGTGTGAGCTCAGAAGTTTGCCCACTGATTTTTACGGCTGTCAGAGTAGTGGATGTGGAGTTTCTCTGGAGCTTTGTGGTGCTGTTTCAAGAGCCACATGGTGCAACACTGATTTTCAGAATAAGGAAACAGAGAGGTCAGATCCCACTTCACTCAAATGTGTAGAAAAAAAAGAGGCTACTCCGTGTTGTTATCTCTCCTTTACCTTTTTCTGGTCAGAGAAACAATCCCAGCTCTCAGAAGATCAGTGTTGAAATCCAATGTAGAAAGGTGCAAAGTGCATCCATTAACAGCACTGTGTGCTGAAGGGTTTTAAGAAACCTTTATTTCTTAATGCACACTAATGTGTGCATTAGTGCTGAAGGGTTTTAAGAAACACAGATCCTGCTGATATCTACTGGACTCTGTCAGGTTTCATATGGAGCCTGAGAACAGGGTATGACTGTCTCACTGAATCTAGTGCTCTGTGACCTCATGTTTAGTACCAGAAGCTCAATAGAGATCTCTGCACGCTCCTGGGCAGCATTTACCAACAGACTGAAGATAGACATAAACATACACAAAATGATACTAATGTGCTGCCACAAAGGTGAAGGATCTGGCTGTAGTGCCAGGTTAGATTCAAATGGAGACAACCTACTTAAATACTCTCAAAAGCTTTCCCTTTCTTTGGCCCTTCTGTGCCAAGCTGGAAGCAAAAGGAGGTTTGAAGACCACAGTTGACTCCTGCACCTCTTTTTTCACTCTTTGTACTTGTTTTGTGCTAGGCACCAATCTCTACGATGGTCTTTGGCATTCTGTTAACATCAATGCCAGAAGACATCGCATTACCCTGACACTGGATAACAACGCTGCCACTGCCAGCCATGCAACCACTGTTTCAAGGATCTACTCTGGGAATAGATACTATTTTGGAGGTAGGTTGTTTCAGACAGGTTTTTGTGATGCAGATCCTCAGGTACTTGCCATTTAGTTCTCCCCAGGTGCTGGGAGAACTCTCCAGCTAAGAGCAAATGGAATGACTGATTTTGGACAGCCTATTAAGCTGCAATGTATACAGCACTGTGGGCAGATTGAATGGTGTTGGTTAAGCCTGACAGAGGGAAAACAAACAGAACTGCTAGCACAACTGTAAAAAACTGATAATTTGTAGTGGTAGCCATTGGATACCTACATATAGCTGGCAAAATAGGCAAAATCTACAAAACTGTATTAACTACAAGTGGGATTTTTTGGGGCTTTGTTTTTAGGGTTTTTTTTTTCCTTGTTAAAAGGCCCTAGAACTATTAGTATTAAAAATATTCTTGTAGGTATCACAGTTCTGATCAGGCTCAGTGACTCTAGACTTCAGAGCTTAGATGACATATGGCTCAGATCTGCAGAGGTATTTAGGTACAGTGCTCTCATAGAAATGAATATAGGTTTAGTTCAATTTTTAAAATTGAAAGAACAGCCTTGAAAAATACTCTCTTCTCCTTTTTGGAGTGCAAGCATTAATTTAGATAACAGTAGTGTCATTAACTGTCTTTTTATATAAGATATTTCTGTGTAGTGCTTACTGGATAGAGCACTAAGCGAAGATGCACAGGAGGCTTTGGATCTCAGAGTTGTCCAAATATTGAGGAAGCTCAGATACAAGTGGTTTTCTTGCTGTCCACAACATTTCATCCTTTTACTGTGTGCATTTTTTCAGTAACAAAATTTACCTCATAACGATTTTACATTTTGTACAACTTTTTCAATGTGAGTTAGTTGTTATCAACTGTGGAGTTCAAAAATTAAAAAAAATCACATTTTGATTTTGCTTAGCACTTGTGAAAACCTCATACTCTTATATTTCCAGTAGCTGTCTGCTCTCTATTTTTTTTCTCCCGACCAGATTTGTAACACAGGAGGTTGCGTAGCACAAGGAATAAAAACATTTGCAATAATAAGCCTATGAGTTCTTGCATTATGAAATCCCAGCAGAAATAGTTGAACATTCCAATATTCTTCTCTGCCTCTTCTCTTTTTCCCACAGGGTGCCCTGACAATTTCACTGATTCCCAGTGTTTAAATCCCATTACTGCTTTTCAAGGCTGTATGAGGCTCATCTTTATTGATAACCAGCCCAAGGACCTCATTTTAGTTCAGCAAGGCTCCCTGGGGAATTTTAGTGATTTACACATTGATCTGTGTGGCATCAAAGACAGGTAATTATTATTTCCTCTTTCTTGTATTTGTTCTTTTTTCATCCTAGTGGTTTATAAATACAGGTTGCATTAAGTGAAAATTCTAATCTGCCAACATTACGGATATTAGGCATAATAGAGCTACTAATAGAAAATACCACAACAAAGATAGGAGGACTGGAGGGGAAATGGTTTCAATTACAGGAGGCTCTCTTCACATTGACTTGTAGGAAATAGAGTATGCAAATTCAATCAAACTACAGATTGGTGAAAGGATTAAATTTTATGCACAAACAACATTAGATTGCTTTGAAGTTTTAGAGGAAATGAAAGAGAAGGAAAAATTACTTGATTTATCAGAACATGTCATTCCCTTAATATATTAGTTGGTTTTGCTTAAGTGAATAATTTACAATTTTTCTTGTTAGCCATTACAGCACATTCATGATGAAGATATGGTGCACCTCATGTGCAATACTGCACTTTCAGTGGGACATTGTAATGATGAAATGTCTGTATCTGCCAGAGACACCTTTGAGTTTAAGTAGTAATCTGAATCCCTCCTAAGTTGAAACCTGACAGAAACCTCAGATTTTCTCGTAAAATAGAGAGGAAATGAGCAACCATTTTTTTTTTAAAGTACTTTGTAATTTCTCTTTTGTTTCTTAGGGATTTTTAGTGTCTAAATATTTCTGAATTATTTCTGCAAATGTGTGCTTTGAAGTTAGTATGTGAAATAATTGGTTCTGGGTTTTTTTCTTTTTAATCTAGCTAAATTCTGAAAAATGGAAATGGAACTGCTCCTGGAAATGTCGTGTGCTTCAGATAGTTAAGGGAGTAGTAAGGATATTTTGGAAATGCATTAGGACTTAAGCATTTCACGTAATTTTTTCAAGGATGTTGCTTAGAGAGTTGGAGCTGAAGGCCAGTCTCCATTATTCTTTACTGTAGGAGGGAACAGCCTGCTGGAGCTGCTGTTTTCTGATAAGTGGGCAAAACCTCTGTGATCTGAGACCTTTATGCTCATTTTTATATGTTCATGTTTGTTAATTTGTATGGAGAAAGTGCTCAATTTGCTGATCAAACCTCTTTCCATGTTTAATGGTTACTGAATTCAGGGGGATGTGAATTTCACATTCGGTGTGCCTGAAATGGTAGATGGAATTCATAAGATATAGCTGATTTAATAAAAGGAATAAAAATGTCATGTTTCCTGAGACTTAAGAGAAAGAGTTTTGTTGTTTTCTTGGAAAAACAGATTTTTTTAAAATCAAGTGACCCATTCAAAACCAATTTGTGTGTTTGTATCTTGAAACAAAAGAGAACTCTTCTGGTATGCTTCAGAGGTGCTGTGGAATGTCTCCAATGCCTTCATTGTCACCAAGTGCAGGCTACAGTGTAACCCTGTGGTTCTACTGAAATTATCTTCCTGATCTTTGGCGTACCAAGGATGTTGAGCATCAATCCCTGATAGTACCATAAAACTATTTAGGAGAAGAATCCAAATGTAATAAGAATGGTAGTGTTTTACATCAACAACAGATTCTTGTGGAACATATTACACACACAAAAAAAAGTTATATGTGATCTAGTGAAGATTTAAACACTCCATTCAAATGCTGTTCTCTGGACAGCTTTAAGTTTATATGTCCATACCATATGACCCAGATAGATCTATATGAGACATGATCTCTAGTAGTTATTATCATATAGTAGATATGATATACTAGATCATAGAGTAGATATGATCACAAAACCAAGGTAGATTTTTAAAAAGGGGAAAAAAAATTATTTAGAATTGGCAAAAAAGAATTGTCTTATAGATGTATTTGGTGTATCAGTGGAGGTGTCCTGAAGGGGAAGAGGGAAGCCTGTGGTGTGGGAAAGTGTTAGGTTGAACTTCAGAAATTCTCCTCATCATGGAAAGGTGTGAGCCTCACTGGCACTGTGGAGATTGAAACTTAAAGTGCTCATGAAATGGCCAGTCTGAAAACTCATGAAAACTCCTTGTCTGAAAACTCCAATAACTGTACTTTTGCTGAGAAGAAGAAAGGATATATGCTTCGGATTTTTGTGGTCCAAATAATATTACACTTTTTACACATCTGCGATACAATCTTGAGAGAAGTTAAATTTACAGAATTCATTTCATGAAGTTAAGTTGTTCAGTTCAAAGAAAATAAATAAGGAAATTGATCCCAAGCCAGTGGATGTGCTGGGGAAAGACTGAACAAGAAAGTATTTGTGGAGAGTTTTCCTCCTAGTAATTTTTGAAAATTGTAGGTTCTGCAAGCTTATATTATGGCATAATCGGTTATAACAAAGTAAAGGTGCAAAGTTTGAGATAACAGAAGATTGGAATGCAGTTGTGCCAGGTCCTGCACTCAGATCACAACAACCCAATGCAATATTCCAGACTGGAGGCGGAGTGGCTGGAAAGCTGACCAGCAGAAAAAGGAGCTGCGGGTGCTGGATGACAGTGGCTGAACAGAAGCCAGTGTGTGCCCAGCTGGCCATAAAGGCCAATGGCATCCTGGCCTGTATCAGAAATAGTGTGTCCAGCAGGACTAGGGAAGTGACTCTTCCTCTGTACCTGGGACTGGTGAGTCTACGCAATCTTGTGTTCTTTTGGGCCCCTCGCCCAAACAACAGTGAGGTGCTGGAGTACATCCAGAGAAGGGCAGTGGAGCTGGGGAAGGGTCTATAGAGCAAATCATATGAGAAGTGGCTGTGAAAAACTTCTTCACTGAAAGGGCTGTCAAGCACTGGAATAGACTCTTCAGGAAAGTGGTGGAATCACCATCCCTGCAATGGTTCAAAAGACATGTGGATGTGACACTTTAGTGGTGAACATAGTGGGGCTGGATTAACAGTTGGACTCAATGATCTTGGAGGTGTTTTCCAACCTTAAGGATTCTATGATTCTATCTAAAGACTCCATTGATGTCTGTACACTAGGCAGTGTACCCTTCAGTAGATTTCAAATATTCTCCAAATTGATTCAATGCACAAAATGTCCGACATTTTCAGTAACTATAATTCAACTGGTCACTCTAGTTGAACTAGTGCTCTGTATCACAGAGGCTTTGGATTATAGGAAAGCTGGGGTCTGGCTCCAGCTGTGTAGGATCCAGCTGCTTGTTCTGTCTGTATAAGGAGTATTAAAAATCTGTAAAAGGCTATTCTCCAAGAAATGTGATCTTGCCTTTCTTAATTCTAAGATTTATTGCAGTGTGCACTGTAAAGCACACATTTTTGTAAGTTTGGCGCATGTGGGAATCGTGTAGCTTAATTACCATGTAAATGGGACATTTGTCTTAGTTATCTAAGCAAAAAACGTCTTTTGAGGAATATCCTCTATTTAGAAAGCAGTTTATTTGTTACAGTCTTATAGGCCAAGCTCATTCAGACTTGGGCTCTGAAAGCAGCTCACTGCAACATGTGCCTGCTCTTAAAAAGAGAATTAATGACTCTATTTTGAAAGATAACAAACTGGGATGACTATTGATGCCAGCAGTATGTTTTGGAGAGAGAATTCAGTTGTGCAAGCATATTATACACACACCACACATACACACCCTGGGACTCTCTGTATAAAGTGATGAACCTTCATCTGAAGGACTGATCCTTAATGTCTCACTATCACTCATCTCTAATATTTGAACAATATGTGTGCTCAAGTGAACTTGGCATTAATGCCTTCTGTTTCTCTGTATTTGTTGTTTCTACAGTAACTATTTCTTCGGAAGTAAATGCCCTGCCACTACCTGGGATATCAGAGAATACACACAAAAAATAGGACTGTCCATAAAAATATACAGAGTTTAGCCTTCCTTCCATTTGGTGGCAGGGGAGACAGTGCCAAGTGAAGATGCTTTTGGAGATATAAGTGAACTTAACCATCTTGCTGAACCTGCTTTAAGCAGGGAGCTTTTGCTAGAGACATCGAGAGGCTTCCTACAGCCTTAGCAATCCTGTGAACGAGCCCACCCTGTAGCTGCTCTGGTCCTGGTTGAATGGGCAGTTCAGGACGTATCTGTGAGAGCTGAGATCAGCGGATAACACAGAAAACCTCACATATTCTGTGCTTGCAGTAGGACATTAAGACCTTGAACACAGCAATATGGGCTGTCCAGATGATGGAAGAAGGCCCATTAGCACCATCACTTGCAATTCTCTTGTACAGTACCTAGACATTGCCTTTAGGTGACACATCCTGTGCAGGGGGAGACATCCCCAATCTATTCAAGTCAGAGCTCTGTCTGCTTCACAAGCCCTGCAAAGTATTCCCTTCTTCACCTCCTTCAAGACAAAGCTGCTCCTGCAAAACCAATGTTCCCAGTGCCTTATGGAACAAAAACTAGAATCTGTAGAAGGAACCAATTTTTCTTGTAGCATTGTTCATGTAGGACTTTTGGCAGGCAGACACTGCCTGCCTACTACTAATCCCATTAACGAGATTTTTTTTTCTTCTCAGTATGTATAGTTGTGTGATTGTGCAAATACAACCAAGAACAGAGGGCTCAGTCTTTTTTGAGGATATTGAAAAGTGTGATGTTTACACTGCTCCTGTCACGAAGTGTTAGAGGTCATATCTGACTATGGTGCATTTATCCCTGTTGCAGTGAGAGGTAAAGAAAAATTGAGACAATATTGTGCTAAGCCACAAAGGTCTTCTCCGTCTTTAAAAGGAAATAGATTTCATTTTATCCATCTCTTTTTTTTTGCCTTTTCAGGGCTTCTGCTTTGTTAGGAGGGCAGGTGCACATCAGGGCTTGTTTGCTTCACACTGAATTAAAAAGTCACAAAATAGAGTTTCTTACAGCATACTGGCATTTCACCTCTAAGGCATGGTACAGAGCAGAAAGTAACAAGGCAGAGATGCCTGGAAGTGAAGGTGCCATGAAGTCCTTGAACTCAGAGACCTTTCACTGGGGAGGAAAGGAGATATCTTTCAGTATTGATGCAGCCTTTTTGACCATCTCTGACCAAAAGCCATCTCATATCAGCCTAAACAAAAAAAATGCAGACTCTCTTTGAATTTATTTTCAGTTCAGAGTGATATGGATTTAAGTTCATGGCTACAGGGACCATTCATCCCTCACTCCTGGTGTTTTGAACTGTTAGTATTTTTTGAGAAGTGAGGCATCTTCTGGG
Source organism: Pachyramphus minor (assembly GCA_013397135.1). Taxonomy (NCBI): domain Eukaryota; kingdom Metazoa; phylum Chordata; class Aves; order Passeriformes; family Tyrannidae; genus Pachyramphus; species Pachyramphus minor. The sequence continues at coordinate 681,269 of VYXB01004171.1, read as the reverse complement.
AGAGACATATTAAGCCTAAAAGCTTCCAGGAGAAAATCTGAGCAGTAAGAAAGTCTAATAAGAATGGAATAATGTTTTTGGTCTTTGGTCCTTAATGCCTTAAAGAGCAGATGTCAGTGTCAAGGGATGAGGAGGTGGTAAGCAGCATAAAAAATTCATTTGCTTCTCATACATGGAGTAAGTCAGAAAGAATTCACTCCATTCTCTTGATCTCCACCAAGTCTCTAGCTTGAAGTGTATGGCCAGGCTCCCTGTCCTTCACCTGCAGGTCCTGTATTAGTGTTTTACAAATACAAGATGGAAACAGTACTTCTAGTTTAGAGAGGAAAAACATAACAACATACTACAGAATGTCTTTTTTCTAGTGGAAAAATGCATTTCCCTCTTCAGTATTCTATGATGTTTGCAAATATTTCTTGACCCTGTCACGCAGCTTCCTGAAAATGGGTTAGGGATGTGGTTACAGAAACTTCTCACTCAGCAGGTTAAGAAATCTCAACTGCATCTAGTACAGCTGCTGGTTGCAGTGTGCCTGATACAGATCTCTTCTTTCAGTCTTTTTAACACTGATGAAAGGCACAAAGCTGCTGTCCCTGGAGATGCCAGTGCTTCCCTTCTATGCTTAGTGTGTGTGTGTGGGGCAGAATGGAGGGCTGAGTCTTCTTGTGCCTTCTCAAATTGACAAATCCTAACCTGTCTCTTCAGGAGAATGATAACAGAAGTCTTAGTTTCTCTAGTGCTAATAATAGTTCTCTAACCTCAGGTTTATTCAGTGCTGTGATAGGCTAGAAGCTCAGATCATTTGCTATTTTCTTCATGCCGTGTTTTATCCCGTTAGCTTAGAGGAAAATATGCTTGATGCCATTCCCCTGATCTAAGCAGGACCCCTGAACCATAGAATTGATACCAAAATACTAGGCTCTTACTATCTACAGCCTTCATTTTGAAATTTGATATAGCTGGCAGCTGTGCTCATTTTGAAACAAAAAGCAGCTGGTAAAAAAAACAGGTGTGCTAATGTGTCCAAGTGAGGAGCAGCAGGGAGGTAAGCAAACACTGTGAAGTAAACATTAGCCAGGGCTTCCACTTGGCAAGACTGTTCTTGGTTATCAGTCTTGCTTCTAAATTTTTGTTCTCCAGAAAGATATGCAGAACCCAAACTGTTCCTTGAATGGGCCACTCTAGAGGAAAAAAAAACCATAAAATAGGACTGGAAAACATGCCTTGCGAAGACAGATTGATTAAGTTCTTTAACCATGTCACCAAAAACCAGGAAATAAACTCTCCAACCAGTTTGTTAGGTTAGAAAGCCAACACTGCTTTATTCAGTGCTGGGTGCTTGGGGTTCACTCCACCTAATGTGTGCACCCAGAAACCTAGCAGACCACGTTGTATTCATGAAACCAATACACATTCACTACATTTCTATTACATATTCATTATATTTCTTGAATGTATGCATACTGGCATATATACTAATTATTTCTATGGACTTACTTGGATATGGTTCCAGATCTTCTAATTAATCTTTTCTCCTTGAGAGTATCTCAAATATGTGGTCAGGTCCTAATGTACTTCTCTTATCATTCTTTGCTCAGACACACAATCCTTGTTCTCAAAAGTAAGGCATCTGCTAGTACATATTAATCACTGATATAGGTAAATAAGGAAGCAATAGCTGCCTATTAGAGAGTTAACACAAAACCACATTAATCTCTGGCATTTGTACTAAGCACTCTATGGTACAAAACTAAGTATTTTAACTGTGGATATAGGGGTCAAACACTATTGTGCTAAAGTTAAAAGAATTTTCCAACATCTTCCCTCAATGCTGCATAGACTCCTTTTTTAGGAAATATAGCTTATTTGGTAACAACCAGAAGAGATTGGTGAGGAGAGGCAGAATAATGGTCTTCAGGTGCTCAAAGGCTGCTGAAGCACTGAAGGGAGTAATCATCTTTTCTGACCAAGATGTATGGGAAAGCAGCCGTGACACTGATTGCCTGAGGAGACTGTCAAGTTTCTGTCACTGGAAGGCTTTGCAAAGTTGGACGAGTCTGTGAGAAATAATGAACATGGGTATAGGTGATTCTACCTTGGCGTGTGAGCATGGACTGAGTGATTTTCCAGGTTCCCTCCAGCTCTGTACAACTCTGTTGCATTTGCTCAGGCTTCTCCAGCAGCTGAAACAGTTGTGTATTGTTCTTGCTTTGGGGGTTCTGAGGTGTCAACAACCATAAGACTTTTGAAGAAAAAAAAAAAGCAAAACCCAAAAAAACAATGAAACAACCAACTCAAAAACAAGTGGAAAATATTTTTCAGGAATTCAGCTCAGGATATATCACACCTATGAGAAAGCTCATTTAGTAGATGTATCTCTCAGACACTCTAAGGCAGTGAGTGCTGCAGTGGGGAATAGGGACTGTGTAGTCCATGGTATGGTTTGGTGGTTTTTTTCATAATCTGGGAAATATATATGAAACGGGGGAAAGGAGCAACCCTTCCTACTAATATGCCACTTCCCTTACTTGCTTGATTCATTTTTACAACTTCAGGATGAAGCTATGTGATTGCAGAATTTAGAATTATGATTAAGCTCAAGTGAGGATTTTTCTTGGATGAAATGTAACTTGATTCCCTTCTACTTGGCGTGCTGTTTTCATGAGATCCTAGGACATCTTGGAGTTGAAGTGTCTGCCTCTCTTTCTGATATAGTGAAAATGAGGGTGAGAAGTTTGTGAGCTGTTTGGAGAAGGCAGGGACTGAGGCAATGGATAACTATAGAAACATCTCCTACTTAGTTAATCAAGCCAACAGCTGTGTGTTGATCCCTTCACAACTTCTATTTCAATTGCTCAGAGATAAAATTGAAATCCAGTTGGATGTATTCACTGACCTCAGCCTTGTCCTGACCAGCCCTTTCCAAGAAATGCATCCTCTCTGGGCCACTCAGAGGAGGTGCTGTGTGCAGCTCTGACTGCACAGTCTATAAGTCTGTCCTTCAGGCCTCATGGCAGTTTCTAAAACTGACACTCTATTCTTTTGTGTGCCACAAACTGTTCTCTACAGGGAGTGATTAAATAGGTTTGGACTCTTCAGCCTGGAGAAGAAAGAGCTAGGCAGAGTTTTGTGATGAGGAGCAGCATGAAGGAGGTGAATAGTAAACAAGAATTTGCTGTTTCTCACAAATTCAAGTCTTACACTACATCAAATTGGGTGTTGTTAGATGCTGTAGAGGTCAAACGTAAAGGAAAAAGCCAGTAAGGCGTACATGAATCCATAAGCCACAGATGGCTGGAAGCTGGCAAAGTGTTCAGTGGGATGCTCTTGAACTTATTTCATCAGCATTTTTGCTGTGACCCTGTCAGAGTAAGGAAATTGAAGGAGAGGCACTGTTGATCTGAAGCAAGTCTGGAGGGAGGTGATAAACTTAGGACTACAAAGTGCAAGTTCCTCACTGTTTCTTAAAACATCATTTTCATTTTGCCCAGCTATTTGTACTTCTGTTGTTCAAAACCAAAATATATTACATCATAGCTGTGCTGATCTCAAAATAGATTAGAATCTGACTGTGAATTTTGCTAATACAACTAATACTTTCCGCACTGTGTTTTCTCTTTCTATGTGTCAGTGGAATAGTGAGCGTGTGGGTCTATCTGTGTGTGGGCAAACAATGGAAGGCATAGCCTGGGGAAAACTCAGTCAGTCACTCATTTAAAAATAAATGAAACGGGTAGGAAAACAAATAAGCAGATGCTGAGAATTTGGCCACACTGTTGAGAAGCTTTGGGACTTCCCATTCAACAATTGGCTCGGATGCCAGATTTTCTGACTAGAAATACTAGCTCCAGTCCTGAAGCTGAGTTGGTTGTTTGCTGTGGTTGGCATCCTGTCCAGAGAATAGATGCAGGAGTGTGGACTCAAGAGATATTGCAGCTAAAGAGTTGCCATGGATATTAGGAAAATGTGCCAGAAAGTCATTATACCTCAGTCCAGAAATGCTGGATTTCCAGCCCTTCATCATACAGCACAGATGCTCCCTTTGGGCTGAGCAAGGCCTGATGCTCTTACTGCAGCTGGACCCCTTGGAATAACAGCAGCAAGGGCTACAATGTTGCCTACAGCCTGAAGGCGTGGGTTGATTAATCTCATGCACTTCTTCATGCAGCGGGACAAACTGCTTTGCGGTGTTAGTCACAGAGAAGAAAATTCCATTTCCAGGAGTTCTTGCACTCTGCATGTACACAAACAGGTAAGATCTGCTGTGGTTCCCCCTACCAGCTCCTCTGAAGTCTATAAAGAGAAGTGCTTAGAAGCTACTGCAGTTGGGATAACTTGTGCCACAGAGCAAAGTTTCCCTGTAAGCAGAAAACTGGTCCCTTTTCCTCTGAATTGGTCTGTCTCATAGAACTCCTTTGCCCCTCAAGGTGGTGCTAGACAAATGTTTGCTTCCACAAGGCTTTTGAGGTAAATCTGCTTGGCACACATCCACAACAATGACATTGGTTCCATTGTATTAGAATTGCACTGTGACAGAGAAAACTCTGTTAAGGAGTCTGAAACTTTTTATGATTCTGCTGTTCCTGCCAGGACTGAAATGGCTTGAAGCAGTTAACTTTTTTGGGCAATTTAGCTGGACAGAGTTAGAGCTGAGGCAGATGCAAAAACACACTGTTGTACACCCACTGTTATATTATCATAAATTCTATATGTGATTTGTGCTTGAGTATATAACATTAGGCAGTCTTTTGATTAGGAACGCCTTTTATGTGTTGAACTATTGTTATCCCTAAATTAACTACGAAGGTATTCAGAGCCTGCTTTTCTTTAGGCTCAAGTTTGCATGAATGCATAGATAAATGCATGTGCTGCTCTCTCCATCTACAACTGCTGAGGTTCTTTAGCCTGACTACTGCAGTTTATGCTGATTTTGCACTGATGAAGCTTTGACAGGGTTGTCCTGTTTTTCCTTGGCTGGCACCTTGCCCTTGCTGTAGCAACTACTGACAGTACTTGTCAAGGACAACACTGGGAACTTCAGTTCCATAAAGTGACCTGGGGGAGGGAAGGAAGGTAAAAAAATATTCACATTGAATCCACCTTGGCAGATGGACGGATGTTGCATCTTGTAGAACATCCTGAGAATTCCAGTGATCTGCCATGGGGAACACAAAACCTGACCTCAGATATTTTCTTATGAATCCTGGCAGTGTTTCACCTCTGTAGCATCAGTGGGCAGACACAAACACACAGTAATGTTACCATCCTTATTAAACCAAGATTCATTTGCATATTCCAATTCTCCTAGCAAACACAAATGGAGAGAGCAGCATGTGGTACACTGGATAATCCCTGCAATAGGATTGGCATTAGCCGTTTACCTCATTAGGGAGAAGTATATGGAATTGATTCATGAGTTGGCTCCCCCGTACTTCTTGAATTCCAGAGCACAAATATTACCCTTACACCTATCCTTTTATCCCTACCCATGTTTTATCTGTGAAAATCCTTCATCATATTTTCTAAATAAATTATCTTAAAGTGTTCTTTTTCCTTGCTAATTAGAGCTGACCTTTTTAATCCTTCTTTATGCCTATTTCCTTTGTAGATTCCATTAGATTTTATTATCAATTTTTACTTACAAGAAATAGTATTTCTTTTTTCCTTTTTTTTCCTTTTAGTGTTGAACTTAAGATTACTTCATGTGTTGTACTGTCAAAATGGGCCTTTGGGAAATTAATTATTATTTCAGGTGAAGGGTGTTAGGATAAATGCAATATTTCCCAAATCTCATCTAAGTTTTAACATATTCCCTGCAGCAGAAGTCAAACTATATATTATCCTTCCATCCCCCCTAATTTGGCCATGCAAATGAGAAAGTACCCTGGCTAATTATGTCCAGTGAGTTTTAATTTTATTTGTTAGAGTCCCAGGCTGGAATTGAAAAAGCAAATGCTTAATATTGCATTCAACTCCACCTAAATACCTGCAATATATTGCAAAAGGAATAATTAAAAAAGAATGCCGAGCAAAACATAATTTGGCATCCATTCTTGTCATTCTCTATAGTTTTTCTATTTTCAGTATTTAATATCTTCTCTGCAGAAATGACAATTATTTTATAGTCCAGATTATTTTCTCTTTGCTTACATTTTATAGCAATGAATTGAATATTATAGATTACTCTCCTTGAGTTGGGATGATGGTCAAAGCTGGGATGACTTGAAGACATAAGAGGGGATGTGTCATGCGTCCTTTTTTAAAATATTTCTGATTTTGATTAAATCCAAAAATTGGTTTGAATATTGGCCACTTCTATCTCCAGCCTCAGACAAAACAAAGCATTTGTACTGCACGCCTTCAGATGCCGAAATACCTGGATCTAGGGTTTTTCCATTAAATGCTAGATACAGGAGAGATTGTCCTGCCTAGTTATAAGGATCTGATGGTTCAGATTAATAGTTCTTCTGATGTTTTGTGTCATCTTAAAAATCTTAAAAAGATCAACCCTGTGAGTGATTATTTTCCCTGTCACCCTTTGTCTCCCTTGCTTGTTTTAGGAGTCAGTGAACATGTTTACAAATAGCTCAGGGCATAATGAAAGTTCGTGTCTTCTTCCAGTTTATATATTGATTAAGGAAATTGTGGAAAAGTTTTCAAAAAGTTCCCCTTTTTCATACTTGATACTTTGTAAAACACTGACAATGTACTTTGTGCTTGTCCAGCAAAAATTACAATATTGTTAGAAATGCCTTTTTCATCAAATTGTCCTTAAAAAAATTATGTTTTTTCCACTTTCTCTGTATTAAAACCAAAGCAAAACACTGGAAATAATAATGTGTTAATGCCTTGTAAAAATCACTAGACAGTGAAATAGAGAAATAGAGAAATTATATTTTGTGAGAACTGAAGAATCTCTTTGGTCCTTCCCTAAAGTATGCACCTACATCACAAATTAGACATACTAACTAATGGAATTAAATTAATGGAATTAAACCCTTGTAGGTAGCTCATTTTGAAGTGTGAGTTCTGGAAATCTTTTCAGTACAACCCAGGTTTTAGGGTGGAAGGACAGGATGCAGAAAACCTGAGCAAGATTTAAAAAATCCAAACCCACAGGCATCGAAATCAGGGTGTTGAAATTAAAATCCCCAAAGTTCTGAAAAGCATCCACTCATCTCCTCATATCTATTCTAATGTTTAAACTTAGCTGAATAATGCAGGTAATGGCAGTACTTCTCTCTGTGATAGCTTGAGGGCTGACTGACAATGAAGTGTAATAAACCCATGTAGAACAATTTCCTGCTCTTGGACTGGTATATGATCTTTGTGCTGTCAGGTGCACTTGGTCTGTGGTAGTTATAAAATAAAAATATATTTTTACAGAGAAAAGACCCTGAAAAATTAGGCAGTCACAGTGGAAAATCCGCCTTTGAGAAGGGGGCAGTGTTCTAGGCTTTGTGTTTGTTTAATGGGAATGAAAATGAATGCTCAGATTATTTGGATAATGCCATGAGTTGTTTTTGCCTGTCCTGCCTTAACTTTGTTTTCCCTGGCTTTGTATCATACATGCAAGATCAGCTGCAGAAATGATGGTTCAGGCCTATTGTTTGTATAATTACTGTATTTCAGAGCAAAATAAAAATAGATTCCTCAGATTGATCAGTATCGTTCACTAAATCCTGTAAGTGGTAGGTAAAGAACTGGTTTGAGCAGGGTGAACTCCTTCCTATAACTGCAATGACTTCTACTTGTGGAAAGCTGCTGACATTTGATATATATTGTCCCTAAGAGTGTAGGGACTTCCCGCTTGTGTGGGAGAGAGATTTGTACTGAGGGAGACCCTTGTGGAGAAAGAAGGCAGTTTGAAGGTGGGTAAAGAGCTACTTAAGTGGCTTTTGGAATCCAACTTCAGTTTGGAATTGAGATTTCGGGGGTACCTGAATGGAATTCACCCCTATTGTTATTCCTTTAGAGTCAAAATTCATGTAATGTGCAATGCCATGGTAAATTAAAGGCCAAATGTGGAGATGCACGTAGGAGATAATATCCTATCCTTGTTTGTTTGCCTGATTCTTGCAGATGGCTTTTCTGCATTTGCTTTGTAAAATTATGAATTCTAAATGGAACAGCTGTCTGTACAGGATGGTTTATTTGTTTCCCTTTTTTCATTTTCAATTTTATTTATATAAAATCCTTTCAGCTGATGCCAAGCCAAACTGTCAGCACATTTACCTCTATTAAAAATGTAGGTATTCTAACAACAAAGCAATCAAACCTTAAAAAAAATGCCTTTTATCTAAGGCATAGATAACAGGCTCTTTTCCTTTTACTCCTGCCAGTCCCAGTACAACCTCCTCCCACAGTTCTGTTCCAGTCACATGCCTGAGGGCTGTTGTCACCAATGTTCAGATCTTCTAAATGTTGGTCTCACAGTGGTATGCCAGTTCAGAGTCTGAAAACCAAGGTGGCCAACAATGGAAATAATAATGTATTCGAGAAGTTCAGTCATCAAGTTTTGCAAATCTCAAAAAGAAGGAAAACCTGCCCTTGTGACAAATTATTAAGATGACAGAAATTCTTTTTTTTCTTTCAGATTTTTTTTTCCTTCCATTCAGTGTGGTAGAGTAGATGATTTCCAGCATGGAAAGAAGAATTGTCTTTGTTCACGTTATTCGTGTTCTGTTTGTATTCCATGAGTTCTCATAACATAATAAATATAGGAAAGAAAATGTAGATGACTTAAAAATAAGACATTAATTATGCCAAAACAGTTTTTAATATGTTGTTGGTCAGCTTTTAAAGTTGCAAGAGGAAAGAGAAGTTGGAAGGTGGTGTGATGAGGAGGGAAAGTCTGCTGAGGAAAATCAAAGGTCTGAAGAGTGTTAATTCTTTTATAGCCTGTTGTAATATTGCTTTTACACACTCTTTCTACCTCTGGTTCTGATAGTTCTCTTTTCTCCCTTTAGTTAAGGAGATCTAGCCCACTATTTTACCACAAAAGTTCATCCAGGGGAAAATGAGAGTGGGATGTTCTTCTGTAATGCTTTTTCTGATGCTCTCTAATCTTCATTAGTTTTCCCCTTGGTAAACCTTTGAAGCTGTTATAGGTTGTCTGTGTAGTGCCATTGGTAGATTTTTCTTCAAAATGTTTGTCTGCTCTCCCCTTGAACCTGTTTCTTGTATCAAAAATAACCTTTGGCAAGGAATTGACCAAATTTACAGCTCAGCACAACAGGGCCAAACCCCATGCTATTGCAATTGGCCTCAATTCATTGAGTTTACTGGAAAGACATCATTTTACCAAAGCAAAATGCAGTCCATTACAGCAACACCAGGAGTTTCAACATACATGCATGCCTACTATATAAAGTCACCTCTTTTGACATTATAATTTGGTAATGATACATTAAATACCTGCTGGACTTAAATAAGAAAACATGCTGAAGTAAAACTTAATTTGAGATAATATTCAGGAAAATACTTTCTTGATAGAAAAACTTCCAAAACTTCATGTGTTTTCTTGTTACAACAATTTTGAGTTTTAGGGATTTAGTACTTGTCTCAAAATTATATATATTGTCAGTCTTAATATTGAGGGGGTGTGCTCCTTTTTCAATTCTCTCTGTGTTGGTTCCCTTTCCTGTTTATTTAGGAAGGATAGAGAGTACTGCTGGCAGGATCTGTAGTGCTGACTATAACAAAATCTCAGATGTGCTTATTGACTAAACTGGGTTTATTCTAGTCAAGTGTAACATCAAATGCGTAGAACTCCTTCAGCCTTCCTACTCAAGTAATTTTGTCATTTTTATTTCTTCATCATTCATATCAGAGGGCCAAATTTCTACAACCCCCGATGTCTATGCAGTTTGTCCTCTGATTTCAAAGGAAGCACACATACAATTTTGAAGGTGAATGTTTCACTCTAAGGACAGTGAAAGGTTTTGTGCAGGCTCTGCATATTGCTCACTTAGATGGCTAAGGGGAGTGGTTGTCAGCTTGGCTGAAGGCTTCATTTATTTTTTTATTAAGAATTTTTCACCATGATATATTCTGTGAATTAATCTGGAAGATCAAGTCTCTGGGCTGTCACAAACTGTCTTAGGCAAATTCTTAAATTTCCAAATGTCTCATTTATGATACTCATAAAAATTGAGTTGATCTGTTTGTTCTTTTCAGTTGCAAATAGGTCAGGGGCTGTCTGCTGCAAATTTTTGTATTTGAAACCTTCTGTGATGCCACTGCATTTTTTTTAATTGTTTGTTTCTACTAGAATGCAAATATTAATTTAAAATTTAAATTACATATATTTAAATTCTTCAACATGAGGATCTGAGACAGTTTGCAAATGGAACAACCTGTGACTTAGGCATGCCTTGATTAATTTTAATCATAGCTATTTCTTAAGTTTGAGTTCTCTGACAATTAGGATAAATTTTGCTTCTAATGAAGACACAACTGCTCAGCTAGAATGGGATTATGGTAATTATTAGAGTTGCAAAGAAATTTTTTTCATAAACTCTTAAAAGGGTTAGTTATCTGACTGAAAACAAGATCAATGCAGTTGGTACTAATTAAGGCAAATAGATTAAGGAATAAAAAAGGTTTAATTCTGAATTTATGAATATCATTAAAAGCTTACATGGTTTGTTTGACTTAAGTTTTTTGCATTGTTGGGGGAAGAAAAAGTGTCTGCATTTGCAAGACAAGTAGAAATGAGAACTGACCTTCAACTTTGTAAACTCTTTAAAGGAAACTGTTTTAACAGAATAAATGTAGCTAAGCCTTTACATACAGGCCTTTGGCAAACTGCAAATTACTAGTAATTAGCTCTCCTGCATTGGGTTAATTAATAAAAGGTAGCTGAAAATAGGCAGAAAGCATATTTGTCCATTACACTGATGATGTAAATTGTGATAATAACACAGCACTGTTCTTTTTACCTCTTCAAAGAGCTCTGTTGACATCAGATGTTTCATGTCACCAGCGTCCCTGTGATGTGAATAGAACTACTGCTGTTATACAGGTGACATAAACGAATGTTTATAACTAAATACCAAGTAGAATTAAAGGCAGTGTGCTGAGGGCAAGAGCACGCACAAACAAAGCACAAATATGAGTAAATCTTCTCTCACAGGCAAAATTCATTTATATCATTACAATGGTGGTGTACCACTGTGCTTTGCCTCTGGAACAAAGCTGCTGGTTTGAGAGAGCTGTCACAGTTCTAGTTGCACAGAACATAGCAGGGCACAAGTCTTCTTTGTGCCATCCTGTAAGGCTGCTCATGCTTTCTTCAGCATCAACCCAAAGCTTCTAAACCTCACTTCACTAGTACCACGAGTAGATGTGATGGCAGAGGAGCTGGCTGGGCTGTAACTGCACCAGCAGGCTGTTTGGCTGTTAGATGATTGCTCAGCATACCATTAAAAGAGAGAATATCATCCCTTCTCAGAATTGCTGATTTGTAAGGGTGGGGGAAACCCAGTGGTTTTGGCCCTCCCCTTTGTTTCTTGTTTTAGAAACAAGGTGTTCTACCACAGCACTGAAAAAAGCCCACTGGTGAGCTGGAAAGCCAGGCATGTAATTGCCATACTCTTTCCTCATTTTGTATTTGAGCCCAATGATTAATAGAACCATGGCAATGATTTTTACAAGACTAATAAATCTTATAATTGTTTTAAAAAATGCTACAGATAGTTATAAATAGCAGACTTTCTTCTTGAATTCCTGATTTCTCTAGTATTGTAATAAATAATGGCAATAATTGAGTAAACATTAATAAAAATAATTAATTTTTCCTGTTGATATTTTTCTATGATCTTTATAATTTTATGTAGGATGATATAAATACTGATCAAGTGAAACTGGGTTCTAAAATGAATCCCAGATTCACACTGAGATGAATATATGTATGTTTGTGTGAACTATCATGGATCATATTGAGGATGAGAAGTTAGTCTGATAGGTTTCTGGGCACAAAACAAGATTCTTTGGGTTGTTAATGCTTGACAGCCCTAAACAGCCTTGTACTCAGGTAGGTCGATGAAAACTTGGCTGATGAGTTTTAGAAGGCTGGTGAACATGGGTGACTGTTGAGGACATACAGGTTTTCTGCTTGCATGCATGAAATGGGCTTTAATTGTAAGTAATCTAGATGAAACGGACTGAAAACCGCAGTTAAGGGCAAAATGTGTACTTATATGTAAAAAAAATTCTAAGGACAAGATGAACCACAATTAAATGTCTTCAGCTGCAAAAATCTAGGTAGTATTGGCAACTTCAGCACTAACGCCATGGGCAGCTCTGGGCATAAAACGATTTTGAAGCTCAAATTACAGAAAAGCAAACCCTAATGGAGTTCTGGAGTGTAAGAGATAAATTGGTTGCCTGTTTCCTCTCTACCTACCCATCACAATTGAATCAGCAGTATAAACAAGTTACTTATTTTTCAAAAGTCAGACATACTGTGTAAAAGAGATTAATATATAGTAACAAGAAAGAAAAATGAAAGAAACAGCAAACAAGAGAACAATCTGTTTCCATTTAGGTTGGTGTAACTCTATTGCACTGCATGCATTTATACCAAGGGAGTTCAGATCAGCATTCACTTCTTGTCCTGGAGATTGAATTTATCTCCCACAGCTTTTGTTTCTGTTCACTTCCTGAGCTGCATGCTGTTGTGCCTCTTTCTTCTTTTAATAATTTGTTTAACAATAATACTTCAGAGGCACAGCAACTAAATGAGGAAAAGAAGAGAGAATACAGAACTCATAATTGAAACGTATTTTTCCTCTCACTTCAGAGATTTGCATGCTGTTTGTGATATCACAAATGTAACTCAGCCTAATTTCAATAACAGTGGTGCCTGTTTAATCAGAGAACAGGGGATTCTCCTTTGAAACAAGATTTCAATAGCATTTTCATCTGTTACTTTTCTTTCTCTGTGCTCAGAAAGTTTGTGACACTTTAATTGCTAACAAGTGGAATATTTTTGTTGAGAGTGATCTTAACCTACCTGCTGGATAGTTTAAATGTTGTTTTCTTCCATGCTTGTACTGGAGGTGAAGCACAGATCAGAGGGATAAGTAATTATTTCAAGTATTATACAGTGGATCATCCCTAGGAAACTCTTGCCTGAACGAGGAGATTGAGACAGTTTTATAACTTTTTTTTCCAGCACATTGTTTTTACAGAAATCTTTATAATTAATTATGTTTTTTAAAACTCTCAAATTAGATGTTTACCCAACTACTGTGAACATGGAGGCAAATGCTCTCAGTCCTGGACCACCTTCTACTGCGATTGCGATGATACGGGCTACGCAGGAGCGACCTGTCACAACTGTAAGTAAACCCACACCCACAGTGTTTTCTACTACATCTTGTGTGTCAAAGTGCACATAAACTAGCAAGGAGCTTTGTGAGAGCTCATATCATGCCACAGGATGTAGCATGTCCTGACTTGGTTTGAATGGGTCAAGAATATGCAGGAATACATTTGAAAAGATGCATGTTTTTGACCAATATTTTGGAGAAAACAGAATGTTAACTCATTTTCTGTGGCTTTTTTTCCTCACACTGTACGTTGATTTGGAGAATCATAAAGTCATTCGTATTACATCCACATCATAGACACATTGGTCATTCAACATTTAGTTGAATTTAGCTAGGCTGAGCTGGCTGATTTTAATCTATGTTTAGGGCTTCATATCAGTTTTGCCACCCTGGTCTTCTTTGGTTTTAGATTATATAAAGTTTGTGTTGCAGGAACCCAATTTTCAACAGTTTATGATTTTTTTTTGACTGTTGCTATTAAGAGTATCTGAAACTGACAGTACATGAAACATTCAGCTACTGAAATCCACGGCAAAAGGAATATTAAGGTGTTTTAAAGGTTAAAAAAACCCTTATCAAACAGTAGAGTCAAAACATGCTGTGAATTCTAATAAAAATAGAGAGGAGAGAAAAGAAAAGCCTAAATAAACCCTCTTTATACAGCTGACTGAAAGGCAAAACAGAAAATGAGGGCAAACTTCCAGTTCTAACATAGGAAATAAAGAATAACAAACAGTGAATAAGAATAACAATTCCAGGAATACAACTATAACCACTCCGGGTGTTTGATGAGTGCTTGGACCGCAGATAGGATGACATTGGTGAGATGCATTTTTTTTCCCTCTTGTTAAGCTAAAAGGGAGAAGAGAAGAAAAGGTACTTAGTGGTTTAAAGCTGAGAATATTGGCAACTGTACTGTAATTTTGGAGACTGTAATGGTTTGCTAGTTAATGGTGAAATAATTTGTGGGATCTGCAGCTGACAGCAGAGCCTGTTGAGAGGTCTGTTCATGCATCCATCACCTGAACTCTACATTGTTAATACAAAGGAAGCCAGGGGCTTGATGTGGAAATCATGCCACGCCAGATGAAGGATGGGAAGAAAAATATTGAGTTTATAGTTTTAAAAAGAGAGCTTACTTTTTGTTAATTATGTTTTTTAAAACAAAAGGCAGCACCCCTCTTCAAACCTTTGAACCCAACCGTCAGAGTACTACATGAAGAGATTGAGGCCATGACAGAGTACTTACACCAGCTGATGACTGGTGTAAATACTAGACAGCCAAAACTGCATGGCCATATCAATTGATGAAAAGGTAAAGGCTCCTTGGCGGAGGAAGAGAACTGTCACTATTGACCATCACAGATGATTAGGGACACTTAACTCTAGGCTACATCTGTGCTGTCATATGAGCTTGGGGCCTGAGGCTTACTATGTCTGTGCCAACTCAGTGTGGCTTCTGTCTGAAGGAGACCATCTCATTACCTCACAGAACTGGTTCATGACCAGTTTTCCCCATAGATATTTCCGTGGAGCTGGTGAAGCCTCCTGCTGCTGTCAGCTCATGTCTGCACTCTCAAAGGCACATACGTAGCTGTGGTTATTTAAGGTTCACTGCCGTAAAAACTGCTCTAAAAAGTTTCTCAGAAAGGTCTTGTGTTCAGACTTTTGAGCAGATCAAGATGTGCACACGTGATGTACAGCTATTCACCTGCTCAGCTTATTTACAACCATATTGTCAACAGCTAATTTGATTCCAGATAGATTGTGGAGCCAGCTGCCCTGTAAGCCAAGCAACACTGACAAACAGCAACATTAGTCTGGAGAAATGCATTCATGTGCTTGAAATATGCAATGAAACCAATTCAAAGCTGGTGGGAAAATGCAGACTGTAGATAAGAAATTTGCAGAACAAGAGACATTGTCTCCTTCAACTGATAGTGGTTGACATTCAGGAGTACCTTTTAACAGGTGAATGAAAGCCACAGATCTGATTACAACATAACTCCAGAATATCCTCAACGTATAGGAAAGTCTCCAATCATGTAATTTGGTGTAGTTCTATCAAAGTAAAAGATCTAATTTTGTAAGGTCTGAAACATAATCTCAAGAGATTTTCATTTTTACTTTAACACTGAGGCTGACGGGCCTGAAATTGAACTTGTACCACTTTGGAGAGGCTATTTCTTTCATTACACTGCCCTTCAGACCCAGGTACATGCAGCAATAAGGGAAAGATTTACCTGGCAATCTGCTGCAAGTGAAACAGGGTGAATTGTTTCATTGTTGGCTGAATTTCTTTTTTTGTGTGTGAGTTACATCACCGTGAGTTTTGCCTCCTTTTGGTGTGGTAAGAGATGATTGAAAACTGTCAAAAGACCCATTCTTTGCCATGCTTCTAGGAAGAACTGCAAGACATGCATCTGAAAGCTAGAATTAATTGGTTTATGTTTTACCACCTCAGGCTGGGAGACCTTTCCATTTTAAGAGCTGAGATCTGAAGAGACATTGTCCCTAACATACTGTCATCATATGTGAAGTGTTGAAATGCATTTTGTGGTTAGAAGCATAGAATCATAGAATAAAATGGGTTGGAAAGGACCTCTGAGATCACTACCACTACACTTACTAGACTATGGCACTGAGTGCCACATCCAGTCTCTTCTTGATTACCTCCAGGGATGGAGAATCCACCACCTCCCCGGGCAGACCATTCCAGTGCCTGATTACCCTCTCTGTAAAGAACTTCCTTGTGATATCTAACCTAAACCTGCCCTGGCAGAGCTTGAGACTGTGCCCTCTTGTCTTACTGCTGGTTGCCTGGGAGAAGAGACCAACCCCCACCTGGCTACAACTTCCTTTCAGGTTGATGTGTAAGCAATCTCACTTTTTTCTTCCAAACATTCCTGGACCACACTGGATCCTGCTCTGAGGAACAGCTAACAATACATACTATCCTTTCTCTAAAGAGTTTGCAGTTAAGTTTCTGAGGGGAAAAAATATGCTGGCACAGGTTGTCACCTGAGTGCCAGAAAGGCTTCATCAGCATCATAGGTAGCAGTTTCAGTCTACCAGGTGCATGATTACTTCTAGGCTTTCTTGTAGCCAAATAAGGCAGAGATTAAAAAGAGGAAGAAATTGAATGCTACAAGACATGGAGTGACATGGGAGAAAGCAATAAATGTGCATGTTTGAAAAATAGAAGGCTATGACCACGAGAGTTTGACATTTTTGAGAAGGCAAATGTCAGAGTCATGACAGGTAGATAGGTTGGAAATGTGCCATGAGAAGCAAAGATAAAGAGTTTGCATTTGATGCAAGAGAAGGGAATAAGACAGCGTCAGAACAGAACAGTAAGTTGATAGAAGACACAGCTGGGACAATGTTTGCAAGACCGTGTCAGATATGTGGGACAAGATTGTGTCTGTCATGACTTAAAATGAGTAGTTGAAATTCAAGATGTGTGGATGAAGCAAAAGTGTGCATCTGAAGATACATGTAAAGAACTAGCTGCCTCTAGACATGGCCTTAATATAATTTTACTAGAGATAGCTAGTTTTCTGCAAACCTTAGTTATTCTGTTCACTCAAAATCCCTTATGATACTGGAAGCTCCTAAACTGTCACAGGGCTTTTGGCAATCTGCCTAATACAGGTGAGAGTCCACCACTTAAATGGGTGTGGTCCTGTCCCATTAAATAGCTATTGTGGGGCAGACAAGTTTCACCCTGAAGTCTCATGTGGTCCTGCTTCTGTTCTCCTCCTCTTCTCTGAACTTTGCTGTAAATAGAAGTAAAATAGTGCTAAAAACCATGTCTCTGTGTTTCACTAACACATAAGAGTCTTAATATATTCTAAACAGGTAGTTTCTTTCTTGCAAAGATTATTGCCTGATGCATAAGCACATTTCTTTGCTTAGTAACAGTTAATTGTTCTTCACTAACTGCCACATGGAATATTATTAGTACCTTCCAAGTCTTTTCTTTTTGTTGTTGCTGTATGGTTTGGGTTTTGTTTTTTAGTTTTTTTGATTTTTTTTTTTTTCCATTTTGCATTTACTTCTTATCCTTACATATTCCAGTGCAAATCACATCTTCTTCCTGGCTGGCCACGGCACTGATGGGTACTTGTGTTTCTGTCTCTGTACTCTGTGTAGCTGTGAAACCCCAAAGCATGTGCCAGTGCCATGCTGTCACAAATGCATGTGGACACGCAATTTGATGTCCTTGTTCTGACTGTCTCCAGATACCAATTTCACTGCCCACAGTTTGGGGAAACTGGGAGTCATGGAATAACCTTATAAGATCTAAAGCCAACTATAGGTGATTTACATTTGATTGTGTATGAGTTATGCCTTAGTTTCTCCACCTCAGTTGGGAATAAGATCCAATTTGTGGGTATATTAAAAGGTGTGTGATCTGTATCATCTACTGAAACAATACAGGTTCTTTCCTTAGAAAATACTCTTTGCTTATTGCTACTTGAGCTTATCTGGAGCTGAGACAGTGCTTTGAGGATACAATCATATTTCAATCTGTAAAATGCAGGGTTTGCTTTTTGCTTTGTCTTTTAAATGTGTTCCACACAGCTTGCATTTAAATAGGTTGGAAGATTAGCTCAGCTGAAGTCCTTTTAGCGATAGATGATTTCCCCATTTCTACAGTGTGTGGGTAGCCTGCTGATCTGTCAGGTATTGGAGTAGTCTGATATAATCCAGATAGATAGGAGAGGATCTCTTATGTAATCACATGTGTGAACCATAGCAAAATAGATAATTGTTTTCCATTTTCCTCCTTTAGGTAGAAACACTGATGTTAGTACACAGCTTGGAAAAAAAAAGCCTGGGTGGGATTCAACTCATCTGTCTTTTGCTGTCTGATACTGTGGCATCCAATCTAAGATAGTGGTCTGCTCTCTCTTTATATGTAAAGAGTGTGAACTGTTTTCAGAACTTAACTAGCCTCACTGTGAGATAGGGTGTCTGTGGTAAATTTATGGACCACCCCTGAAATGTTTCAGTGTCTGTCATCTATAGAGGGAGGCTGTCTTGGCTTAGACAGGCAGTAGCCAACCGAAGGTGGGTCAGAATTATAGGTGTATAAAGAGAGAGAGAAATTGAGGATTGAATTACAGGTCTTAATTTATATATATATATGTGTGAATTAATATATGTATTAATTGAAAGGAAATAGTTGAAAAGCTGCATAGTCATCTCTCTCATACTATTAATTCTCGTAATTATCATGTGATAGTGAGAGCAGTAGACCGGTATAAAATGGCCCTGAGATACAGAATGTTATAAATTTATTGCATGATAATGATTAGGAATCTCCTCTTTCTGTGAGTTATGTTAGTCCCTTAGAAAGCCTCATCTTCCCCTTCTGTATTTCTATTATTTTTATTTATTATAGTTTTCAGGTGGTTTTTAGTCGTGGGTGAATTTTTGAATTCTAAAGAGTGCTGAATATTGATATAAAAATTATGGGAAATATAAAATAATGGTTTTATTCTTCATGTTCTGGGGATGTCAACATGTCCCAAAGCTTTGCAAGGTGATAATTAACAGAATGTAATTTAATTCTGGATATTTGCTTTGG
Organism: Pachyramphus minor; assembly: GCA_013397135.1. Classification (NCBI taxonomy): domain Eukaryota; kingdom Metazoa; phylum Chordata; class Aves; order Passeriformes; family Tyrannidae; genus Pachyramphus; species Pachyramphus minor. The sequence continues at coordinate 662,336 of VYXB01004171.1, read as the reverse complement.
TGTGTGATCTATCTTGCACATACAGGCATGTGTCTTATTGGCCTAGGTAATTGCTAGAGGAAAGATTCATCCAATAATGGAAATGTCATGTAGTCATTGATATGGCATAAACTTAACATAACTTCAGGCTTTGAAAATGTGTTTTTAATATTAATGTGCTTACTGCATATATCATTTTTTATCTGAAAAGCTTAATATAGCTTCAGCCAGATTGTTAGCAGTACTGGAGCTGCATCTTAAAATGTCAGCCGTAGCAACGGTAATTCTCTTGTGTTCCAAAGTAGGGAGATACGTACACAGTTTGCTGGCTGGGCAAATCAGGTTCAGAGAGTTTTGATTTGACAGATGTCTAACAGTGAGTTTGGCCATGTAATTTGAATGTCCTGAGTAGCCAATTTTTCTGTCTGAGATTCTTGGAACAGCTTTTTTCCATGTGTGTTTAAACAATTGGTGTTCTTTGAGTAAAGAAAACACATTTAATATTCATATCAAACCTTCAGTACAGTACTTGCTGTTCCTGCATATTTTTGTTCGCACCATGCTTTTGGAATATGAATTTTCATTGTTTATTTTGTAATAAGTTACTGTGTTATTAATGCTTTCCCTTCAGTATGTGTATCTGTAAATTGTACATCTGCATTTCTCAGTGGTGTTCATTTAAAAAAAGTTTTTCCCTTTGCCTGACATTTCCTTATAAATAACGCAGAGAATATTTTGCTTTGGGGCTTTGCTGCAGAACAGAGTATGTGGGGGACTAACTCAGTCCTTTTTGAAGCCTGCCTTCTTTAGGTATGACCATGACCACAGGGATGCCAGTACTTTGGGGAGCAAGACTGAAATACCAAGCTTTGCACAGCGTCCTTCAAGTCTTTGATTGCTCATTTCCCTCCAACACTGCTCTTAAAATGGAGTAGGTGTCCCTGACTGCTTTCTTCCAGCAGCAGGACTTGCAGGTCATTCTGCACTAGGGTCAGACAGGGGCTGCTGGGGTATGTGACTGACACAGCCACCTCCAAACCTCAGCAGGGGAGTGACAAGGGAGGACAGCTTGACATGACCTTTCCCAGCTTGGTCAGGGGGAGCCTTAGTTTGGATGGTAGGAAATTGTCTAATCCCCAGGTGCAATGGGAGTATCTCTCCTGAACATACATTTAGGTGACACTGTGGTAAAAGCAATTTTTAATCTATGTATGGAAATGGCATATTCTCTATCAGATGAGTAAATACATATTTCAAAAAAGAAAAAATAATCCATCTTTCATCCAGGCACACCACAGGAGAGACTGCATTAGTCTGTCAAGAGCAGAGCTGTCAAAATCCAGTTTTCGAGAGTACAGATTTAATTTTCTGTCATTTAATAAAACAATTGTATTATAAGGGTGAGAATGATGATCATTCCCAGAGCTCATTGCCTATACTAATCCCTCTGCTGTTGGAATGAGAAGAACCCTCCCGTTGCATATTGCTTTATTTGCTATTTAGAAAAATCCTTGGTTGAATGCTCATTAGTCTTGAGTCTATAAGAGCAAATCTGTCAGGCCTGAGGTACACAAGCAGAGGGTGAAATAGTCATCTCCAATCTGCCTTCAGGAGCTCTAAGCATTTTGTTGAGAACGCTTAATTTGGTCTGGTCAGCATTTGTGCACATCTATTTGTCCAAGGTCAGTCTAGGGCTGGTTGAAAAATAACCCCAACTGGCCTTTGTAGTCTAAACAAAATGTAAGTTTTCACTTCTGAATACAATAATAATTATTATTATAAGTGTTATTATTACTCTTTGTGTCTAAGATGCAGAGAATTACAAAACAATTAAATGAGTCCCAAATGATCTGGCAGCAAGTGTTCTGTCTGCCTTTTTTCAAAACTGTACAACTGTTAAAGCTGGTAAAAGTGACATATATCTCACTGCTAGTTTTAGGTGGAAAGTGGACAGTGTCAGTACCTCCCAATCAAATCAAGAACTAAAGTTCTTTAGGTCTCTTTAATTCTATTTATTACATTACCATAAAATGGTCTGTCCTTCTGAGAAATTGAAAAATTGTCAGCTACTGTTATTAGATTATGCAAATCCAATCTTGAAACAGTAATACTATAGGATTCATTTTGGTAATCATAAATAGTACAACTCAAATTCTGAATCTCTAGCTCATGTTTCATGCAATGAAATCATTTTCCAAAGTAATTTGGAGTACAGTAGGAAAGAAATATTAGGAATTTTAAGGTTTACTTTTATTTGTTCAGGAATGTTATCTTGCTGTCCATTGAATTTGAAAAGGACAGAATCCTCTGAGGGGAAAAAAAAAAAAAAGAAAAAAATCCAAAGAAATTGCTTTTCATTTGGAACTTACCTCTTGGTGGTATCTATACTAGTAATGCGCTGCCCAGTGCAGCAGAGAAAAGTTTACCTTGCCTGGTCTTCTCAGTAGCAAAACTGAAGTCTGGGTGTCACCATTACCTTTACACTGAGTCCAACAGCAAGCAGCATTTTAAATACTGGTAAGAGGTGCATTTTACAGGGTGAATAACAAGTTCATTCCTGCACTGAAGAGAGGGGGCTTTAAATATGTTACTCCTTGAGGTATTTGCAAGTCTTTGTACAAAGAACTGTCTTTTTTTTTTTTAGTCAAAGTAGAACTGGAGGTGAAAATCAAAATTAGAGTGGCCTGAGGGAGAGGAGAGGTTTTATAAGTTAGGAACATGGGGGCAAGAAACAGAGTTAAGTGCTTCGGAAAACAACAGTTATGTTCTGGACAGCTCCGCAGTGGAACAGGAAGCCTGTGCTTAGTGAAGGCTGCCATGCAGACTGCAGATGAATTGCATAGGGCAAAAGTAAGATAGGAAGCCAAATGACAATATAGTAACAGACAGTCCATGAAACACTGGGCAAAAAGATGTTTTATTGGAAACAACTGAAGTTTGACCTTGCAAATGTTTGTGCTCAGTCATGTACTGTTAAAAATTTCAGCTATGGCAGAGATAAAATCTCTGGTTTAAGGACTGCAATTAAAACAGTTGGATTAACAGATTACTTTACTTAACAGATACTTCAGAGAGCTGATCAGTGATGAAATTGCTCATATTATTTAAAACTTTTCAGGCTCCTGAAGCATATTGAATCAAGGTTAAAATTTCAATTGCAAAGCCAAGCTGAGAGCGACCTCATCCCTGTCAGACCTGACTGCGAGGTGCAGAGTTCCTGCGTGTGCTCTGGCTGACCAGTCATAAAGATCTTGATGCAGGAATTGGAAAATTAAATTCTACAGGGTTTTTTTACCCAAGAGGTCAACATAGGTTATTATAATGATATTAAAATCTGATAATGCCTTTCTGGCACTGAAGTCTGAATCATGGATCTGAAGCTTGACCCTTGACCAATCAAAGTGAATATTTATAGTTTTGCTAGGATACTTCTGTAGGGATGCAGTGTGGGCCTTGAAAAAGCATGGAATGTGTATGTTTCCAATCCACAGCTTTAATTTTGAGCTTATGAGTGTTTCTATCCCAGATGATATAAGAGTAGAATTTGGTGATGTTGATTTGTCTGGAGATAACGTGTTTATTTTGTAAATGTTCTTCAAAGTTTGACAAATGATTTCCTAAGCACCTGAGAAGATGAAAAGTGAGAACTAAAGGAAAAGATGCCCACTATGATCAGTGAGTAAAGCAGTGTTCAGAACAAATTCTCTGATGTGATGAGTTGTTGATCTGAAAAGCTGGTTCAATTTGAGGTACTTAAGACTGAAAGAGATACCTGAGAGAGAAATTGGGTATATGTGTTTCACAGAAAATTATAAGGGGCTGGGAAATAGATATCTTGAACTCTGCCAGTATTGTGCATGCCTGAACACCATCAGCACAGTTCATCCTAGCAGGTAGGCAAGAACACAGAGAGTGCTCAGTTAGAGGAGCATCTCTCGTTGTGAAGAATGGAGGTCTCAGGCTGCATCAGTTTCAGCAAGTTGTTCTGGGAGGATTTTAAATTTCTTTGTGAAACACAGCAGTAGCCTTTAAAAAAAAATTCCTTACAGAGCAAAAATGTCAACATAGGTCCAATGTTATAAGTTGTAAGTGATTCTGGGAAGAAAAAGCAATAAAAGACACCCTTTGTGACCAAGTAAAACAGACACTTCTGATGTCCAGTTTCCTTTACTAAATCTGGGACCTTGAAGTCAATCTGTTTCTTGTTTGGAGTAACCAGTTACCAGCAATAGCCCTGTGACACCTTTTACACTCGGGTTTTGCCTTGTGCTGTACTTTATCCTAATGCTTTTACCAGCCATACCTGCCTGTGAGGTCCAAGGCATAACTTGCAAGGGGGTAGTTTGGGTTCATGTGGGCTGCTGACATTGCTTTCATTTGAGCACTGGCATAATGCAGTTCTGTGAAGCAAAGAGCTTCACCCTGCCTGCCTGTGGGAACAGCAGGGCTATTGCTTTGTGGCAGCTCAGCTCATTCCCAGAAGGGCCTGGGGAAACACAGCAGGGGCTGAAAGTCATAAACTGTGATTTGCAGTGTTTCTGGCTCAGTGAAACAAATGTTGCTGGAAACCATCAGTTTGTCTTTGATGGCTGGTGTTATTCAAAATTAGCCAAAAAAGTGTGTGGAAGAGTTAGAGAAGGAACCAGATTTTGCTTCTATGAGACAAAAGACAACTGAGAGGTTTCATTTTTTAAATTATGGGGGGTTTAATTATTTAAATGAGAAAACAAGCTTTGCTTGAGCATCCTATCAAGAATGGGTTTTTTGTTGTTTTGGTCTCATTTTGGTAAACATCTTAAAATTTGAAAACAAATTTGAAGGAGCGAAAGCATAAATGCTATTAAAAGACTTCCCAGAAAGGAATAGAATCACTATTCTTTGTATTTTTTTGGAGGTTTTTAATTTAAAAATAATGCTTGAAAATTGATGATGGGTTCTCATCTGAATGAGCTGATGAATACCTCTCCTTTATCCAAAAGGTGTAATTACTGCAAATGTTGTTTTCCATTAAAATGTATGCACTTGTCAACAGTTCCATCATTACACTTGGTGCTTGCTTTTTGCCTATTATATGCGTGATTGTTGGTGACTCTTTAATGGCAATTACAATAATGGTTTCCCTTCTGTTTCCAAAATTCCATCTATATCAGAGAAGTCTGACGCAAAACGGAACATAAATATGAGGGCAGTTTTCAAAGCTGAGGTCTAGGATATTAACAACTGATTCTTCATCTGTTTTTTACTTTCATATGATATTTCTGATTGCATAAGAGAAGAATGACTGCAAAAAGAGTTTGTCTTTTGTGGACCCATAAAGACAGCTTCAAGTTGTTTTCACTGGCATAATAGGGCTTTTTTTCAGCAAATGGAATTGCATAACTTTTTTCTGAAGGAGGCAATTGTCTTAGCCCACAAAATAGTTCAGCAGAGCTTGGAATGGATGGTGCACTTGAAATGTCTATGGGGGCATCTGCCAGTGACTGGAAAACAAATGTAATTTTCTCCTTGATGCATTCATTAGATAGCAAAAAATAGCCAAAAAGAGAACTAAAATCAATGGCTGATACATTTCCAATCTGGAAGTACACAGTACTGAATGCTTAAGGTACAGGTATGTGAACCTTTCAGTGTACAGTTATGAAATAAACTGTCCACCAAAACTACTTTTCTCTAAGTCATGATAGAATGATAGAATATCATAGAATATGTTTTATGTGCTTGAGCTCAAGGTTTATAGCCTTTTCTCACTTCTGCTACTTCCCAGTATGTAGTGCTGGATTCCTCATATAACTGAAAGGAAAACGTACTAGGATGGATTTCCTTCCAGCAAACATAATTGTAGTTTCATGGAAGCTTATGCGTCCTGTTAGATTTATACCCGTTGGTACCCCCAGCCTGACTTCGAGCTCCATAGAGCCTTTTTTCCCAAAGTTGCAGAGAGAAAGGGGCCATCTAAAGTTAAATAGATCATCTCTCTTTGAATCTGCCCACATTATTAATGGCTGAATCTTCACATCTTTCCTTACTAATTTGTAAAAAGTAGATACAGGCTCCAGACAAAATGACAGTCAAGAAGAAGAACACTTAGAAAGAAAAAGAAAAGTTTTGCTGTCAGTTCACTGACAATATATTTGCTTTATATCTCTACCCCTCACACCATCCTTTGTCTTCAAAAATACTCAGCAAACAATTCAGAGGAAGCAATTGGCATATTCCCTAATGAGACAAGATAAAGTGTCCTGTAATGATGATGACAGCAAATTTACTAAGTGAACTGCAGTTTAAGAACTTTGCAAATTGATCAAACCATGATTCCTTGGTTGCTTACTTAATTGCCTGTTACAGTTTCTCTCCTGACCTCCATATCCCCACTGCTTTTGTCAGCAGTTTGGTAACTGAGGGACTCTCTGTTAGCCCCTCAGGTTGTGAATAGTGGAAGAATAGGTTCTGGTTTGGGGATTTTACTTAATTTGCATTTAATATATACTCTTAGCCAGCTATCAGAGTAGGAATTTAGAGATATTCTGGACTCCTACAGTGCTTTCTACATCAGGCTAAGGATGAAGCTTTCTTAATTTTATTTATTATAGGATGGATGCTAATTAAAGCACTGCCTCACCAGGTGCTGAGCACCTTAAGCAGTGTCTTAACTCAGTGATGTTCTGTCTGCTAAAGATGTCTGGTGAGGAGAGAAACTTACAAGGAAAAAGCATATTTCTGTGTGTGGTGCAAGTGATCAACTTAACCAACTTAACCAAGACTTAACAAATCTGGACCAGAACCCCTAGAACCATGGTTTTATTTTGTTGGCAGAAGTGAAAAAAATGTCCAAAATCTGAGTGACGAACTATGTTATAGTATTCTTCAGAGTAACAGTCAGACAAGGCTACTTCAGGGCTCAGCATTTAAGTGTTTCTGAAATTTGTTTCATTAGAGAAACTATTTTTAGGGAGTGAGGGGAAAGAAGGGATGCCAGTGTGTGTGTGCAGAGGAGTGGGAGTGAGGAACTCTTCCGGCTGCTGCAGGGCAATTCCTGCCTTCTACAGGAGAGACTGGGACTGTGTTTCAGAAGCAGAGAGGAAGTGCTAGCCCTTCACTCAATCTGTAAAGCTCCCTGAGTTCCAAACCAGGAACTTTGTAGTTGCATTTACAACCTTGACACAGCAATCACAAGCTGTTAGAGAGAATAATTTTGTCAGTATAATCAGGTAAGTGTTTAAGGAGGTGGGGAAAAAAGAAATCAGGTCTTCTGAAATGAGATTTAAGGCTTTTGTTTTTCAAGGTCCAGGATCATGCAGGTGACTTTCTGATACTGGACTGCCTTTCTGCAGGAGTTTTCTCTTTGGCCCTTATAAAGTGACAGTTACCTCTTGCCCGAAAACACACCTCAAATACAAGAGTTGTACTGACTTGTGAGATTTTTTTTCTTCTGTTCTTGCTCTTGGTGACCTGCTGTGCTTGTTTTATTAACCACTTGGATTTTCATGGGCACTAGTGCTCCAGCAGAAGAATGTTGATAAGCAGAGAGAAAAAGTTGGCTGTATAAAATTAAGTCTAAAGCATAAAAACATGACTTATGATGGAGACCATATCTGAGCTTGAGCTTTTCTGCTGGGGGACAAGGGCTTGATTTCATCTGGGTGGCGAATGGGCTTTAACACTTCCTGTTAACATTATCCTGCAGGGAAGGTGGGGACTGGCAAAAAAATCTGTCATTTATGATGTCAAGACATAAATGAATGCCTAGGTGATAAATCATGTCTACATATATGTACCTATGTCTTTGAAATACCATGATATGGATGCATATATGTATCACTCCATAACTAGATGTGGCACATTTCAAAGTTTGTATCCATTTGCTTAAATATTTACATATCTTAATCCACAACAAAGTAAATACCTGTATCTTTAAAGCCAGCATATATTAAGTTCAAGGAATTACTTAAATACATGTGTGATTTTGAGCATGGATTCAGGTCCAAATGCAGTAAGCTTTCACATGCTAATTAGCTGTGTTTAACCAGTGTATGCTATGACAATAATTAAAGCAGTACTTATGCATAAAACATATGTGTCTGCTTTCTCCTTGTTTGTGATGCAATCACTCTCTCTTTCATTTAAAGCTATCTATGAACATTCTTGTGAGGCTTACCGACACCAAGGGAAGACATCAGGTTTCTTCTACATCGATTCTGATGGAAGTGGACCACTTGGACCACTCCGTGTTTTTTGCAATATCACAGGTAATGACCTATCCTTGTCTTGGCTGCTTTATGTTGGCTCTAATGTGATTGTGAGGTAGATAGACATGTTGATGATACAGCTCACTAGTGGCGAAGAAGCAGAGAACTGGTAGGAACTGAGGTTTGACTCTGAGATGTTTCCTTAAATAGCATCCATGTAAAAGTGATTTTTAAACTAAGTTTGAAGGCCTCATCTTGTACTGTTGTTAAGTTACAACAGCATCTGCACCATACAAAGGGCAGTTCATAACATCATAACTTTTGATGAGAAGTTTATATTTTTTACTACAGGAGTAGAAACTTAGAATCCAAACCATTCTTTTGTAACTGAATAGTTTCTCTGCTTTACTAGAACACTAGATCTGGGAATTATTGTTAAACTCCTCTCACTACGCTAGGTGTAAACCCTTCTAATCTGACTTATGCAGCAATACCTCCCCTCAAACAAGTGTGCTGCCTTTGATGTCCTAAAGTCTGGAAACTTTGATTGTCCCTGGTATCTGTATGGAGGAGAATGCATGATGAACCTAGGAGGAGGGACACCAAAGAGACAGGTAGTGGAGCAAGAGACTGGCAAGGTTGTTGGGTCTTTTTAACCCTACAGTTCTGTAGCTTTAAATAAAAGTTGTTTTAATAAATATACCTGTCTGGAAAATTCTCTTCTTAAGTGGGTTCTATTTTGTATATAGGACTGTCATGACAAGGGTATGAGAAAAGATTGCACAACCCTTGTTGTGGACAGGGATAGATTGTAGGGCTCCCTTTGTGCTTTTTATTTTTGAAATGGAGATGAAATTTCCCAGACCGTCTCCGGTTTGGCATTTTTTGCTTCCTGTGGCCAGGTGCAGATGAAAGAATGTTTTATTACTCTCTCTAAATTGCTAATTCTGGCTGAGCTGCTTCACCACATATCACCTCCACACTCAGTGCTGAAAACTGAGGACTCAGGATATTCATATTTTATCCTTAATCTCCTTGTGTTTAAAGCATCTCAAATTAAATTTTCATTTTTATTTAATTGAGCAATCATTATGTTAATTAAATGCACAACAGTTAATTATTAAGTATGTTTTTTATTCAAGTGTAATAAATATTTAATAAGATGTGTCTCCTTCAGTGTTGCATCTCGTAAGAATTGAAACAGCATTTCACCTTTCTGTCTGAATATCCTTCCTTGATCACCAATATGGGAAATGTGCTCATTTTTATTATTTATCATATAAATATGTGTGATCAAAACATTGTCAGTGCTTTTTATCTCTGCTGAAGAAGTAGGATTTTTGAAAAATGCCTTGCATTTGCTTTCCTCAAATAAATTTTATCTGACAGAAATCCAGAAGGCATATAGCTGATTTTCTCTCTATCTATAATGAACTTGCTGACATTCTTATTCTGGTTATGAGAAAAGTGGAGATGGGAAAAACTGGCAGAACCTCCAAGCCTGGAAAATACCCTTCTGTGTTGCCTAAATGTGGTTTGGATGCCTTAATCACAAGAGCTTCTCTTCTCTCTGGGAACTTACCTTATTTTTATGCTCATAAAAATTGTTTACAATAATCAATTAAATGCAAAGTATGCAAAGAATAACTTTGTGTACACAAGAATGGACTCTCAATTTGTTACCCTTTTCAGGTGATGTTTCTTCATAGTTTTCTGAAATTACCTTATATTCAGGGAAAGGCAAAATATAAAATTGTGGTATTACATATGCATAAGAACAGAGAAAATATTATTTTCCAGTGACATAAATCTGTACAAATCCTTCTGTGAATGGAAAAACATAGATGGTTGGGAACATCAATGGCTTCCATGTACAGGCAGACTAAATAAATTAAAAAGGTGGATGGAGGAACTGCTACAAGAAAGAGTGGAGGTCATGTGTGGTATAGAGAAAGCACATAGGAATTGACTATTTTTCATCATATAGGAGCTAAGGGACACTTAAATGATTAGATAGTAGGATTTGGGAGTTTTTTGTTTGCTTGCTCTTTCCTGGTGCATGGAATTCAGCTTGAAACACTACCACAGGACAGCAAGGAGGCTGATGTAATCAATAAAGGGGGTAAAAACAGTCTGGGAAAAGCCCCAGTCTTTTCTGATAGAGTCAGAAGGTGCAATTAAATATGAAGGTTTAGTTGAACTTCTTGCTCAGGCAGCTGTGAGGCAAAGACCACTGGGAAATGGGAATGAGTTTCAGGAAAACCTTTTGACTTCCCTGGCTTCCCTGGGTATCCATTCACCCTCAAAGGCAGAGTTGGGCTCCTGGGCTAAATGATGCTTTTATTTTACTTGGGCTGACAATTCTTTTTATATACAGTTCAAGAAGCAGTAACCTCTTTATGCCCAAAACGTGTTCAGGCTGAAAAATTTGGAGCTAGAATGGAAAATTCAGGGCAATGACTCATTTAGTGTTTTTAAAGTAGAGGTGCAGAGAGCTAATGACTTATGGGAATTACAGTGCCTTGAATCTGTGAGGGATGAATTCAAAGAAGAAATCAGATCATCAGAAACGAGCAGCATCATTGCATTTAGAGAAAAGTGTTTTCTTTAATGTTCACTTACATCTGTTTAAATTTCTTTATAATTTTTGTGTGTGTGTGTGTAATTGAACAGATAGGGAACTTTTTTGTAGCCAGTTATTAACCAAAGAGCATATTGGTGTCTGGTCATAGATATCCAATGTCTGATGTGGATATGGAAAGTATGAAGAATACAGGTTAATTTATTGTGTTTCTAGTGGTTTCTTTGCAGCCTGTCAACTTTAGCAGCTCACTGCTGAATAAAAATTCTGAAGAAAGCAGAAAATTGTGATTGTGTGTGTAGAGAGGGAATTGGACAGTCATACAAAGAGAAAGAGAGATATAAGGGAAAGGAAAATTTGCAGGGAGAAAAAAAAAGAGGAAAAACGTATTAAAAAATACAAAGCCAATTTTCAGCATAGTAAGAAATTTAACAGCAGTGTCACAGAATATCTGCTGATACCAGAATGGGTAAATGTACTTATCCATTGTCTGAAGAAGTGGCTGAAAAAGCAAGGTGACAAAAATTGTAGATGACATGCTATTATTTAAGTTGGTCAAGAAGAGGAAAGAGTGCAAGAAGCACTTTAAAAGGATCTTATCTTGAAGGCTGTTTATTTCTACTAAAAGTAAAATATGTTGTTGAAATAGGAGCTTGTCAGGAACAGTGAAGTGCCTAATTAAAGGCGTGGAAAGATATCTATATAAAGAGAGTTTAAAAGTAAATAATCCAAGGCTATTTAGATTGGGGAGACTCAAAGTGAATGGGCCTCATTGACAGAAGCCATGCTCATTTGCATTTTCTTACAATAGGAGTAAAGAAACCATTCAATGACAGTGAAAGACAACAAACTAGATCTAAAAAAAAGAGATAGCACCTTATTAACATAATGTTTTCTTCACCTTATATACCCATTGAACACAAGGCAAAGTCACTTTCACAGTGAAATTCATTAATTGTTAGAAACACTGAGGAATGCACACCAAATGTGCAGGAAGTGAACCAAACATATGTGCATTATCATGTGTATTTGGATGTTATGAGAGACACCATGAGGATGTGAATGGGTCTGTGCAGGAATTATTAGTTTGAGATGATTGTGTTGAGTGCTGTGGGAACATATCTAACTTGTTTCTAGGCCATCTGAATGGGAATATAAACTAGCTGTGTTTGCTTTACCTGGATTCTCTCATCATCCATGGTGCTCTAACCCCACACTGTTTCAGCATTAAGTACAGAGAGAATGCATCATGTCACGCTTTGAGGTAATGAACAGCCATCAGGGCTAGGAAAAAAATTTTCTTGTAGGTTGATTGTATGAAAATTAGCCTAGTTGAATTAATCTTCACTTAACTGAAGATTAATAACAATCAATGGAGAGGATGACTAACAGACCCTATGTCCCTCTGATCTGGCAGTCTTTATATCATTGTGAGGCTTGTTCTTCTTCTCTTGTTGCTTAGAAATGTATTGATCTGTCTGGAGTACTACTTAACTGCTAATAACCATATTCTCCCCTACAAAGCCTATGCAATCTACACCCATGTACTTGTTTTACTGTACTGTGTGAAAAGTGTTTGTAATGACCTTTTCTCATCTCCTCCAAAGTAAATTTTACCCTCGATATCTGAAAGAAAGGTACACCTGAGTCATCCTGTCACCGTACTTCTCTACTGATACTGTTTTGCTGTATGCAGACCCTGGGCTATCAAATCAACAACGCTTAGAAATTACCATGACTAAATCAATGGTTAATTTTATCTTAGCCAGATATTTTTCCAGGCTTCAAATAGTTTACATGTTCTTTCTTCCCTTTTTTTTACTTCAGGGCTGCAGTATAGGAAAAGATGAAACCTTATCCCAGGTCTTGCTGCTAGTCCAAGACCTGTTTTTGAAATTGCCATAATGAAAGGATCATTTAGTAACAGAGACGGATTGATACAAAGCAGAGCTAGCTGGACCTCAGTCCTTTTACTAGAAATCCCCATTGATGTTCTCAAAACAATAGTAGCATTAGTGGTATTACTGTCCATGGCATCCATCTTTCCCTTTGTTTCCACATAAGAATCTCAGTTCATGTGCTTATATAATTTCTTAATCTATTTTCCATAAGAAATCATATCCTTTTACTTTGTATTGCAATTACACTGAGTGACTCACCTCTTTTTATGTTTCCCATGGACTTGGCAGACTCTCATGTGTAAAGGAGGGCTGTCACCAGTCGGGCTGAGGCAAGAGCAGAGAGGAGGAGTTGGTCATACCCTTAATTCTGGTTTTAATATCTGCAACTACACAATTTTGGGACAAGAAATTAAATAGTAAAACTCCCTGAGACTCTCAGAATGTGTTAGATAAGATTTATATCTTTGAACTTCTTAAGGAAATATTTAGATTGACTGTTGTTTGTCTTTTTTTGTCTTTTTTCTTTTGTTTTTAAGGCCTCTACCTTGCAGCTTACTGTCTATGATTGTGATTGACTTCATCACTAGAGAAAACAACAAACGGAAATTCCTTACAAATTATTTACTACTCTTTAGATTAAAGACAGCCTTTAAAGATTTACAATTTAGCCCCTCAAACACTACAGGTCTTCTGGATCACTGCAGTTTTGACAATTGATACATTTCTGTTTTGAATTTTCTTTATATTCCAGAACTTTACAAAATGAAAAATCTTTAGTGGGCACATCACGTGAAAGGCATTGTGCTGTCAACAGCTGCCTTGCTGTTTTCAGTGACATTGTTGTATTTCTGATGAGCATCACAGCAGAAGTCCTAAAGGCCGCCTTCACTGTTGCATTTGGAGGAGGCTCCTGAGGGAGTTTTAGTACTGAAAAATGTAAGAGTAGATATTTTCCTCTAGCCTCTACCTTTTAACAAAAGGTCAATGCAGCTTAATCAGTCTCCTGCCACGTTTGCAGTGCTCAGAAGCTAGAAGCAAGCTGTGGCTCTCTCAAATTCACTCTGGCCGTCTCAGTTGCAAGGGGTGAATCCATTCGCCCCAAACACGGGTGTCTCGTGCCATGTTGGACATCTGCAGATATCATGCCCACCCTCCTGGTATGGCATCTGAAGAATAACAGGTTTCCTATGGGCTCTGCTTCTTGTCTGCCGGGCTCATGCAGATGTCTGAGCCATCACGAGGCATGTGAAACAGCAGAAGAGTGATTTGAGTATCTCAGCACTCACTTAGATGAAGGAGACTGAGGCAGAGAGGACTGCACTCTTGTCAGAAGCGCAGCGAGTGGAGAAGTGTCAATTTTGTGGTAGGAAGTAGATCAGTGACTGCTTCAGTTTTTGGAGAGGAATATTTATCACTGCTTGTTGTAGATATCCTGTATTAGATGAGATATGAAAGAAGTAGGCTGTCAGGATAACAGTCTGCTGTCTCTGGGCTTCAGCACAACATGGTGCAAAGTGCTGTGGAAGAGATGTCTCATTCTCATCCATCAGAGCTGCCTGGCATGGCCATTCTGCTGACAAAGTTGGCTTGAACATGAGCTCAGAGTGAGCAAACTTCATGTCTGTGGTGTAGGAGAGTTAGGAACCCAGGACTGGGACAGCAGGTCTGTGGAGCTGAGCGTCTGGTGCCTTCCTGAAGCTGGTTACTGGCTGCCATGAAGGATTTACAGATAGTGAAGGATTCTAGGTGTGGGCAACCCTGAGGAAAGCACATTTGCAGGTATAGTCTGCCAGTACTGTCAGTGGGCTACTTGCAACATGGGGTGACTGGAACCACCCCTGCACACCTCCTGTCCTGAATTTTTTCAGTGGAAATGAATTGCAGTGCTTCTGCACTGGATGGAAGTGGTGGAATCAGAATTTAAGGGGAGGCTGATGAGCACAAAACAAGCAGCAGAAACATGTATTGCTGGGTCAACCAGCAGGAAAAAAAAAAATAGGTAAAAAATAGTAAAGGATGGCTTTCATAGAAAACTTGGGAAACACTTCCTTGGAATCAGTGAATTAAAGCTTTTGTGACAACAAACGGGTTGTTTTGTGTTCTTTGAGGGGGGTGTGTATTACAGCAGCTGGGTTAAACTGTTTCTGCAGCTTAGAACAGTACATTGTTTAAGGAGGAGAGTCTGCCTTTTTTGTGGTTATTCTTGTAGTTATAGGTACAGCATTCAGGATAAAATTTGGCATTTAATGTAGAGCACCATGAAACAAATCCATTCTATGAGCTCTGAGAGTTATTTTTCTCTCTCTCATGTAGCATTTACCGTATGTTTGGCTTGTTGGCAATTTAATCAGTCTGAATAATCTTGTTTTGTGACAAACCTCCTAAATCACAAAGGAACGATGCAGTTTGCATGGGCGGAATGTGCTCTACAGGGATATTTCAAGTTGAAGAATAAAAATGAGAATTAGGCAATACAGAATTCATTGAAAGCCAGTTTTCCAGCTGCTCTAATTTCCCACAATTTAATTTGTGTGCATTCAAAAGCAACTTGGAGGTTTCCAGCAAGATGATAGAACTATGGGCGAGGCTAGACAGAGAGTCTAAAATGTGCTTAATGCATTGAGTCTCCCATGCTGTAAAAGCATCTCCTTGGGCCAAATACAGACAGCATAATATCCTAGTGAATTGGACCATTAAATAAAACTGTGAAGATGCAAAGCTGTAGCACCCTGAAATTAAAGCATTGTCACCTTTGAATTATGGAAACAATTTAACAAGCATTTAGAAAATCTGCTTTTTAAGGCTGCAATAAACTCTTTCAGGTTATGCAGTAGAGGATGCGGCTGCACATCCTTACTTGGTTTTGAATGACTTTCAGCTTGTGTGTCGTTTGAAGTTTACCAAACTGAGAAAGAAATAAAATAATAAAGTGGAATAATAGAAGATAAAAATAAACAGTAATCTATGCATGGAGAGCAGCTTTTTAATTCTCAATGCAGATTCACAAGTGCAAGAAGAGGTTGTTAAGGTGAGTAAACAGAAAAAAACCTTGTAATATGGACAGATGTAAAAATACAATGATAACTTCTTCACTGAAATAAACGAAATGAGAGCTTTATCTGTCTAGTTTAACAGTTTTCAGCTTGGTTTGCATCTGTGATTACAGTGTCACTGCCTAAAATATAATGTAAACAAAACAGAGCAGATATTAAAAACAAAACAAACTAAAAAATCTTTGCATTATGAAATAGGAACAGTATCTGAAGCCCCACTTTCAAAAGCCATAAGTGTTATAGGTGCAGAGCTGTGCCTCTGTAAAGACATATGCAAAACATGAAGTTACAGACAGCTGTTGCACTGCTTTCTAGTTATAGTGATCTGTGTTCATGTCCAGATTGCAGCTCCATGTCTTACATAGGTCCTTAACCATGCCTGAAGTGCAAGCTCACAAATTATTCTCAGCAGGCTTCAGAGTACACATGGTTTGAGCAGTAAGGGTGTAATTCCTTGAACTTATTCTGAGGCAGGTAGTTGTATTCTGAGAGCAACCCTAGCAGAGTGAAGTGAATGTGCAAGTGAATTTGAGAAAACAGAATGATCTCTTTTCTAAATGATGCCAGGTTTGAGGTGGAGAAAATGGTAACTGAATAAACCCTAAGACTTGACCTGAAAGTTGATGGTCTTCAAAAGAAAAAATGGGATTATTCTTGAGTGGGTTTCTGATCTATAGAAGCAGGTGTGATGCTCTCACTGTTGTTTTGGAATGGTTTAAGGGTTTCCTGTCCTCCAGCTCTTAGTTACTTCTCCCTCAATCAGTGGAGGGAGCAGGAGGGAGCCTTGTTGGCTCTCCCACTCTGTCCAAAACAAATTAAAATATAAATAATTTTCAGGCTCAATTGCTGCATGTAAACAGAAGGGTGTCCTTTAGAAGGAAGGAACTTTCTCTTATTTTTTTATTGTGATGTGAATGTAATCCTCTATTCTTCCAGCAGGTTGTGCGTGACTTTGTGTGCTTTACCTAACCCCTCTCCACCTCATGTCCCTCTTTCTAAAGCAGAAGTACTGATTCTTTCCCTGGGAAATGGGAAGAAGCATAACTAAAATGGTTGAATACCTCTCTCTTCCTTTTTTTCCTTTTAGCCTGTTGCCACCAACTCTTTTGTCGTGCATCTGTGTTGTGTTGAGCTGCCGTTTTGGTCTGAGGTTTGCTTCCTGGTGGCTGTTACTTTCCTTTCACTAGATCAGTGAGACAAACACCTATCTTTTTTGAGAAGCTGAACTGATGGTTACCTTTGCTTCAAAGGTGAGGCATAGAGGGAAACTTTGAAGTGACCAGGAAAGCAGAGATCTAATCTGTGAAAATATTAAGCATAACAGATCAGGCATATGTAGATTAGGAAATCTCTGAAATGTAACTCCAGGATTCTTTGCATCTTTGCATTTTTTTTAACTCCATTCTGAGATACTGCTAAATCACATTTACTTTGAGCACAGAAAGAAACTTAATTTGTTTTTTCCTTTCCCTTTATAAACTAGAGAATGGAAAATAGGTTAGCTTATTTCTAAAGATCTAAAAGCAATTCCTGAATGTCAAAGTTCAGATCTCAGAGGGAGAGCTGAGTGCAGCTGAAATGATAACAAGACTGTTGAAAATTAATGAAAAATCATAGAGGAAAATAATAGGAAGACCTGTCACATTGCCTGTTCAACACACTTGTTAATGAGTGCTTGCTTCTAACAATACGTTTCCTGATATCTTGTCCAATCTCATTTCAAACATGTCAATTAATTAAATTTCCAATACTTTTGGGGAAGACAATTTAAAGCAATGCTATTTTTAGTAAGTTTTTCCTAGTAACCCTTTTTTGCTTCTAAATTACCAGATGTTGATGCTTTTGGCTTTTCACATTAAGGTGCACACTGCACCTTTCTCAGTGCACAGCCTGGAAAGTACAGTAGTGTTAACTACTGAAACTCTAGCCTTAGACTGCTGTTCTTCCTTAGCAGCACTGCAGCCACTATTGTGAACATTGATTTTTATTGCATTTTCTTAAAATTATGTTAAGAACTCTCAGTAGGGAAGTGTTTTTGAATGCCCACCTGGAATTTCAGCAACAAGATTATTCCATCATCTCCTGGTTTTACATCTCAGATTATGAAAAACTTAGTGTTTGTCTTTTTAGTAGATATTTCAGTTAAGGTAGAGGTTAAACTTCTACCAGCTTCAGTAAGAGGAAAGTTAACTCATCCTCAATTGCTTCTGAAAAATCTACTCTGTTCTTGTCAACATTGCCTTGAGAGAGTAAAAGAACACAGAGACATTGGCTGATAAGAATCACTACTTTAAGATGTACAAGATGTCTGTTACAAAGTCATTGAATTATATTGTGTTGGAAGCAATGTATGTGCAGGATTGTAGAGGGTAAAGTGACTGTGGTTACAAGCACTGGGACAGGTATTACAAGCAATAAATTTGTAGTATTTCTTATAACTTTAATTTAACTTTTGTGTATCACACATTGCAGCAATGTTTCTTTGAGCTCAAACTCAAAGGATCCACAAGCAGCATCCTGAAGTCAATAAGAACCACAGAATTGCAGATCTATGAGCAAACTTTCTGTCTACCGTCACAGAAATTATGAGAAGGTTGTGAGTGAATGTGTGGTTTGCTCTGTGTAAAGTGTTCTTACAGTTAATGCCAGTTAATTTCTCTGTAACTTGCAGCCAGGTCTTGGAACAAACCTCTTTAAATAGTCTCCAGATGGTTGTTGTTACTTGTCTGTCATCTGAATGCCTCCATAATGACAATCCATTAAATCATCTCAGTGTCTTTGCACAGATAGTCCATTTAGAATTTTTATACACCTATTAGCATTCTGTTGAAGTAATCTATGGGATATTTGTAGCTCAATGAAAAATACTTTGACTGCAATGTGCTGCAGTGGCCACAGAGCTGCTGGGCTCATCATGCCAGTGAACTGGGGAGTAACTGGAAAGTTCATGATCTGCAAGAACTCAGGCCAGGTAATCTGGTAAAACCATCTGAATTCTTAAATGCACAGTTTTTAAGAGCAGCTTAGGAAAGATCCAATTTGGTGTTATCTAGGGTTTCAATGATGAACCTTAAATAACAAATTAGAAACCTATTGCCTCAATCTCGCCTCTTCATCTGTAACTGTCTATATGTTTCTGCAAGTGAGATTGAAATCTCCCTCTCATCAGGTGATTAAAAATTTCTGCCTTAAAGTTTTGCCTTCTCAATATCTTATATCCTCCCAAGGCAAGCAGGGTCTTTGATAAAGAGGGAATTTACTGGATGCGACTATTAGTAATAGCGTGGGACATGTGCAGGGCTCAGTCCTGTGAATTCTCATTGAAGTTTGCCTTTAACTCCAGGCCAGCTCAACAAATTGGACGTTCAAATTACCCTTGCTACCTTGCCCATTGCTATCCCGGGACCATCAGGGAAAAAAACCTGCCTGCTAAGCTGATTGCTCCTAAGCGTGATATTCTCATTATCGTGCCAACCCCAATGCTGGTCATGAGCTGGGCTGTAAGGATGCAGGTTGTGCTTAAGCCTACGTACTACTTTCTCTCACTTACAAAATCCCTTGCTCTGCCAGTAAATGCAATGAAGGAAATGATAATGGGCTCACCAGCATGGAAAAGTGTCAATATTTACAGTTAACTACAGATGCCGAGTCATATGGTGTTCTGTACCATCATCCAAGTAGGACATCACTCAACTTATATGTAGAAAAATCAGAACTGAGCAAAATGAGTGATCTGATTTCCAACTGGGCGGTAAGAACATACTCTCAGTTTTAGCTTTCTGGCAAGAAACTGCTTTCTGCTTGTGGTGAGTTTGTGCGAGATCATCAGCTGCAGTTCTCTGCTTCCATTTGTTGTTACAACAGCGTGGGCTGTTCTCTCAGGTACAGATATGTTTGCAAAAGATGACTGTTACCCCCATGAGCCATATTATTATGTCTTTTCTCTCAGGGATAAAGCCAGCTGAAAAGTATCTAATTTTATTCAGATACCTGGCAATAGAAGATGCTGAAATCTCCCGCAGTTCCCACGAAACTGTAGTTTCTCTCTTACTCAGCAGGCACTGTAGTGTTTGTTAGAGCTGGTTCAAGGAGAAACATCTCTGTGGGTCACATTGACCTTTAATGAAGACCTATTGGTCTTTATCACAGAGCATTTTGAAGCCTAGGGTCCTGCTGATGCTCTCTCCAATGCAGTAAAGCATTGGATTTCAACTGGGTTTTTGTTCCTGGCTTGTTGAAAGGGTTTTGCTTTTAACTTCTAATTCAATCATTTTTCATTTAACAGAAGATAAGATCTGGACTGCAGTGCAGCACAACAGCACAGGGCTAACCAGAGTGCAAGGAGCTGACCGGGAGAAGCCGTACACCATGTCCTTCAACTACAACGGTAGCGCGGAGCAGCTGGAAGCCGTGATAAGCAGTGCGGAGTACTGCGAGCAGGAGGCAGCCTACCACTGCAAAAAGTCACGTCTCCTGAACACCCCGAGTAAGTGCCACAATCCCTAATCTCTCCTTCTTAACTCTTGTTGATTATACAGCAGGTACAGGCCACACTGCAAATGAGCAGAACTAAAAAAAAAAAAAGCAACCAAACAAACACAAAATTAATAGTAGCAATGTAGAATGGAGCAAAAAACCTTTTCATTTCTTGGATACTTCTGTGCAGTGCTTGTCCTCTGGTACAAGACAATATGGGCTCTGCAGAGGAGTTTCCAGTCCCTAAATTCATGTGTACACAGAAAGTGAAAACTTCTACAATGGAAAGTGCTGCCTAGAGACCAGAAAAACTTCATTTAGTTGTTGGCAAATAGATGTACTTATTAATTTAGTTTCTATGTGTATATTATATATAAGAGCACCCAAATGCCTCCAGACTATTAATGTTATGAAGGGGAGGGGTGTACCCTCTTCTGAGTCCCACAGCTCTGAATATGATGTTTAAGGTGCTTGGTAGTACAGTTTCTGGGCCAAAGCCAGCTTTGCCCTTGCCCTGACTTAATGCGGCAGAAAAAAGGAAGCAGAGGGTCTGATCAATTTGTGTTTCTCTGCAGTACCAAATTTCCAGTGGCTTCTCAGGTTGTCTGCCTTCCACTCAACTCTGTCTTGATGACAGGATTTTATGTTTGCTTATCTAGAGAGATGAATGACATTAATGGCAGACTTCTGGGTGCCTTCAAAGTCTCCTCTGGTTACTTGTAATGCCTGTACAGTCATGGTGACTCTTTGATTATTAGCAACTCTTACATTTGTTAGTAGTGTAGAAGACATCCCTCAGAAAGCCTGAAGGGGAGGTTGCAATGAGATTTCCTATTGTGTTAAAAACACATTGCCTAATGAGATGTATCAAAAACCCTCCTGGTTTCAAAAAAATTACTATAACACTGAATGTTTACGAATCCAGTAATCAGATGCCTTACAGTCAGTTTATTTTTAAAAGCTGTGAGTTATGTCTTTTGTTATTATCAGTTTTACCAGCCAAGACCTGCTTGTATTGCTAATCTTTATTTTAAAGAATGAAATGTTAATATCAGCATCCAGGGTAGAGCAAAAAGGGAAAACAAAATGCAGGTATACCTGCTTCTAAAGAGAGGAAATTGATGACATACAAATATTTTCAGTGTTGCTGACTTCTTCTAACCCTAACCCACACCACAACTGACATGTTATAAAGATAGAATTCCACAGGAGTTATTTCTGAAATTTTTTTTAAGGATGACCACCACAGTATTACAGCAGGTCTGCATGTGTTTATTTTTACATGTTTCTGTGAGGTACTTGGTCATGTGTATGCAGGAACATACATGATGAGTGAGTTTTGAGACACCCCTTGAATATGGGGCCTCTCTAAATCTAGGGACACTTCTTAAGAATCCAAATCTTTGTGGGAAAAAAAAAAAATCTTGTGTAAATTGACAGTATGTAAATTATCCATCTTCAGGGCTAATGTTATCAAGCAACAGGCAAACTGGCTAAGATGGTTCCTGACAGGCAGCTCATTCTCCACTTGTTGAGGACCAGAGTTGTGACTCAGATCCTTCAAAGGAGAGGATGTGGGGGTGGTGTCCAGCAGTCTGGCTTGCACCTTTGCAGTTGGTGCAGTGCTACTGTGGTCCTGACAGCTGACCACACAAGAATTGTATAACTCATTACCTTTTACAACAACATCATCTGAGCAATAATAATAATAAAAAATTTCAATCCAGTGCTGTGCATGTAGCAGACGCTGCCATTTTCTCCTCTTTTCTTCTTCCTTTTGTATGCATTTAAATTACACCTACAATTTTTCTATTTTTCATCCTGAACTTTCTCACTAGTCTAATGCTTTAAGTTTGGTAAGTTGTGGAACATGCTCAAAAATAAAACGTTTCAGTCCTTGAAATGACAAAATAAGTGTAATTTGTTCTTAGCTGAGTATTAAGTATTTTTAAATGTTAGAAAGGCATTATTTTCCTCAACGTCTTAAAAACTCTATTAATTGATGTTAATTTTGAGGTGAACTGCTAGTATATTACAGAAGAGCCTAGAGACCCAGGTGTCCTGAAGAACTCTAAGACTTAAAGAATTTCCACTCCTAAAGTTGAATATGAGCTACAAGTGTGAACAACTAGGGTATTTTGCTGGACGCGCTACAGAAGGTTCTCACCTATGGTGTTTATGCCCAGAAATGACTGAGTTTGATTTGGGGCCAGAGCAACAGAATAAAGATCAAAACTCTTGGGTTTTGTTTCTTGATTTGGCCTAGGCTTTTGGATGCCTGAAGCAATACATTGTCTCTGTGTTGCCAGGGTATCATAATGTGTAATTGCAGTTAATAAACCACACTTCAGATCTTCCTTCAGAAGCTGGCATACAATGTACGTGTATTGATGACAATGCTGCTTTCACAGGCCAGAAAGAAACCTTCCCTGACCTAGTCCATTTTGCTCAATATCACCACTCACTAATATCTCTGGACTGAGCCCAGTGGTGAATGCTTGATGGAAGGGCACATCCCAGAGGTACATCTGATCTTGACAAAAAGCTATAAAATTTCCCCTTCTTCAAGAAATCTAATCCATTTTGGGCTTTTTTTTTTTTTTTTTTTTTTTTCCCCCAAGGAGATGGAACACATGATTAGGATATTTCAGCTGATAGCACCAACACACCAAATCTTTGTCTTCGGGATCTAAACACTATCATGTTTCTCAGAGAAGCAATAAAAATATTTCTCTTTCCTCTTGCATTCATAGTGTTACTCTCCAGCAAAGCTACATGTTGTTACATAGTAATTTTGGCTTTCACAGCTTTGACATGGGGGAAAGGGACAAGCAAGGCACTCAGGGCTGCCTCAGAGAGAAATCCAGGGAGGCTCCTGGCTTGCATAAAGTTGTTCCAGTTTATAGCAAGGAATTTGTCTTTCTTCTCTTTCTACTCTCTCTTACCCTGAAGACACAGGCACGTCCCCAGCGGGTGTTATTGAGCATAGTATCCCCATTGAGTTACTTGGATTTACATCTGCAATGTGTCAGACATGCAATCTGGCAGTTGGCAAAGGAGTTTACTCATCTCCACCTCCTGCTGTCTGGAACAGCCTTATCAGTTCTCACTGTCATAGTATGGCTTAGCTGTAAGCCTGTCTTTGAAAGCAAAAATTAAATTGCCCTGAACTGCATTTTTGTACATCTCTACCATCAGACAGATTTTCAGGAGGTTTGTGAATATCAGAGTAGATGTCTGTTCATCAAGAAATAGCTGGCTTTCCTATGGTGCTGGCAAATGAAACTTATATGACTGGTAATTGCAAGATTCTCCTGACTTTTCCATGTCTGTTGGAGAGACACATAACCAGAGTAAATCCGACACTTGGCATTAATTAGGAAAGTCATCCACACTCTTAGAAAAAGATTGCAGACTTTACCACCACCTTATCCTTAGAAGTAGAGACCAAGTCAAGCTAGCAGGAGAGGAGGGGGGTGGACAAGAAGCTTGGGCTACCCCTAAATGTTCTGTCTGTGTTCTGAGACGATGAAAAGAAATGTAGCCCCCTGGGTCTTTGACTTCCTTTCTTTATGGATCATTTCAGGCAATACCTAGGAAAAGGGTATGTGTACAAGGGTAGATGCATGTGTGCAGATGCACGTTGAAGTAAACCGTTAACATACAAGATGTTTGAAGGTATGAAAACACTTTTTTACCTGAGCAAACACTTGGACCTAACTGAATTTGCTCAGTTTTCTGGAAGCAGTGGATATACTCAAATGTTTAGCATTTGGGAATCTGCCTCACATCCACCTTATCAAGGACTTAGACAGTGATGGCTATCAGTGGCAGGATAGCTTGCTTTACAATAGTTGGCTGACAGTCTGTCAAGTTCACAGCACATCTGTGTAGGCAGGGACTGAGAAAAGATCAGTCCTAGAGCAAAATCAAATAAATAGGAATGTTTGTAGGTGGTGAGGTTTTCCTGCCTTCTTCCTTAGTTTTCTCTTTCCAGTAGAATTCCCACACTATGTCACTTCAAGCTTAGATTTCAAACATCCATTCTAAGCTACCAACCTCTTTCCTGAACTTCCTGTCCTGTAGTCTCAGTGCCAAGCTACACTATGTGCCGTCACCACCTCTGCAACCCCTTATGTCAAGCAGCTGTTATCCCTCACCAGTGAACCACTGCATTTGCATTTTGTAACTCCCTATTAGAGGGAAAAATGTAGCACTACCTCACAGCAGGGAACATGTCCTAACTTCTGAGTTTAGATTTAATTCTGCTGCTCAGACTGTTCAATATCTTTTTATCTATGCCCAGTATGTTGCTAGAGCTTTCATCGCATGCTCCCTCCTTAGAGGGAGATGATGAGGGAGATCAGTGATGTCAAAGCATGAGGTGCTAGGAAATGTCCTTCAGGGTCCTGCCTCCCATAGAGGCTGCTGGCAAGATGCAGCTTAAGGTGAGTACACAAGTCTGGTGTCTTCTGCACATCCCTCAATATGTCCCCATCAGCCACCGTTGCTCAACTGAGGACATTACAGTTTATGCTGTTGCCAATCCCTTTTAGTATCTACTATGGATCTGTTTTTCATAAACTTGTCTAATCACATTTTGAACTTTATTATGTTGCCTGCCTCTGCAGCCTCCTAGGAAAGCAAGTTCCAGGAGTTTCTCACTTGTGTTTTACAGAACTACGTTTGTGGGTTTTTCACTGTGTTTTTAACTGCTGTTTTGCTCAGTGCAGTGAGTTCTTGTATTGTAGGATGCAGTGAAACACAATTTTGTGCTCATCCAGTGCTTTTATAGTGCTCTTACTCTTCTTGGACTTTCACTAGCTCTAGTAGTTTTTTCACCTGAAGTCCCCACATGTTTTGAGGTGTGGTTTGCACCAAGGTTTCATATAATGGGGACACCACTTTTTAGAGCAGTTTAAATCTTTATGGAGAAAGGAGTGTGAAACCTGGAATCTGACAAAGCATTTTACATAGATGTATCATGAGGTGATTTCAAATGACCCATAACAAGCAGTCATTTACCAATGGGGTTTTACTCTCTATTACTTTATGCCTTTTAAGTGTAATTTCCAGTTTATCATTCCAGGGACTTTAAATTGTTATTGCACTACCAGGGGACTATTTGTTCTTGCACAAAATAACTTTAAATTGTTATTGCATTACCAGAAGACTATTTGTCATTGCACGAAGTAACACAGAACAGGGCAGCCCGCCCTCAAAAAGTGGCTCATGTTGAAAGGAGTGGTGGATAGGCGGTAGGTGTAGATTGTATGCAGTGATTATTCTTGGGTAAGTAGGATCCCTTTTTTGAGAATGACTGACTTGCCATCTGTGTTTCCATCACCATACCTCATCTCTCCCCTCCAAAGTGGCAGTGTTGACAGCTTCTCTCACAAGCACTATTTTAGATAACTTGTGCTATATTTAGGGACTTTTTGAACAGAGTTCGGCCATAGCAATGCCACATTCTCCCTTATTTGGAGGGGGAGATGTAGAGGCCATTTTTAAAGATGCTGAGTTGTTTTTAGTGTGCAGCTTATTAAAATGCAGGTGGTCTAAGCAGAATAGAAAACCTGCTGCATGGGGGTGGTAACTTGGCATCCTGAATGCATGCATCTGTAAGTAGTGCAAATATCATTATCCCCATTTCTGACCCTTTATTTCCCTTGCCCTATACAATCTCTCCTGACTGGCAGTGAGGTACAGTATGCTATAGCTGCCAAGGAAGGAATAGCAGCTACTTGCATTACTTGTTATGCAGTCCTGTTATGTTTCTCTAAGAGGGAAATGCAGCCAAGAGGCCAAATGATAGAAAAAGCATGGGAAGAAATCCTTGCTCAGTCATACCCCAGATGGATTCTAACTTGGTGGAAGGAAAGCATGCTACTTCCTTGAATCCCTCTATGGGAGAGGGCAGGGTTATAATGGTACCTGAATTAATTCTGCAGTGACACCAAAAGGGCATGGGTCTCCCGGGACTGTTCCAATGAACACTGAAACACCATTATCTGTGTTTCCTTTAGACACAATGTGTCAGGTGAATTTAAAAATGCTTCTCAAAGTGGGGACTGATAGACTAGTGAGAAAGGAGCTTGTATGGGTAACTCCTGTTTGCTTCTATGGGACACATCCTTCATTCTTCTGCTGACACTGGATATTTCTGTTGCTTTTAGTAGTGGTTTGTTTGGGTTTTTTTCTTCCTTGAATTTTTTTTTTTTTTTTAAATTTTTGTTTTGTTTAAAAGACCTTCTACAGTTCACTTAACAAAAGAAATTTTTCACTCCAAACTGAATAGATCTGAATAGAACTGAATAGATATTCAAACTGAACTGAATAGATGGCATGGAAAAGATCTTTTCCACTATAAAGGAAGCTTGACTATGAGTATTAATGAAGGCACACAGGACAGGTAAACAGAATATAAATGTAGACAACAGATTTTGAGCTTGGATTCTGGAATTGCTTGCATGCACTGTTTTTGGTGGTGGTGCAAGGGAGTCAGTGCTGTGAACTGATGTTGCAAGGTGTTTGCTTAACCTCTGTAATCTGTTAGTTTGGGGCTTGTGATCCCAAAGAACCTCTGGTTTGGAGTAAAGTTGATGATATCTTTTGCTCAGCCTGTAAAACCTATGGGATAGTGTAAGTGCTCATAGGTGGGGAATGACAAAGAGTTGAGTTCAGGGAATTCTGCAGTCCAAATGAGAGTTTGGAAATGGATAGTTTTATGACATGCACGTGTATGCCAGAACCAAACGTGTCTTAATTATACCCCTGGCTTGACAAACCCAGTTATATAAACTGTTCATCCACAGAGTTTGAAGAAGAGAAGGATTACAGAATTATTTCAGGCTATTCCAGCCATCATTTCCTTAATCATGAGCAGTGATTTTATTTTACATTTTATTATTTTTTTAGTTTGCAGAACTCAGCGTATTGTTTACTATTAATAAATAATGGTGACTAGAAACAAACAGCTAATCCATGATTTGTTACATTAATGAGTCATTAGCTATGACAGCAACCTGTCCACCATCCAAGAAAGAAAGCAGGACTGCTGCCTGAGCAGAAAAGTGTTCCTTCTCCCTCATTAGAGCCACAGTGGGGAGTGTGTTCTCATCACACTTTCATTTGTCTGCTTCCTTGAGCTGTCCTACTTTGAGCATCTTGGGCTCCATTAGACTCAGACTGTCTTACCAACATTAAATAAATTTCTCTGTCAAATTTTGGCGAGTGCGTAGAGTAATGTCTTCTGATTCTGGAGAATAGCAGATGTAAGTCATAGAGGTGGAAGACTTCTCATTTGACCTCTTCTAATACTATGCCACATGAATGAAGCAATAGTAATTTGCATTTCTATTTACAGTATTTTTGAGGATAGAAAAGCATTTGGGGCTGTAAACTCTCAGTTTTACGAGTGTTTAGGGTTCATTTGACCCCTGTTTTAAAGTACGTTCCTAGCCAGGCACTTGCGGAAAATCAGATGGGATGGAACCCATTTGCTTTTGTTTTAATTGGTCTGACCTATCCAGGAAAAGAGAGGTGTTAATAGGCTATACACAAAATGGTCAGTGGCATAACTTATTCATATAGTGCAAGTAGAAGAAAAGAAAAGGTATGCATGTGGAAAAAGCAGCCACTTTTTTACTCTATATAGATTAAGTTAGAGCTCAGATTCATTGCTTGTTAGTCTGATCCCAAGAATTGTACCCCCATTACAGTGTCAAGATAACCTATGGAAAATATATTTTCTGTGTTTGAAAGTGTGAAGGCAAAGACAGGAGAAAAAAAATAATAAGGATCAGCTGAAGGCTATATTTTGAGATTACTTTATGCTTGGTATTCAAACAGCAGTGGAATAAAAACCTTCTTTAGGCAAAACATTAAAAAAATTACTATTATATGAACTAATTGGTTTTGAAGAGGAGCATAAAAGTAGCTCTTCTTGGTGTCTGCTAAGAGTAAGAAAGCTTGGAGAAAATGTCTCCAGACCTGGGGAAAAAAAGTTACATAATTCTTCCACTTCCAAGAAGCATGGGTTTTTTTGAGAATTGTTTACATCCTCCCAACCTGGACTGATTTTCAGAGGATCAGATTTCACTGAATCTTGACAAGTAGATAGAAAGATGTGGTGACCTGAAAGAAAATAACACTTAAAAAAACCTTCTTTAGAGAAGCTTTTTTGATATCTGCTTGGCCAGAAAGTTTGATAACAAAAAGGAAAAAGCTTTTGAGCCTGCTTTTTTTTTCAAGCCCCTTTGATAGAAGGAAGACTCAGACTGGTTTAGCCAAGGGGTATATTCCCACCTGAGCTGTCCAGGACTCCAAGCAACATCAAGAGCCTTCTTCCTTTGCACTCAAGAGCAGAATTCAAAAGTCCCAGAAGAAAACTTTTTTTTTTTTAAACATTAGTGTTTAGAAAGGTTAACCAATTAATCTATGCAGTTCTCCTTTAAAGGTAGATTTCTTGTTTAGCAGCAACTGATGCCAATTTGGCCTGAAACTGGTATGGGCCATTAGATCTCTTTGAATGTACCACTCTAAAACCACTGGCCAAGTTTGTGCAGCCACATAAATAACCTTAAGAAGAGTATTTCCTCCCAGATGAACACCTCTGAAGTCTTGCACTCCAAGCGTGAGATTTATACAGGTACCTCTTGTGCCTTGCCCTTCTGCTACTAGGGGAAGAATGAACTAGCTGGATCACTGTCAGGCCTGGTATAAGTAGTGTTTTACTCTTTTCCCCTTTGAGCTAGAGGCTTTCTGTACATTAGCATTTGTTTGTCTCCCATTGTCACTGTGATTTCAAGCTCTCAGATTTTCTCCACATGAAACTACTTTGTTGTGTGGCAGAAGTTTAGGGCCTGTTTTTTAGAGAGAAATCTTTATGACTGAAAGCTAATGTAACAGCAGAGGGTGGGATTCTAGGACACGTTATCTTCTTCCGAAATAGGCTCTGTTTCAGCTCCCTTTGGCTTTTTTCTTCTGGCTGTGAAAAGTCAGTTTGATCCATTTGTTTTGCCACTGTAATATCTGTTGCCAAGCAGGGAAGAGTTCTCCTGCAATGAGCATTTTTCAAGTTCTGTTTTGGGGTCCTATTTCCCAGACCCTCCATGTTCAAAGCAACAACAGCTTTCTAGGTCACTTTCTTCCCACTGCACACTTGTTTTCTGGATTCAGACAAAAAGATTGTGTTGCATTTTGTTTACTACCTCTATAAGACACGCTAGGGCCACCAGTCAATCTGCAGAACATTAGAAGTACCTACTTAATAGAAGCAGAATTTTATTGAGTGAATAATTACATCCAGTTACTGCTGAAGTAATCACCTTAGATACAACCTATGCATCCAGAGGGAGGTATGTTCTTCACAAAATGCCACCCTGGACAGTTCATTTTACATCTGTACAAAGCTCCAGAATCTGTCTGACCATATTGTACTACAGGTTTTCATGTTTTCAGAGGATGAAATTTATGTTCCATGAAATATGCCATTGCCAAAATTAATAGGTAAATGAACAAAGTGAAACAGACCATTAGAAGCATTATAATATCATAGTTGCATGATTGTGGCACAAAAGCAGAAACTAATGGGTAAACATAATCATATTATAGCGACAGGAGCCATCAATGTGCAGTACACAACTGTGGTTACACAATGGAAGGCAGTCAACCATTATGAAATACGATTTAACAGCCAGGCCAGTTGCAGGTAATCTTGCTTAGAACAATATTTCCCTTGGCTACTTTCTTTTAGTTGATTAATGTCAACTATTTTCTGCTTGTCCTACTAGAATTTCATTTCAATTTCGCTTCGATAATTTTCATAATCCTTTTTTTTTATATTACTCTGGACTATGATACTGAGATTTTTTTTGTTTTTCCTGAGGCATGAAGAGATTGTTCCTGAATATTCATGCAAATAGGAATTCAGCCAAAGGCCTTCAGAGTAAGCGTTCACTGTAACACCTTGAAGTCTTTTTGATGCCCTTGTCTTTATTCCTACTCTAAAACAATGCTTCATAATTCTAAGTGAACACTCAAACAATGTCTAATCAAGATAAACAATTCATAGACTGAATTGTGTTTGTATAACATGATTAAAAAGCTTTGAATAGCTAACATAATCATAGCATTTTATTAATGGACAGGGTGAGAGAAGCTACAATAATGAAAGATTTGACTAAAAAATTACAAAGCTCAAAGATGTGCAGGATCAGTTCCACTGGATTCAGTATATTTATAGTGATTTAGGCAAGTAAGATGCTGGATTAACTCCTTGGTTATCATATGTTTCATTAAATTCCACTTTAGTGTAAAACAAACTACAAAACACAGGAACATTTTAAAAATTCAGATATTTAGAGAAGTTAACAAGTTCATCCATAGTTGTTAATGCAGTATTTGCAATCAGCATCTGAACACTTAAGCACTGATAGATTGAAAAAGTCAGTGGTCTGTTCTTAGAATAGAGATGTGTCCCCTACACTGTGGAGAAGAGGGGGGTAGAGAAGCATCTCTCAGCCAGGTTACTGGAGTGGTTCAATATAAATTGGAATACCATCTCTGTCCACTTTCTGGAGCCAGGAGAGGGATTGATGCAGGAGCTCCTGCTGTGCCACTCAAGGGTTTACTCATTCAGGAGGACTTTGACAGTGACTGACTAAAATAGATTCAGAGCTGCTTCATTCTGCTGAAGTGTTTCGAAGTAGTTGGAGCACAGGAACGAGTTGGGTGCTCAACTGTTTAGCTTTCTCTCTCAGAGGTTTCACATGCAAAAATTAATCAGTTACTTTGGTCTTCACTGACCAAGATTTTTCGAGGGAATGTGTAAGGGAATCGAGGCCTAATAATAGACTGTTAGAAGGAAGGCCAAAATGGTTCAGAGCTAGCCTAAGCAACAGCCAGCAACGTTAAATTCATCCTTGGATGGCAGGCTAAACGAGAGTTTCTCTACACAGCAAAATAAAACTCTGTGGAAGTCGTATATGTGTAATGCATGTAATTTAACATATCTTCCTACAGCAAATAAGTGTTTCCATAGAACAATATGTGAATTTGCATAACTACTGCCAGCTGGTAAAATAATTACTCTGGACTATGATTGACCGAGTTTTGACCTGACACTTTTTTTTTCAGTTTTTACTGAATAGATATCCTTTACTGCTTTTACCCACGGAAGAAACAAAGCCAACTGAGGTTGCAAATACACAAGTAAATCTTGAAATTGTAGTCCTCAAAGTCCTGCTTCCGTTTATCAAGAGAATGCTGTCTTACTGTTACACTGCTACTAAATGTGAGATATTGCTATGATGAGTGTAACCTATGACAAAACAGTAAAAACTTGAATACGCTAAATGCAGAATTAGGTGACTAGTTGAGTGATAATATATTGCCTAACCTAATGAAAAGACATTACCTTTGAATAATGGACCAAATCGTAGATTTAATTATCCCAAGGCAAGGTAGTGGGTGCTTCATGCAGACAAGGTCAATTACCTTATCCAGAAGAGCCTGTTTGAAGTGTGTTATGAATAATTCACAGACATAGAAATTAGTTCTGAAAAAATGTCGCAACTATAATGTGGTGAAAGCATTCAATTTCTTTTTTAATGTATTTAAGATAACACCCAAAGGACAATTATGGCTGCTTAACTGTGAGACTCCTTAAATGACAAGGAATGACAATTGTGTGGTCAAATTCACATTATTGAATTATGCAGAAGAGGCATCGCCATCATGGTCTGATCCTGTCAGGTCAAAAGTAACTGATTTCAAACCTCATCTTGTATTTTTAAATGCTGAATCAAATTTAATCAAAGATTGATGAATTTATTAATGTTTCTCAGTAGAGAAGACCCAGTTGTTGCTGTATTAGCTTTGTTTACTTTGTTCAGGGCTTTTAGTTCTTTGACTTTCTGGTATGAAAACAAAGGTCCAGAGTGATTGAATCATTTGTATGATTTTGGAGAGTCTGACAAACCCAAAGATGAAACCATTGGGCTTTCCAATCTCTAATCAGAAAACCAGTCTTGTGCTATGAGCACTAAATTGTGCTGTTTCTAAGACAGTATTGTTCCAATCTATGACTACTTAGCATTAGAGTTAAAATGATGATAGTAGCCATGGTAGCAGAATGCACACTCACTTGACATGTGGTGACCTTAGGTGTGAATTAGAAATGCAATAAACCTCTAAGTCTGGGGAATAACATGCTCTCTCAGCATATTTTGATTCCACAGGCAAAACAATAACCTTAGCTTTCTCTCTTTGACTTTGCAATAAGTGGTAATGGCCAGGGGAAATCCCTTAGGGGCTGCAGTTTTCTAAGATCCCTGGCAAGAAGATGACTAATTCATCAGGTGCCTCAGTTTAAGTGCCGAAATGTAATAGTGACATTTCATGGCCTTTGAGTTTACTTGCTTTATTTGCTTGAAAGAGAGAGTTCAGCAGAATTTTAGAGGGTGCTATAGAATTGTGTATCTAATGAGGCATACAGCTGGTCTGGGCCTGTTTCCATTCATGTCAATGTCAAGAATCCCATTTAGTTCAGCAGGAGCAGATCTGGGACCCTGGCACTTTCAAAGGCTGGTTTGAATAGAGGGGGGATAAAAATTTGCCACAAAGTCCATTTACAAAACAAGGTGCTAAAATATTTGATGAAGTAGGAAACCACCACACAGAGACAGGAAAAAAACTTCCATTAAAGCAAACACATTGAAAAATGTAGTCTTCTGCATGTAGCTGGTTGGGGTTTTTTTATATATTCTCCATCATCCATCTTTCCTCCAAGGATCAATTCTCAAAAAAAACCCTCAAGAATTCTCTTTCCTCCTACTTCACATGCTCAGTTTTTTCCACCCCAGTGTTTTCTGGGAGGACTTGATAAAGACTAATCTGAGCCTAAGAGACTTGCTAGCTGATGTTCTTATTTGCATGCATGAATGTGAACAGATGTTTACATAGTAGTGTTAAGTAGGCCAGCTGTTTGGGAATCATTTATGTATTTCATTTAAAAGTAAAGCTGTATGGTTCAAACCTTTAGTCACCTATGGAAGGGAAAAGAAACCTAAAGACAAAAACATTTCTTCCTGTATAAGCAGGTGGCTTCATTTACACATGTCAGTTTTCTCTATCTCTGAATTTACAGCATAATACCAACAACTCTTACCTAAACCTCTGGGCATTTGCACCTTATCTTGACCAGTTGAATAAAGATGGCAGAAAATACAAAGCACAACATCAGCATTGAAAAACGTTATTTGACTTAGGGAAGGAAAAAAGCACTGAGATAAGGGGAGAGGAGGGAAGTTGTCACTTTTCTTTAAAAGAGTTTGCTTATTGCTGATTGTTTCTGCATTCTGTTCTGTAATGAATCAGGGTAATGTCTGCCTTTGCATTTGTTCTGCTCTTCAGATGGGAGAAAAAGCATAATCCTTAGGAGTGTATTACAGTCATAAATATTTAACTTGTATTTATTATTTCTTTAATGTAAATCTGAGTAGAAAAACTCCCATTATTATGGAGGTCTACATACTCATACAGGCATATGTGTAGAAAGAAAAGGTTGGCGGCAGTGGCTCTCATATATTTTTAAAAGAAGTTTTCCCCTCAGGGATTCCTATTTTAAATACGGGTCTCGAATCTGATCATTCACAAGTTCGTTGCCTGCTCCACTGGGTCTCCATGTCTTGAAAAGAAAGTAGGCAAATTATGTAGAGAGTTAAATGGAACTTTTACTTTTTGCATAGCTGTTGAACTTCTCTAATGACATGTATTAATTAATGTATACCCTGTCAAACCTACACCAGTCTGAAAGAGACTTACCTGCCTCAGTTGTATTGTTTCCACCCAAGCACCAGTATCTGATAGAGACGTGTGCATCTCTCCAAACCAGAAGTTGACAGGATTTTTAGTAGATTATACTTGGCTTGAGGAAGGTACACTTAATTAAGGAGCCTTACTGTTGGAAGGAAAGATGATGATGTATGTGATGATCTTGTGGACTTCTGATTCACAGCCTTGATGCAACCCACAGAAAGGTTTGTCTCATCAGCTGTGATGAAAGGTCTGTGGCAGAGGGTTACATTGTATACAAAGATCTTGATTCTTACTTCATGAAGCTTGTAGATTATGGAATGGCTCCAATGATGATTCTTTCTCTCACTATTAAATACAGAAGACACATAGACCTGTTCTGCTTTTCAAAAGAGAGAAAGGACTAGGACTTCTCATGGTTGCATGGTTCTCTTTCTTCTGCAGCCTCTGCCCGTTTCAGTATTCACTGCAGTGATAAAGCTACAGCTGAGTTCTTCATTCAACTGTAGGAGCAGGAAACTATCTTCAGCTGAATAATAATCTCTGTTAGTCACAGTAGAGCTACAGAGCATAGCTGAGCAGTTCATAGTCTATCCAGTACAGTCTGTGCAGGAATGTATATACACACCCATGTTTGTTACAGTTGTATAGAGAGATATACAGGAACCTGAGACCAATTAAATAGCAAAAACTAAACAGAAGATCTAGTTGAAAGACGTAAACCTGTTGCTAACGGGCTGAAGAAAAGAGCTGAAAATTGATTAAGCAATTTCACAGAGAAGACAGATTGTTGTCATCCTGACCTTTAAGGCTGTTCAGGATATATCAATAGGAGCATCTTCTGATGTTTTTCATTTACATTGTCTTATTTTTCTCTTTATATGCTGACTTGGAGCCAGTTCATTTCATGGTCTTGCCTATACATATGTTGTGCTACAGCTGCATTTTTCCAAAGTGCCCAATTTCATAGCACTCCAACCTTCCTTAGGATGACAAATGGTGCCCCTGCTGCTCTGACCAACAAAACTGTAATTGCAGCGTGAGACAGGGACAGCTGATCTAATGCCATGCTGTAGTTTGGGTATATCTTTAAGCTGAAATTTGACTGCATTTGTTTATTGTAGTCAAGTTTCCAATTCCACCACTTAAGACATTAACTAGTGGCATTAGTTGTAACATTGAGGAAAGCAGAATTGCTCTGCAGTTGAAAGTAGTGTCAAATCAGCATTTATTTATTTATTTGACATTGCTCTGGAATGTGTTGTAACACATCAGACTATAAAATGTTTAATGAGTTGCAGTAATGCTTGTAGCCTCTCAGAGATACTAGAATGTAGTTCAATAAGTTGTTTGTTGTTTGGGGTTTTTTTTTGGCAAAGAACTTAAAACTGGACTTTTTCCACTGTGTTGGACTTTGTGATCATAGTAAATGCAACTGAGTGTTGTCTTTTGCCAACTAACACGTTTTAGGAGCAAAAAATAATCCAGTTCAACTGGCCCTGTGAGATTTCAATTCAGAAGGGATGTGACAAAAGAGTAGGAGGAGAGGTTTAGAGCATGATTTACACTCTGCTGGTCCAAGCTGCCTTTCTGGCTCATAATTAATGCAAGACTCAGAAATGTGCCTATATTATTCTCTAAACTCTCTTCTGGATGTTGGTGTCGTTTTGTGGTTGTTTACAATGTCTGTCTTGTAGAGGATAGGAAATACAATGTATGCTCTGCACACGGACTTTTACAGCTGTTTAGCATTACTTTAAATATCTTCCTTTCTTGCCATAAAAAGAACCCAAACCAACAAAATAGTAATAAAAAAATCCTTCTGACTTTTTATCTGGAGCTGCATGGGGCATGATATTGGATTTCCCTCTTACTAAAGATGCTCATTTGTCCAAATAATTTTACAGGGAACTTGAGATGTGATCTCATTTTCCAAAAGATTCCTTTCAAAACAAAATACCATCCCAATAATATCGGAGAATGCTATTATCAGTTTTAGGAAAATCCTCTAATTTATTTAATTAGGGATTTTGGCTTCAAAGTGATTAGCAATATGTTATTATCTCTTCTAATTTATGTTCTATTAAGACTGTTTTTCTATTTTTATTCCAGTTAAAAAATTCAGGATATTTACTGATGATATTTTCTGATTTCTTGAAGATCAATCTAAGCCATGAAATTCAGTTATAATCAGCCACTTACAGGAACCAGTTAGTGGTTGCACTTCAGAAAAGCACACTGTGGAAATGACATTGTCCTAACGACTTTCTGGTCAGATTCACTCTGTGTAAATAGATTTTATTCTCTAACTGTCAGCCATGCTGTGTTAACCTGGGAGCTGAAGGACAAGGTGTGTTCTCATTGCTTCGTGAATCAATATTGCTAATAAAGATTCTCTATACCCAAATCTAGTTTTTATTATTCCTAGAAGCTGCCATTGCAAGTGCAATGGGAACAAAATTAATCTGTCTTTTGTGGAGGGTTGTCAAATCTGAAGACAGTCCATTTCAGTCACTAGTGGCTGTATTGGCAAAATGTTAGCAGGGGTGAATAAAGCAATACTAAGGATCCTTTTCTCATTATTAATGCTGATAGTTAAAACTGCACATATAGGAAACAGTTCTGTTGAGTAAGGTAGTTCCATTTTTACTCAGACACTTTTCAAAAAAAAGGGGGGAGAAGAACTGTTATTAGTGTATGTAATTCCTCCCAAAGGACTGAGCAAAGATTGCTTTCCACAGCATGTTTTTCTGTAACTTATCCAGTCTCCTATTAAATGTCCCAGATGTCCCCATTTTATCTATTTTCTTTTCCTAGTTTATCAAATTTCATTTTATCATGGGCATGATCCGACAAGGTGTCCATGACTTCCTGCAAGAATTGGACTCATCCTTATATTAATTCCACTCAAGTTTACTCCCGCTTGCTTGTGTTCATAAACAATTAACCTGCTCTTAGTTATGCCCTGACTTTCAGACCACTAGTAGGCCAGGCTGCAGGGTTTTCTGAGTTTTCTTGGTGAAAGGCCCAGGCTGGTAGGCAGGTGAGACTACCTGAGCCTGGGAGCTGTGCAGAGCTGGGGGCTTTGCTGTACAGCTCCATGTGGCACCACATTGAGTGAATAAGATGCAAAAGTGCTGCAGGTGGGGTCCCTCTGTTACTCTTCATCCGTGCCCTATCCCAGGAGCTTGAGCTGTCACAATGGAGATGGATCAAATATATAATTAATAATATATCAATTATATATTATATATCAATTATATATTGATATATAATATATCAAATATATAATTAATTTTTCTTTCTTACCCCCTTTGAAAATCAATCCTTCAGGCCTGTGTTTCAGTTGCTGCATACCTATGGATGACTCTTTTGCCTGTCCAAGTGACAGCCAGAGTTTGTCTTAGGAATTCTCACATCCTGAATCTGTTTCAGAACAGTTTGAAGTGGAGGGCTGGGCAAAACAGTTTCCAACCTCAACCATTCTGTCTTCCTGTGAACAACTTGATGCTGAGTCAGTGCAAATCAGCACGACTACCCTGATTTCACTGGAACTTGATGCTTTTATACCGGTTGCCGTATCTGGACTTTATTGTTCCTCGAAAATAATAGTAACAGAATGAGCTACAAAGTATTTCTTCCTAGAAGCCCTTCCTAGAATAGTTGCTTATAATGTAGTTTTACCATTCTATGAAAGTTGTTTTCTCACTTAGGTGTTTCCTTGAATAATCATTGAATACCAAATTTTCTTGTGGTGAAATGATTGGTTTATGGTTTGATGCACCATTCACAATCTTTGATGCTTCAACTATTCCCCTCTGTCTTCTGCAGTCTTATTTTTAGGCTTTGAAATTGCTTTTATCTATGAAAACTTAAATAGCATTTAAGAACAAAAACTGCTGTGATAAACTACTACTCTCACCTTGCAGTATTTTATAAGGTGCTTTAGTTCAGTACTCTCTCCTTACCTTGTAGCCCTTTCACATCCATTATAAAATGTTTTTAAAAGAAAGCTCTGAAAAAGAGCATATGATCTGTCTAAGCTCATAAACTCAGTCATCTCTTCCACTCTTTCTTCCATTCCATGTGGGCACCTCAAGCAGTTAGCTCATAAGATAATGTGGGTGGGATTCAGTAGGACATTTTTGAGAGTGGGCTGTATTACTAGCTGCATATGAGAT
The DNA here is from genome assembly GCA_013397135.1 of Pachyramphus minor. Lineage (NCBI taxonomy): Eukaryota > Metazoa > Chordata > Aves > Passeriformes > Tyrannidae > Pachyramphus > Pachyramphus minor. The sequence goes on along the minus strand of VYXB01004171.1, from coordinate 624,161 downwards.
GGCTGTAACACTCATTCCTGTTGTCTTCCTCAGGCCCTAGAGAGCCACTGAGTGCTGGTCTGCTGCAGGTGCAGAGAACCCCAAAATCCCATATGATCCTTCAGTATCTGATGGCATTTTCACAAGAACTGGAATGACGTGGTCTGGTTTATCTTCTGTTTATTAGTCCATTAATTCAGCATCCATTACTACTTACTCTCACTATTTTTATATTTATGCAGAAGAAATTATTAAGAATGTAAGACCATTTCCTGGCACTGTGTTGAACCACCTCATCGGATGACTTTTCAATGGAAATGGGTGAGAGGGTACTGGTGAATGAAGATGAGAATGAACACATAGGAGCTGACCGAGCAGTGTGAGGGCAAAAAATGATGGTTTCATCTTATTGCCATTATTCTTACTGGCTATACCTATGACACAGGGAAAAAAGTCCAGACATCTGCTGAGCAGGACTTCCTTCTCTGGCTCAGGCAGGTTCATGTTGGAGCCCACTGTGGTTTATCCATGTTCCTTATTCACATGCAACTGAATATAGGGCACTGATGGGTTTCTGGTCCCAGTACAGAGTAAAGATGTGGCAGGACATGCAACAATGTCATAGGCCTGTCTGTTCAAGCAATTCAAGGCTTATTTATTTGAATTTACTTAGAGGAATTAGGCTAAACAGAGAAAATGGGAGAGGAAAAGGGGAATGAGGAAGAGTAAAAGGAGCTGAAAGCAAGAGGGGCAGTTTTGAATTGAAGGTGAGCTGGACTGCGGAAAATAGAGGAAATTAGTTAATTTTTTTGTTTCATCAGGGTAGGGTATCCAGTTCATCTTCAGCAAAACTGCTGGAGATTCAAAGCTGCTATTTTCTGTTTTGTCATTTGTCCCTAAAAGCTTCTATAATCTTCTCTGCATTTTTGGGGGTTGTTTGTTTGTTGTTGTTTTTTTTCCTAACCTTCATGCCTTCAGCTGTTCGCATCATTTCTGTTGCTGGCTGAAATCCCACTTGCATCTTTCAAGAAACTTGTCACTTGGCCAGAAATTTATTGAGAAAACAACCCAGCCTGAGCTGGCAAAGAAAATGCAAGTACTCATAATATTTTCAGCCTTTTTTGGCCTTCAACAGAGACATTCATGAGGCATAAAATTTTAGTTTGGATGTAGATTTAATCTTCCTCAACATCTAAAAGTGTTTGGGTTTTAAATCCTTATGCCCATCCTCAAATCTGTCTCTCAAAGGGTTGATGAAGATTTTGCTTTTACTGAAGCTCTGTAAGTGTGTGATTGCATAACTCTGTCATTGCAGCTCAGCAGTTCTGCTCATTAGCCTCCTGTTAAATGTAGTAGAAGCAAAGGTCCATGTTTATTTACCTTCTTTCTGCCCACTGTCATCTGTGAGAATATATTGACAATTACATGAAGAACAGAGTACAGTGTGGTAACAGCTGCTCCAGAGGCAGAGTGATTTCTCTCCTTAAGAGAAGCAGACAAATGCTACTGCATGGGTTCTTCTTATTCGTTTTGCCTTTTTTCTTTTTTTTTTTTTTTTTTGGTTGGGTTTTTTTATTATTTTTTTAAGCAATTACTTCAGCCTGGGACTCTGTGAAAGCAGTGCACCTTGGCAGCAAAGCTGAATAATGAGAAACAAAATGTCAGCGAAATGCTGCCTTTCTTTCCCCTTTTCCTAACCACACTTAACAAAATAAGTCTGGAATGAGGGACAGATTTTGTGATTAAATAGATCTTGCCCAGGCAGTAGGTACACGGGTATTAGCAAGACTACTTCACTTTTAGATAGCTGCTCTAGATAAGGATTCTAGGACCTGACCAGAAATTGTAATCAAATTCAGTGAGAATCTTAGTAACATGGGGCAGCACCTTTGCTACTCAGCACAGAATGGTGATTGTCTTGCTGCAGTGTTTGACCTACTATGATTTCCAACACAACCATGTTTGCCATCTCTGAAAATTAGGGCAGTGGGTTACAGTTTTAAGCAAGAAAAAGGAATATAAAACTGGTATAATTGCCATGGGAAAGTAAACGGCATTTACTCATGCCACTGAGTAAAAAGGAGGAAGTATTTCACGATCATTATGGCTGTACTGAAAAGAGGCACATGGAAGCAGAGTAGTCTGGTACAAAAACAAGTGGGCTACTCGATGGCTCACTGGGTAAACAGTGTTCAAAAGAACCGTGTCACTGGGGACGCTTATTTTTTCCCTGGTCCTTATTACATAAACGATTTTATTCCAAAATAACCTGATCTTGAGTTACAAACAGGTTTGCTTGTGAAGTGCAGAGAGGGTGGGTATTGCTTCCATAATTGCTGAGGCAGAGCCATGTGACCCTTGCTGAGGGCTGTAAACCAAAGAGCAACTTTTTTCACTGTTATATCTCAGCATCCACTTTAAAGAATGAGTAGCATGTACTGGTTAACGCAGCACAGCCTGAGTTCTCCCTGTTTTATGTTATTAGTATATTTTCCAGTGGTGTGAATTGTTGTTTAAACCAATACAGATTCTGAATCATTAATACCATAGACTTCTTCACTGAACAGACAGCCTCTGAGAATGTATTAATTTTTTGTTTTCCACTAAATATGAAATATTTCTCCCATTTGTCCATTTTTTGTCCAGATTTATTATAAATACTTTTCCTTAGATTTATCAAAATGTTTTTTTTCTTGTTGAAAGGCCAAAGTTGAAGAATTTGGTTTTACATCAATTTAAAAATTCTAATATAAAAAGGCTATGAAAATTGTTCAATGTATCAGGTGAACTGTTTGCAGGATTTGATATTTTTGGAGTAGTTGGTGCAAACAGCTATTTTATGATTTTGAGTGCAGTTTCAAAGAGTTGGGTTTGGTTACTGTATGCAATTCTACAATCAGTATTTTCCTAATTCTCACTACCTCTTGATACATGAATCTTTCCTTTTAGAAGAAAACAGCATGGCTGTAAATTAATCTACATTTTGATCAGTAAAATTTATAGATGTAAGGTTTAACAAATTCAATTCTGCCTAACTTGGTTCAGATTTGGAAGAAAAAAGAGAGCATGAAGATTCCCAACAGAATGTTGTTTCAGTACAATATGGTTTCAGTGTTTCAACAGACAAATGCAAATAAATTGACTTGATGTGGTGGCAAAAAACACTTTTAACTGACCTGTTTCAGCAACTTGGACACCCCAAAAACCTTGACTGTGTAAAGGGTATATAAGACTTTAGGTTTATACAGCACAGGAGTTTAACACAGAATCCAGTTTATCTTGTTATATTTCCATAAATTTTTACCACAATTTTTGTTTGCTGCGATAGCAAGAACAACCTGGAAAATTATGCAGACAAATCTTGACAAATATTTTAAACATAGTACTTTTAAAAATGCATGGCTTTGGTTTAACTCATGCTTTATAAACGTAAAAGTCAATACTAAGATTTTCTGCCTATATAAAGGCAAACTGAGTTCACAAAAGTTGCTTGGAATTCATACATACAGTGATTTAGTCCTAAATGCCTCTGGAATATGCTGTTTCTGTGTCTCCTCCAGCTTCTGAGTGCCTATACAAATACTTTTTGACAAAATTCTCTGGCATTTAAAACATGAGCAATCCTTAACACTTTAAAAATAACTTGTATTTCTAGCAGTGTCAATGTCTCCTAATACAGAAAATGAGAAAACTGTCAGCAAGAAGGAGATTTAACAAGGCAGATATTTTCTTGTAAGCTGGTATATGGACACCAAATACGCATTCAGCCACTCTTGTTAATGGAAGAGGCAGATACACAGGTGAATTTGATCTCAATCTGCATGTCCTTCTAAGGATCTTTGGTAACCAATTCCACGTGTCTGCTCTCCTCTTCATAGTCCTCAGCCTCTGTGCTTGTTAATTGTACAGTCTGTGCCAGCCTCAGTTCTGCTGGAACAGGTTTCATACAGAGAACTAACAATGAACAGTTTAGTTAAGCACATTGACGGAGTAGGTACTGGGGATTTGCTGCAGAACTGACTCTCTGTGCCTTGCTGGATGGACACAGAGTTCCTGTCCATATATATGGCAGTATTGTATATGTCAAGGTTTTCAGAGTCTAGGCTGAAATAGACCAATAATAGAACACAAAGAACCAGCCTACAGAGACAGGCAGTGGAAAACATCAAGATGATCAACTGAAGATGATGCTCCTTATTTTTTCCTTTCAGAAGGCTGTACCAGCCTAACTTTTTGCAATCTGCCTGACAGTGTGAATGAGTAGCAGTACTTGTTTTGACACAGTATTCAGTCTGCCTGTTTAGTTTTTTATTCAATAATTATTGTAAATTATGGTAAAAAGAGTGGTATAAATATCGCAGCTGTTCATAGAGGTTTCCAGACAATATAATCACTCAAAGGGTTATTGTCCTCTGCAGGAAATAAAACAAGAAAATGCCTTTCTTGAAGATTTTTTTATCAAAATTAAAACATACCAAAGGCAGCTTGCACAGTACAGAAGGAAATCACTTGAAAGAAACTGATCTCTGTTCTGTTACTGGTGAATTCAGTCACTTGGGGCTTATTTGTTTTGCTTGATTTGGGATTTTTTTTTTTCACACATGTTCTCCTTTAAAACCATAATATGGAGTTCAAAGAAAACCTTAAAAAAATTTTTATAGGAGATTTTTTTACTGTTATAAATGGACAAAAAATTATAGAAAATAATACTTTTATTTGTGCAGTAGGCTTTTCACAACTTTTTTTACTAAATAATGTGTTTCCAGGTACTATGTAAGCACTGAATGAAGAATCAGTAGCACTTCTTATTAGTGGTCTTTTTAGCTTAGAAATTTTGAAGTAGAATTTTACTGAGTTATGTAACTATAAGGTTATGGGGCCAAGTTAAATCCTTGATTAATGTCGTTCATTTGGTCTTTGGCTTCACCACATAAAGGGAATTAATTAATTTTGAGGTTGTAGAAAATTGATAATGCTTTGAAAAAATGATAATACCATGATTACAGAAGTGAAGATACTGCAAAAAATATACAGGCCTATAAGAAAGAATCTTAATCAACTGAAGTTGGCCAAACTGAATCTCAGTGCAAGATATTCTCCAGCTCTGCCAAGGTATAACAGAGTAAACTTTCTGGAAAGAAATCAGAGATAGATTAATTGACATTGCTAGTGAAGTATTGCTTTGCTTCAACATTACAGGTATATGACATACAATATAGATTTCAGAATTCCTAAATAGTGCAGGTTGCTGTAGTACCTTAGATTTAAGAGTTTCTCTGAATACCTCTGTGATTTCTAACGTGTTAAAAACCTGAGCATGTGGGAAAGCATTTTGAAGAATCAGGGCATAATGTTCCTTAATAATACAATTGATTTCTAAGGGACTAGTTATGGAGAAAAATTTGCTCATCTTGAGAAAAGGATGGCAGAACTCTGCCTAATAAATAGAATTTTGGAAAAGACACTTTTTATAGTCTCTTCCCTTGACGATCTGAGATTGTTCCTTATAATGTTGAATGCTCTAATTTTTAGCACTGTATTTAATTTAGTTGTAAATGACTCAAACTGTGGCGCTTCTACCAGTTCCCCAGTCTATATCATAAATCAGAATGTGCATGTGTTTGCTTGCTATTGCTCAATAAAACAAATAACAACAAATCTGGAAAAGATGTCAGAAAACTGCTTGTTCTTAATTTATGTCAATGATTGCTTATTTCATTGTTATGTTTAACTGTATAATGACTTCTGCCAAAAGAATCTGACACAGATTGTATTTGATTAATAAATACCATTATTTGCTATTGGCCTGAAATATTTATCTTTATCTGAATATTTTTTTCAGAATGGGCAGTTTTAAAATTAGATTAAGTACCTCTGTATAATATTTATTTCTGCTCCTAGACAAATCACCCTTTTACACAATTAACATTACTATTCCAAGCTTTACCAAATAATTTCCCAGTAATATAGTATAAAACTGTTTCACTGTCTACAACAATCAACTTCTGCACAAAAATCAGTTGAATAAAAAAGAAAGAAATCATAAATGTGTTGATAATAATATAAGACTTAAAATGAGTATGTACATTTTTGTAAGATGAATCCTTAGATGTTCTTGAATTGTGTTTTTCTAATGAGTACCTCTGGGTATTGGTCAAATTCGTCATGTCTTAATTGTTGGTATCATGAGGATGGAGTTGCTCTTCCTATTTTTATTTTCCTTTTTTCATGAATTTACAGTTCAGCAGTCTAAGCTTAGAAGGAAAATAAACATGAATTAATTTTGCCAAGTGATTCTAAAACTCATTTTAATTAGTCCCTTACACTCTACAGTTAACCTTGATTGCATTTCATATTTTAGTCTTTCTTGCTTTGTATAAGGAGAAATACTCCCTATTAACAATGTTGGTAAAGTGGAAGAATAAAATGATGTATCTTTCTACATTAGCAGTGCCGTTCATTTTTCCAAGCTCCTCTGATCAAAAAGTCTTGATATGTCAATTTTGCTAAATTTTGCCATCTACCTTAGGTATAACTGATTACATTTCTTGATTTAAGGATTAAGAAGTCAATGAAAAAGTTATCTGAGCTGAAAGACAAACTCAGTCTTAGAAAATGTTAAGCTGTGAATTTCATTACATGTGATTCTGCTTACTGTATCTGACTATTAATACTTAATTCTTGATGCATAACCGATTCTGAAATTTAAACAAAAAAATATCTCTGCTTGTATAAATGCATAGATCTTAGAGCTCCTGTAGGTAGAAAATAGCTTCACAGAGATAAATTGATTCCCAAGCAGGGAAATACTTTTTCCCACTTATGTTCTAACTTGTTTAATATCCTACTGAGCTTTGCATTTGCAAATTCCACCCTTGGAGAACAATAGTCCTACTCCCTTGGAAACTGATGGAAATTTTGGTCTTAGTTTTGAGAGGAGCCCATAGTAATAGACAGTATTGTGTGTTATTTCTGAAGATTTTTGTTCTCTCTATATAAGTCTAAAGGTAAGAAATTCCAGTCTAAGACTTAGAGTCTTCTCCAAAACTTGATGACTCTGCGAGAGGTCCTTGGCCAATACTACATGGTACAAGACAGCTGTCCAGTGTGAGTCGAGGCAGGAGAATTGTTTTCAGACTCCATCAGTGATCAGATCTCCCCCCAGTGCCACACAAAAACACTGGACACAGGTGGTGCAGACAGTGATGTTGGGTTTGCATGTCAAAAGTGTTTGCAGCTGAAAGGCAGCAAGGTTCTTACATATGATTGGCACATGAACCCTATGGGGAAAACCTCTGCTCCCCCAAATGGGATTACAATAGAACTGCTGCTTTCCCAAGATGTATTCAAAAAAATGGAACTTGGGCAAAGTTAATGGTTTGTTACTTTGTAGCTGGCATCTTTTCTTTCAATATTGTCCAACATTTCCACCTTCACTCTCTTTTTCATTCTCAGAAAAATCCAATTTGCTTATCAAGTTCTTTTTCTCTCTCTTTCTCTCCTTTTCCCCCCTGTTGTTCCCTTTCATCCAGATGGAATGCCATTTGCTTGGTGGGTTGGCCGTGCCAATGAAAAGCACCTTTACTGGGGAGGATCTCTTCCGGGCTTTCAACAATGTGCATGTGGACTGGAAGAAAGTTGTCTGGATATGAGATATTTTTGCAACTGTGACGCAGATAGAGAAGAATGGTAATAATTTTAACATGTAAATGGCAGTGTCTTTGTGAAAAGCTGGAGAGAGCAAGTAGGAAAGGAAGGCTTAAATCTTTTCCTGATTCACAGTTCAGGAAGATTGAATGGTTTGAGTATAATCAGATAAGAATGAAAGTCAAACTAGAATTTGGACTTTTGATTTAATCTTAAATTTCTTTTTTGAACCAAAACCAAGATATCTGGCTGAAGGATGTTGCTGGGATGGGTGGTCTTCAAAAAAATATTTCTTGTTGAATGCTGAATCCAGTAATTTTATTTGTTTAAAAGTTTTTATTCAATTGGAGCATTACATGAATGAAGATTCTGGGTGCTTGGTTCATGGGCATACATTAGAGGAGAAAATTCAGGCATAGACAGCAAAAGTCAGCTACAGCTAAACAAAAAATATGTACTATTAAAAAGAATAGTATTTTTCTTATGAAACATTATATTACATTTTATATAGGAAGTTTTAGTTACAGTATGAATATTCAAAATCCTGGGTCTTGACTTTTGGTGTCTCTGATGCTGCATGAATTTGGGAAAGCCACCTCACAATCTTCTCTCTTTCTCTGCACTTTCAGAGAACTGCAACAACCAAGAGCTAATTGGTGAATTTTCTAATTAACTCCTAATTGTGTTTGAGGGGACCGAAATGCCAGATGAGTGTTGTTGAAAGTGCAACTTGAAAAACTCATGTGAAAACTCTCACTTACTCTCACTTCTGGACCACTCACTGATAGGAACTGCTGCCCTTTCTCTGAAAAAAAAAGATATTTTAACCCTGAGTAGTTTGGAAATTATGAAAAATGGAAGTAGACAAGAAATATCTTGCTGTCATAGGCTACTGTGTTTGAAATAATGTCCAAACTATCCCTGTGAAACCTTTACTTAAAATGAGTAGAAAGGAACTGTAAAGGGTCTCGAAATATAAAAAAAATAAAATCAGAAATTACTTGTCACTGTAAGTGCTGGGCTTTTTTGGTTGCTTGATTTCCAGACAGTGTGATTATTTGCTTGGACACTTTATTTCCCTGGGGTCATTATTCGCTTTCAAAAATTATAACTGTAAGGGGATTTCTTCAGGAAGATGTTTATGTAAATCTCAGCTTATGAATGTGATTTGTATAGAATAGGCTGGTTGTGCATGTTAATCTATCTTTTCTTTAATGTTTGCTTATCAGATGCACTTTTGACAAGGTTTACACATGAGCATCAGGAGCACCTGTTTTTACTTGTGCTTGATTATTTTCATAATCCACATTCCATTTTTCAGTGAGCTACCTCTCAAGCAGAGCAGAAAAGTAGCAGGCAGACATTGGGGTTGCAGTCTGTGATTGCAGGACTGCACCACTAAGTTGTACAAACCAATGCAAGGTGAAAGCTAAATGCAGTTTTATAATGCTTCAGCTGAATCTCCTCAGGAAATGAGACCTAAGCAAGCTTTGCCATGGGTGTTTATCTCCATTTTAACCCCACACCCAATGATTTTGAATAAAAAGATACATTTCAAACATCTTGAAGAGAGAAAGAGAAATCTCAAAAATATTACAAATTATACATTCTATGAAAATTTATACCAGGCTGAGGGGAAAAAGCCAATTAAAATCCACAAGAAAGAAGTTAAGGAAGCATACACTTCTATTAGATTTTGGAAAACCCTCATGGGAGGAAGATGTTGGAAACCATGCGTCATTAGCTTGGTAGCTCATAAAGCTAGCTGTTTCTCCTAATTTCATGATAATAGCAGAATATGCTCAGAAGTCCCCTCCACTAAACTGCCTACTGTTTGTTGGTTTGGGGGTTCAGTTGTTTTGTTGTTTAATCCATGAGAAATTTTTACTTTGGTAACATTCTAAATTGCAGGCTGCCTTTCTAAAAGCTGAAAAAACCCTGACCTTTATGAAGAGTTTCTAAACATAAGAAATTTCATGCCTCTTGAATATTGCTTTTGTGTTTCCCTGCTAGAACACTGACCCCCTGATATATAACGAGCATTAAAACCTGAAACCTGCTGAGATCCGAACTGTGACTTTAACCTGCTATACATTATAGTGGAAGGAGCAAGACAGCAGTAGATGCATTTATTTGCCTCGGCATGATATAAAATGGGTGCTGCAGAGTGGAAAACCAGAAAATCATTTTTGCTCTTTTAGATAAATCATGCTTCTCCAAGGTAGGAACTCTCCAGAATAGCTGGAACGTCCTTCTGAAGAGGAGACAGCCCTAACATTTTGCTTTGATTTGCTTTCTGTAGACTAAATCTTAGGTATAGAAGGAGCTACTAATTTCTCAGAGCAGCAAAGAAATGATAAACAATGGAAGGCAGACCTGACAAAGTCCTGAGCCAGGTGTTTGGCAGCACACAATATGCACTTCTAGGCATGCTGACTTTTAAACGATATCTGAGCAGACACCTGAGCCAGCTGCTATTTTTGGGCTCTTACTTGACAACAAGTTAGTCCCCGTGGCCAGATGAACAGGAATGTATAATTAAGCATGCTCTATGGGGAAGGCTTTTGTATTTTTCACCTTTGTTCCTATTAAAGCATTATACTGATAAGTATCTTCTTCCATCCAGCTCTTCATCATACTTCCAAGTTCTGCAGTATGATTACAGCTAATTCTGTCACTGCAGGATAGTGGAGCATCTTCATCCTATTTGCTGGAGAATGGGAGATCTCTGATGAGGAAACAGAGGCATAAGTTGCCACCTTAAGTTTTTGGCCAAGGGATCTGTAAAAGTGTCAAATGCTCCTTGACTGTAGTTTATACATGCTTTAAAAACAAAAAAAGAGATTCCTAAGTGTTGAAAAAACTTGCTAGTGACTGGGAACATCCATAGAAATCTAGTGGCTTCAAGCTGAAGCTAAATCTAGTTCATAAAATGTTTTATTTTTCTTTCTTCCTCTTACCCCACACTGAAAATAGTTAACTATTGGGACAAGTTATGTATAGATGAGGCAGATTTGTAATTGTATTTCAAAACATATGCCCTCTTTCAAACAGAAGATACATTTTTGATGCAAGCGTTATTGGGGAAATGTGTTAAACTGACCTAAAGGATAAAGCATTACTGAAATACAGACAGGGTAGTGATGTAATGAGGTTGTCTGGATTCTTAAATACTTGTCCCAGGTTTTCTTCTATCTCAAGCAAAATTCTCTTGCCTTGGCAGTTAAACTCTTGCTGCTCACCAAAATTTTTCATTTAACTGGGAGGAAACTCTTCCATGCCATGGTGGTACATGACTGTCCTGAAGTCCATTTCTGCTTTGGTGTCTCTGGAATCCAATTTCCACTTCAAATGAGAACACTTTAATGAAGCCAGTCATCAAAGCAAAACTTACAGACTGTATTCACCTGGAAACCTTGTGAATTTGGAGAACTTCACAGCTTTTTTTATTTTGTATAGAAAGAGAGGCATCTCTGGAACTCATTTTGTACAAGAAGCTCAGGCATCTCAGCAAAGTGTGGTGGACAGTGTTAATTCAACGAGTAGCTGATTGACCATCTCTTATTTCTATTCTCTAGTCTTCCTATTCAAACTGTAGGAGTATCCTCTCCTTTTGTCTTCTAGAACAGTCTCCTTCACTGGGCAACTAAGCCTTTGCCATTTCCAAAGAAACATGCTTCCACCTCTTTACCATGGTTTTGGAGCACTCCACAGAGTAAGGAAACCACAGGACATGAAAAGGAGGGGAACAAAAGGGAAGGTGGATACTATTATTGTCAGACCCACTTTGTCTCGCAGAGATATATAGAGTATATCCAGCCTTGTTTGAGGAGGAGCAAAGCCACATAGAAGTGAACAAAGCCTTGCTTGGATGAGCTATATTTGTGCAAAGCTGTTCCAGAGACAGGATGATAAAACTGGAAGGGCTGAGGAGAGCAGGGCAGAGAAACCCTGATGAGCCCAGATTTGACAGGTTTTGTTTGCTCAGCCACTACCTCACACTGAATCCATTCCCCCAGAAGCAGTGCAGGCAACTCCACAGAACCCATGTGCTCATAAATAAACCCTGCCAGAGGTGACCTGGCCTGCATAGAGCTGTCTTGGATATCTGCTGTCATGACTGCATTTGTCAACAAATGAGAAGAGCTGCCTGCAGAGAGCTGACTGTAGCAGGACCCTGAGGTGTCAGGAATCAGTTCATTACTATCATTACCAAACTCTGTACCTCTTCTCTAATTCAGCCAAATGCAGGTAATGCATCTTGCCTTCGACTGTTACATCTGTTATACAGATCATGGGTAACATAGCAACTAAAATTTATTCCTTTGGATATTAATGATATGTCCTGCACAGGCCCCAAAACTTTTTCTGATGGAAGCCTGTTTCACAGGCCCATTCCTTAGGCACTTCACTGCCATCTGCGGATTCCATTCCCCAAATATGTGGTAGTCATGAAAATCTATACTGAATATCTGAGCTGCTGAGGCTCTGTTCCCACCAGAGTTTTCATTAATATACAAGAGGTAAACGTACCAATAGGGGATAATATGAGAATAAATTATATTTAATGGCACCACTGTTCTACCATCTGTTAGAAAAAATATGGAAATGGCTACCTAGAGATTAGCAATTTATGATGGCTCACACTGTTAGGACACCATACAGTGAGAGTTTGTTGAGCATACTTTTATAGGTATCCAGGAAGAAGAAAAATAGTTTCATAATGTTATGATCAAAATAGTTATTTGTCATTTATAGGTAGGTCTACCTTTACTACATCGCAGTATCCAGTTGCTGCATTATCACCTTTAGCATTGCTGTGCTTACAGCAATTTTTTTTTTCTTTTTAAAATCAACCCATAAATAGAGCATTTGTTTGATGTGTAACATGCCTCATAGCTTATTGAGGAAGGCTTTTGGGTAGATGCAGACATTAATCTTCAGACACAGATAAACAAACGACGTCCGACTTTATTTAATACCCATAAATAAAAAACTTTCAGTGATTTAATTTATAGGGCATTATTGGATTTGTTTTGTTTGGGATTTGCTTGTGGGAAGTACAAATTGATACTATCCCTTATGTTAAGAGCTCAGAGAAATATCTGTTCATTTAGGGTTCTTTCCACCCTCAAAAACCTTCAATTTGTCATCTGAATTTGTGCCAAATTGAGTGCCAAGTCAGATAAGCAGGAGGTCTACTTCCCAAGTTTATTTGTACCATTTTCTGTGCGTTTGGGATTCCTTTCAGGAAAGTGCATAAAGCACTCCTTTCCTGCCTTGATTTTTGTGAAATCAGGACTTGATTTACATTCCTGGCTAAGGAACATCACCCCTCAAGACCCTCCTGCAGACAGGAGCCTCCTGTAGTTCTCAATACTGAGAAGCAAGACACTGTGTGGTCCAAAGGGCATGTTTGGTGGAAGTGGTCACAGAGTGCTATGTGAAACCCACTAACAGAAATAAAGTGATGGGTTTGGCTAACCCAAGAAGCAGTTGTGGAAAAGTAAACATAATCTGTTTTTAAGTGTATGTTAACTGCTAAACTAGAATACATATAAGTAAAAAGGAACTCTGGGAACAAACACAAAAATAATTAATCTAACAAGGTTTTATTTGTGTTTAAAAGACAAAATGATGTATGTGCACATCATAGTACAGATGCTTTCTATCAGAAAATAGCAATTTTATTTGAAAACTGTAATACATTAAAAGTGATCCCCAAGCCCCCTTCAGGCAAAAATTCCAAATGCTTTGTCCAAACCCTGGTATATTTGTATTTTGTACTGCCGCAGCAGTGCCTCCAGGAAGCTATTGTACAGGTACATGAAGCTCTTTTGCTCCTCTCTCAGGAATAATGCCTTAGATTTGAGAGGCTGCCATAGTGTACCACGTAGAGAAGAGGAATCGTGATGCTTTATAAGTGAAGTCTAAAATAAGTTCAACTTAAGAAATACCAGGAATTTGAAACTTTCACAGTCTGCTCAATTTTCTTATGTGCTTTTCTTAATTGAAATCTCCTAGGTGTTGACTTTTCACTAAAAACTTAATTTTCTACTATGAAATAATAATAATTAACTGCAACGATAAAAATGTTGTTCCTGTAGCTAGTACATTCTCTAAAGGACAGAATATTTTCCTGATAGGTTTTATTTCAGTGTCTGCTTGTATGAAAATACATATCATTATATGAGGGGTTTTTTTCCATGTGTGAAAGAATAAAATGCATAAAATGTGCTGTTTGAGTTTGAAGAGAAGCTTGATTGAGTTTTCAAGGCATTAACAAAGAAGGGAAGATTTTTATTAGTTCTAGAATATTTTTCTCTCTCACCGTTGAGCTATGCTACTAAAGTTTGCTGTGACACTGGCATATAACTAATAAAAACTCAATCATAAAATCTGATATAAAAGAAGTTCATGCAATATAACAGAATATCTAATAAGCAATGCAGTTTTCAGAGACATGGAATAGATATCTTTAAAATGTCACCATTTCATGGTTTTTTGTAGATCTTTTCAGTGCTAACTGTAGGAAGATACTGACTTTTATTTGAATCCTGATCGTAGCTAGTAAAAAGACTGCACTATGTTTTGAATTAAAATAAATTAGCAGGAGGTCTTCCTAGATATTTTGTAATTTTTAAAAAATCTATTTTAAAAATGTAAATGCCAGATTAGTTATACTCTTTCCTAAGAAATACTCAAATAGTTCAGCTTTTGTTACTTCTATTTCATAATCTGTTGAGAGCATTTACACTAAATATTTCAAATAGTGATAGAATAAGCTATAGGAGCATGCTATAGAGAGTCTGCTGTGAAGAGATTTGGAGACCATGTACTTTTGATTCCTACATGGTAGTCTTACTTCTGAGTCTGTATTGAAGGCATCACCCTTCCTGGTGCCTGGGAATTTCATCTTGCTGTACTTTGCCTGTAGTTATTTGCATGTCAGACACCCACTGAAGTAAGAAGAAAATGTTACGGTCAGAGAGGGTACCTCTCCTTTTCCCCTTGGCATTGTGAGACAATTAGCTGTGCTGCATGCAATTAAAAACAATGAAGAACAAATGCAATGTATGCAGCCTTTACAGAAAAGATCAAAATATTCCTATTTTTTTCTAACACTAATCAGAGGAGAGCACTTAGACAAGCAAACATCCAAGGCTGTGTGACAGAGCACAGCTGCAATGTTCATTCAGATTATTATTTCTTTGCTGAAGTCTGTGTCCCTTCCCATAGCTGGAATTATACCGAGAGGTATGTTCAGGGAAGCTGGCCCAGCAAGGAGGATATAGACAAGTCTGTGATCCTGGAATATCAGAAGCCTGGTATGTCAGACTTTCTGACACTTGTATCACTCAAAAAGTGATACCTGTTTCCTGAGGCATTGTGTCACACCTGCCTGGAAGAGTAGTGGGTGTACATTTGGATCACTGGTATTTTGGATATGGTCATTTTTGCCATCCCCATGTACAGCATGAAGTCTTTCACCTCTGAGTAGAGAGGTGAACAGGGCTGCACAAAGCTAGAGATCATTCCTTCCTCTAAAACTATTGAGATTTGGTTTTGTGAAGGATGCTGTGCAAGTTTATGTGCCCAGATGTACAGGATACCTTAATCCTGAGAAAAAGAGCTAGGAGAAAAAAAAAAACAACACCATGGAGATGACATGCGGTAGCACTCACCTCTCTATTATCAATCGATAGAGAAGTACCTCAAAAGGGCAGCTCTGCTCTGGTAATGTCAGGGTTGGGTTCCGGAGGGACTCTGCTGAGTTCATGAAGTACAGTGGGATGAATGCACACAGGCAAAGCCACTGGATCAGCTTAAGGACCTGAGGGCTGCCATGAAACACCACGCTGCATTTTGGGGACAGTGGTTTTTCCAGCATGCTCAGAGTGAAAACAAAGAAATTTTACTTTAAGAACCTTTCTCTGTTTTCTCTTCCTTTCTAGCAGCTGTGGGTAAGTTAGTTGCAGCTGAAGAATAAGCCCAGCTAAGCAAACAAGAGAAGTTTGACATTGCAGTAAATCAACCTTCAGTGTTTCAGTTGCTGAACGAAAATTTCCACTGGCACGTAATGCAAAGGACTGATTCAGTCAAAACTCCCTCTGCCAATTCAGCCATTTTTGCAGTGTGCAGAGTCAGTCATGTCCCAGCCATCTTGAAGTTGAATCAGTAACTGTCTGGCTGCCCTGTGCTAAGTGTGCTGGATCAGGCATCGCCTGTCCTTTTCCTGCTTGGGTAAAACATAAAGCCAGCATAAATGCTGTTATCTGTCTCCAGCCAACTTTGCAGAAACGCAAACTTGAACTTTTACGCCTGATGCTCATCAAATTCATCCTGCTGAGGACACCCAGTAGAGCCCAGTTTACATAAATGCCCATTGGCCAGCATAGCAGCATTCTGCCCAGGCTTCACAGTGGTTCTGCACAGCTGAAGCACATTTACAGCCCATCCCAGACAGTATCATGTACCCAAATAGTGTCTCCAGTGGTCATTACTGCGTATGAGCAAAGAGTATATGTGAATGTATGTGTCTTAAATAGTGTGTACAGGTCATCATTCCCTCAGGTAATTCTGCAAAAGATCTTTCATCTTTCAGTAAGCATCTTTTTAAATACTGCCTTGCATAAGGAATGCTGAGGGTTTTGTCTGTGGTTAATCTGTCTCTTTCTGTTTGTGTATTATAATCCAGGACAAATGATACCGGCTTCCTTTCTTTCAAAGACCATTTGCCTGTAACTCAGATAGTGATCACTGACACAAACAGATCAAATTCTGAGGCTGCTTGGAAAATCGGCCCTTTGCGTTGCTATGGAGACAGTGAGTACTAGCTCTTCTCAATTTCCATAAGTACAGAATGTTCTCTCTTTCTTTTGGTTTTTTTTTGGGGGGATTGGTGTTTTTTGTTATTGTTGTTGTCTTTTTTTTTAAACTTATTTCTCTGACGAAAGGTGGCTTTCCACATGCAGTTTGCAGCTACTGTCCTGTGCCAATTAACTATAGAGAAGGGGGTTGTGTTTGCAGGGCAGTTCTGGAACGCTGCTTCCTTCAACACAGAGGCTTCCTATCTGCACTTTCCCACATTCCACGCCGAGTTCAGTGCAGACATCTCCTTCTTCTTCAAAACTACTGCTGTCTCTGGGGTATTCTTGGAAAACCTTGGGATTAAAGACTTCATACGAATTGAAATAAGCAGTAAGTTTCACCGTTAAGAAATCTTGGTGTATTTGTCCAATTTGACAAGTGCAAGGACATATTGCTGTGTTGAGATGCCTGAAGAAGATAAGATGGAGATATGCAGACTAGATATTAATCTAGACTTGTCTACATCTCCTGTCAAGAGTTTCCCAGTATAGCTTTGATCATTATGCTTAACCTTGTTATGGCTAGGTTTCTTTAACAAACAAGTGTATGAATATAGTTTTTCAACTTTTTTCTTTTTTTTTTTTGCTCTTTAGAGAAAAAAAACTATTGGTTAGATGTACCTAAAGGCTGCAATTTTATTTGAAAGTTGAAAAACTTAATGCAACCATTCTGATGGTTACTTTTATTCCTGTATCAGTAACATACCCGGTCTGATGCAGTCCTAGAATTTCAGAGGAACTGAGTGTGTATGGTAGAGCTACAAGGTGAGAGTTTATGAAGGACAGGACACTAATGCAAGATAAGTCAGTGACAGTTGTAATGAGTCTTGAATACTTGAAAATGTAGTGAGTGCAATGTAACTGCCACTCAGCATATAAAGGAGAATAGAAGGAAATTTAATTAGTGAGATTTTGCCTCACTCCTGTTCTGACAACTTCAAATATTTATTAGTGATAAAAGAGGACTGTGGCTTTGACATGAAATATGACTTCTGTATTCCAAATTCTGTCAAGCTTAGGGAAAACAAACTGAGTGCTATGCATTTGATAATATGCTTATAATAACCCCAACACAAAAACTAATAAAACAGGGCCCCAAGGCCCTTCAATTCATTAAACTAGTGGCAAATATCATGGTGCATTATCACAAGGTAATGAGGTATGATTTACTGTTAATTGCGCATCAAAGTCCAATTTGGTTGTACTTCAGTGTACCGTGGTTCATTCTCAGGGATAGAGAAGTAAAAATGGCATCAGATGTAACAAATACTCTAAACTAAGAGGATTGTTTAGTGAAAGCTTCTGGATGTGTTAATCTGTACTCCTAGAGAAATGAGTTATTTAAAAGTTTGGGAAAAATCTTTTAAACTTAGGCTAGTCATCAGTAGTTTGGTGTTGTGCTTCCTCCTGCCAGATGGAATTTGCAGCCTAAAGGCCTTATATCAAGGAAGCTCTACTGACCAGCTGCTTCAAAGGGAAACGGCTCTTTAGCAGATGCAGAGGCTCAGAATAGATCTTTTCTATCCCTATGGAGCGTTTCCTATCTTAACTATCTAAGAAGCAACTATCCAGTTTCTGAGGCTCGAAATAACAGGTTTTTATGAATTTTCAGTCTGCGACCTTCTGGTTTTATGATCTGTGGACCTGGTTCTTGGTCTTCCTGGTGCATTTAGCATTTTAGGAAAAGGAAAAATAATCAGTAGCAAGGATGTTGAAAAGTACTCTTTCAAGCTTCCAGCAGAGCAAGGCAGACTCCATTATGTTTTTCAACTATTGTCCTGTTTCTAGGTGCCTTATCTCTGGACATGCATTATATATACAAATTTGGTTTAGATACCAGTGAACTAGGTTTGCTCATCTATTTTTTTTTTTGCTTCTTGAGCCATACTTAGACGAACAAATGCTTGTAAGATTCTCTCCTACCATATGCATCCAAGTTATGTAATTGTTAAGTACACACAGTTTGAAGATTTAACCGGAAAGAGCTCCTTCATCCTTTCTCCAATCCTCACATTTTTTGTCCAAAATCTTTTGGTACCGTTGTGTGACTTTTGTGCAACATTTGTCACTTTTGCTTCAGAAAGAGAACTGCCATTTCTAGAGCACAGTAATTGTTATGGCAAAAAAAGATGTGTACCAACAGCCAAGCATAATCACAGCAGAGATCAAACAGTGAGGCTGCAGGCTTAAATTTATGTATAAGCTGCTGTGTAGGAGATGGGAGGTAAATGATCCTGTAATATTTGCTGGCATAAAAGTTAATGAACCCTATATTTATGTAAGATTTCTTGATGTCAAAACCACAATTTAATTCAGACCTTCACTTCTTCTTCACATCTGTTTATCTGTTCCAGCCCCCAAAGAGATCACCTTCTCCATAGATGTCGGGAATGGCCCCACAGAAGCCACTGTGCAGTCTCCCACACCCCTGAATGACAACCAGTGGCACTACGTCCGAGCAGAGAGGAACCTCAAGCAAACTTCTCTCCAGGTGGACAGCCTCCCCAAGAAGGTGCTGGAGGCACCTGCTGAAGGGCACTTTCGCTTGCAGCTCAACAGCCAGTTATTTGTAGGTAGGGATCATATAAGGGTTTCTATAGATATCAACAGAATTTCTATGTCCATACCTTGGTAATGAATGCTATTGTCTCACCTTTGAGCTTGCATATCATGGCCTAATTTTGCTTTGTCTTCTTCCATTCCTTCATAGGCAACACAAAGTAAGCCCAAACAACTGCCTTTACACTCAAAGCACTATACTTGATGGTATTTTTAGGGTCAAATACTTGAAGGGTGTTTATTGCCAAAGAGTTGATAGCCTTCCTCCTTGTGCAATACTGGCTGTGTAATTTGCTGTAGAAAATGTGATCTCTCTCTTTAGATGCAAAGTAAAAGTCACAAATTTGTCATAAAAATTTCTGGGGT
This sequence comes from Pachyramphus minor, assembly GCA_013397135.1. Taxonomy (NCBI): domain Eukaryota; kingdom Metazoa; phylum Chordata; class Aves; order Passeriformes; family Tyrannidae; genus Pachyramphus; species Pachyramphus minor. Next base: position 604,740 of record VYXB01004171.1, on the reverse strand, counting down.
AAAGCCTGATTGAAATTATGGTCTTTAAAGTCTGTTCCTTCAAACATGCCAAATAGCCAAAACCCTTATTTGGCTATTGAGTCCATGACTGAGAGAACTATGAACAGACTCAAAGCAAATACAGGTGTTTACCTAAAAGTGATCTTTCAAAGGAGAAAAAAATATCTCTATATATTTTATTTCCCTATCATGGAAAACATCCCATGTTTTCCATAGGGAAACAATCTGTGCCAAAGAAACCTGGATTGGAACTAGCTTTTGTTTGATAATATGATCATGGACTACAAGGGGAATCCTCTCTTTTTCATATTCAAACACTGTCTTTCTGAGTAATCTGCTCAGTGATGGAGTGGACTGTATGTCGCTTCTTATGCAGGGCCATTCAGGTAACTACTGATTCCTTCCTTAAAATGGAGTCTCTTACTTAGGTGAAATGCTTTAGCAAACCTCAATCTGTCAATTCATTTTAATATAGTTTACTTGTGTATTCACAGGCTTTGATTTAAGTAGATTTTAGGGTATTTATTTGAGCTTTTTATTGTGTATGTGTGCAGTAATTACTGGGCTCTGAATGCAGAGAATTAATCTGTAATAAATAGATACAGCTGCATCAATGTCAGGAGTCCTTCCCACATAGAAGTTGATTTATACCTAAAATGCTCTCCGCTAGACTCAGCTGGCAAGGAGCTCACTGAAGAACTCACAGAAGGGAGGCTTGAGACTGTCACAGTGTAAGGTTTCTGTTTTGTGGTATGAAGCATGCCGCTAATCACTTGTTTTTTAAGTGCTACTTTGATCCTAAGAGCATGTTCTGAGGGAGGCCAGGCCTGAAGGCAGTAGGGTGGGGCTGCTAGATGCCTTAGAAACATCAGAGAAATCTAGCCAAGTTACTGTTTCCAGTTAGAAAAACTGGAGATTTAGTGACTGGATAGACTTTTGCAATGTTTTGCTTGTATCTTTCTAAAAGACTAAATATGAAGAGTTTGTCATAAGTCATCTATTAGATATGTCATATGTACCAACTGTTTACCATTTCACATCTGAAAAGCAGTATTTGCCTGTAAGCTTGCTTCTCAGCCTCAGCAAAATAAACAGGTTACCTGAACCAACTTTATGGTGGTTTTAAAGTGACATAATTGATGAATTGCATCATGGAAATCTGTGGGAGTTAAGGACCTCACAAGAGAATGTGCCAACAGGAACCCTTGTCATCCAAGACAAATGCAAAGCCCTGCACCTGTGGCAGAATAACATCAGGCATCCGTGCAAGCTGAGAGTTGAGTGGATGGGTAGCAGCTGTGCAGAAAAGGTCCCGTCAGTTTTGGTGGAGAAGTGAATCTGTACCTCATCTGAATGTAGCTATGCTTAAAGAAACAGGTTGGACCAGTTGATTTCAGCTCTGAATTCCAACTGATTTTACTGTAATATTTACAGAAAACTCTAGGATATAGATATTTGTCTCAGCCAAGAGGTGAAAAGTTCTAGCTGTGAAGTAAATAGATTGCATTCAGTTGTTCATCCACACTTTTACTGAACCATGAACAAAAGGGATAGAAAAACAAATGTTTTGGGGAGTGCTTTTTCAGCCCTTAACTCTGACATATGGAATGCCAAAATTCTCTCTGACTTTCTGAGTTTTCCTAAGAGCTGTCAGAATAGTTGGAAACCCAGGCAGCCTCCTGATTCTGCCACTGTTTGTCCCTGGGTGCTCCAGGGAAATGTGGCAGAAGTCCAACAATACACAGATGTGATGTAGTTTGTTTCTACTGAAGGTCTCATTCTGGTCTCTAATAAAAAGCTACTGATTAATACCTCAACCATGCAGAGTGACTTTTATCCCATCTGAAAAATAAATACATAAATAACAATGTAAATTGGAAAGAAGCAACAGCACATAATATTACTCCCTACTCCCCCTATAATCCACAACATGTTTGTCTCTGCAGCATTCTGCCTACTGACAGTGATTAAGGGGTTTCCAGTCTTAATGACTCTGTGTGGCAGGCTTCTGAGGTAGCTTTCTGTGTGTGGAAAGTGGAAGGGAGAAATGACTTTGCATTGCCGATATTCTCAAACAAGCCTGGATTTTAATGCAGCCTAAAGGAGTTAGAAAACCCTTTCTCAATTTCTTTTAGTGGGTCTTGGGTATCTAAGTGCTTTAGGCTGCATTATAATCCTCAGTCACAGCATGAACACCCTTATACCTGGCTATTTTTCTCTTAATTTAAAAAAAAAAAAAAGTACAGTGAAAAGACCAAACCCCAAACAAATGTTCAGGTTAGGTAATATCAGCTGCACCAAACTGCCCAGTAACAAGACAATTTGGCACATTACTTGCTCAAAAGGGGCAGGCAAAAATCATTCCTTTCGATGGGACAGTCATTTTCAGCACTGAAAATGTGGGACATCCTTTTGTATAGTGCAGCTGTGCCTGGCATATCGCTGTGGTCCTGGAAGAGGTGGGTCATTACCTCCTCTTATGGTGTAGTCTGAGATTAAGTTCTGTCTTACCTAGTGCCAAAAGTATGACTATAAGACTCCATCACAGGGAGGGGAAAGACAACCCTCACAGGCCTCTTTGAGAACAGGATTTGAACTCAGAGTAGTAGTATCAGAAAAACAAAATAAAAATCCTGAGAAATTAATTTGATGAATATCAAATTTGATCAAATCAACTAATTTGATCAGAAGTTTTTGTGCTATTCATTTGGTATGTTATGGACACTGGCAAAGTTAAGTGCTTGGGTTCCTGGTTTTGTCCTGGGAGCAAGTTAGCAAGGAATGAATCCTTGAATGAACCTCCGCAACCTGTCTGTTGTAGGGAGTCGTACCCCAGGGAGAGCAAACCCCAACAACATCTCAACATCTGAGAAACTTTCTTTGTAGACAAAAGGAAGGATAGGAAAAGAAGGGGTATACTTTGTTCACTGTTTGGTTTTAAAGGCATCTGTAGGCTCCTTGGAGGCCAGGAGGAGGAATTAATGCCTAACTCTTTCTGTATCCTGTCTGCTTTGTACATCTTTCAGTTTGAGACTAACAATTGTGACTTGGAGGTCTCCTGAGAAATATCACTGCAAGTTCTCCTACTCCTTATTATGATTCTTATACTTCTCTGCCCTTTGCTTTTCTTTGTATCAGTTACATAAAGCAAGGACCCTCCTAATACTTATTCACGCTGCTTCAGCCTCCCTAATCCAGTTTTTACCAGCAAAATGTCCTTTTTTTTTTTTAAACAAATCCTCAACTCATTGCTAAAATGTTAATTATTTCACCAGTTGTGTCACCAAGCTACTCTATGAGTGCTCAGTTGTGAGCTTCTTGCCCTCTGCTCTCAGATTCTCTCTTCTTTGCCCGAAGGCTCCTCAGTAAAATTCAGCTGCATAAACACCTTGCTGAAAACAGCATGGCTCATTTGACTGTCACCTCCACTCAGCACAGTACACCCTTAACCTCAGTGTTTATGGTCCATAGGCTTATCATAAAATCTGTTTTCCTGAATAAAACATTTAGGTCTCATCCATTGAATTGTCCAGTCCATCGGGCATATTTGAGTGGGAAGAACCTGCGAACCTTGATTTGGGGAAGAGTTTTGTTTTTTTTGTTTTCTGTTTTTCTCTGCTTTGCGGGAATGTATATCAAGATTAGGTCTAGTCAATTGAAGAAAATTGCCCAAAATAATAAGCAGATTTGCTTTAGCAATACTGTGTGGATCTAGGGTCATATAATTGGTCTGTGGTAAGCTCTACACCCTCCAGACATTAGAAGAGGAGAAGAGTGAGAAACTTTACACGGCCTTCCAAATGCTTTAGAGAGCAATAAGAATGTGGGTAGTGCAATAAACATGACATCTGTGGAACAGTTAGCAATAGTTTTTACTCATTCTTTATACAATACAGCTGGGATTTGTATGTGTGCAGAGAAGAGGCAAGGAAACTGTCATTTATCCTTGTAATATTTATGGTTTCCTCCTCTGCAAAAGAAAACAAAGTAACCAGTAGCCTTAAAGGGAGAAATAACATTTCTACTTATGTGGACATGACTGAAAATTCTGTAGGGTATGTTTTGTTTTGGAACAAAATCTCCAAGCAAAAGGGTTGTGTGTGCACAGTGCAGCAAATGCAGAAGGCCTGATTCTTGTCCTCAGAGGGCCTTTAAAATATGTGAGCTAACATTTGCTCTCCTGTAAAGAATAGCTAAGAGTGGTTAAAGAAAAATTGGAAAATATTTATTTCTCTGAGAAAGGCATCATAAAATTAGCGTGAAATAAATGTGTCTCATGTGTACTGTCTATACTTCAATTACTCTAATTTGAATCCAGTATTTCTGCTATTAGTGGTCCAGAAAGAAAAGTATGCTAGAATGGTGTTGCAGAGCACTAGGGTTTGGATGAGGTTTCTTTTCAGGCTGTTACTACATTCTCTTAGTTTGCAGAAGTCTTACTTTATTAATTTATGAAAAAAAAAGATACTTTTCTGCAAGGGCTTATCAAATGATGTAATCTCTTATCTTATACACTTTGATATAGAACCAACTTCTACAGAAGAATAATAACTTCTTTCATACTACTTTTGCAAGAGAATCACCAATAAAGCTAGCATTTCAGAGTCTGCAAATGCTAGTAACTCCTGAACCACAATTAGATTTCCTAGCAGCAATTGAAATTGCAGTATCTTTAAAAGCAAAACATTGGCAACTGCCAAACAAAGCCTATGATAAGAAAAATGGTTATATTTTCATAGAATAACAATTGTAATTATTATAATTCTCAGAGACCACCTCTTATGATAAATGCACCTTCATTGTAACACTGCTAGCAGTGGACAAATGCAAAGCTAGGTAGCTTGTAGAGACTGAACTACCCTCTTGCATAGTTCCATACAGGTCTGGTCTTCAGGAAGAAATGCAATTATGTTTAACAACTGAAATAAATTGCACATCTGTGACCTGAACTCATGTTTCTTGCAACAACAACCATTTACATGCACCATGTCAGGGTGGGCAGTCATTCATAAATTCTAACTCAAGTCATTTTCCTTCAGCCAGCAGACCTGGTGCTGAACATGATTCATCCCTGCTGTCTGAACTCATCAGCATGTGTAACTCACCTGCTGTTGGGATTGGGGTGTTATTTGTGCAGGGAAAAAATCCCGACCAACATTTTTGGTTTGGGTTTCTCACGTATAAGGCATGGAGATAAGATATGGAGACATACAATAAAGAAACTAATCTTTCTCCCAAATGAATTTGCAGTTTTAATGCCAGGCAGGGCAATAGATAAGCCAAAAAAAGGAGAAGAATGGCAACAAGAAAGTGTCACATACAGTTTTTTACTCCTTTCATAAAAATAGAGACCTTTAGTTCCCAGGGCTGTCCATCTGTCATCTTTTGCCACTTTATCTATTGACATATAATATATAATATTTTTTTAAAAAAATTGTGGATTCATATTTGTACCTCTGGATTGAAATTCATGGCTTTCATTACTGTGAAGACTCACCAATGAGTGAATGTTCTTTTTTCTCTCCTTTTCAGGGGGAACAGCTTCCAGACAGAAGGGCTTTTTGGGATGCATTCGATCTCTGCATTTAAATGGACAGAAACTTGACCTTGAAGAGAGAGCTAAAATGACCCCTGGTGTTAAACCTGGATGTCCAGGTCATTGCAGCAGTTATGGTAACCTGTGCCATAATGGAGGAAAATGTGTGGAGAAGTATACTGGTTACTTCTGTGATTGTACCAACTCAGCCTATGAAGGACCTTTCTGCAAGGAAGGTAGGCAGCAAGCTTTGATCCTTAGTCTTCAGTGGGCTCTGAATTACAGCACCGTTTCACCCATGTCAGCTTGGTGTCCCCTATGTTAAAATACATGCTATTATCAGTTGTCACTTCAGTATTACTAAGGGTTTATCTTAAGCAGGCTACAAGACCTTCTTTATTGACTTCAGTGTTGGCCTCAGAAATTACAATGGTGTCAGCTGTACTAATAAAGTTTAGAACTATATCCCATTATGATTCCTGTATATAACTTGCCCCAGACATTAACAAATAGGGCTGAAATTTTTCATACAGGTGTTTGCCCATGACTGAACATTTAGTTTAGTTGTTCTTAAACCTCATCCTGTTTTGTCCACCTTAAAAAAAGTCTTAAGAGCTTTTCTTTACAAAGTTTTAGGGCAATGATGTGACAAAAAGAGGTAGTCTTTTTATGTTCTTTTGCCATTTCTGTGACAACCCATCCAAACGTTAAGAAATTTTTAAAATAAGCATGAAGTGTTCAGGAGAAAACTGATTTACATGGTTCAGTCTTTGGTGAATGTGTCCTCACTGAACCTTTCTGGTGGCTTGTAGAAGATGTTGTCAACACCAGAAAAATGAGCAAGGCGAGTAAGGAACCTCTAATTTACAGAGCGTGCTTTTTGAAACTAACAAAATTCCTGCTCAGTAACAGCAATATGCAGAGTGAATTTTCAATTTCCATGGCTGCCCCTCACCTCACAAATGCGAGGGGTTTGCTAAGTGGGCTGCATCATCTGCTGCTGTAAATTGGCTTGGCTGTTATTGTGGTTTAGGAGTGGTATTCTCCAATTTATTGTTCCCCCTGAAATCACTCCGAACCACATGCTCTCTCTCATTCCCTCCTCTCTTTCATTCTCCCTCCCTTGCAGTGGACTAGAGATGAGAATTGGAGGCACAAAAGGTACAGATCAGAGGTTGAGATAAGAACAATTTACTGGAAACAGCAATGAGATTAAAAACTGAAAAGTGATATTAACAGTAGAGGGTACAAGAAAGAAGTGAACAGTTCACACAGAAACTCCCCTGCCACTCCTTCCCCATGCTGCACCAACCCACAAAGGACCTCTTCCCCATCCCCGGAAAATGACGCTAGGAGACATAGAATAACCTCTGGGTCCTGTCAATGCCCCGTCCTGGCTAATGGAAAAATTAACCCTGTCCTGGCCGGAACTGGGGCAGTTGTACTGCAGTCCATGGAACTATGCTCCCTTACACAATCTGAGGATTTGGCACGGATGTCATAAGAGGCTTACATGTGGTCCCATTAGGAGATGCTGTCGTAGAGGTGAAGCTGCTTTGCTGAAGAGTCACCATTCTGACTTTACTGGAAAAAAAAAACACTGTTATCCCAGCTGTGTCATTCATGACCAGACTATGTTCTCTTTATTGAAACAGAAGCATGAGTTCTCAGGATCCTAACATGTATAGGTAGATGTTTCTCTTCACTTGATGCTACCAAAGATAGCTTCCTTACTGGCTGTCTTTGGTCAATGTGTTGTTTTAGTAATGATTTTTTTTTTTTTAAAGGAGACTGAAAAGAACAAATAATTGTCTTTACTGTGGGGGTAAAAGACAGAGAATATTGCCTTACAAGTCAGTTGTTGGAAGGTGGTGAACTAAGCATTTATTTGGTTGACAGACATTTCAGGCTGTTCCATCTTGTGCATCTCTGATTCGAGCACCAAAATAGTTAAATTTATGTCTCCATTCACGGTTCTTCCCCGTGCCAGACAAACAGACTGTAAGGAAGGACACACTGCTTATCCAAATAAAGGAATACTGTTGTCAGCTGGGTCAGGGGCATTTTGCAATGTTCTGCTTCTGAGACAGTCAGTTCATTTCCATTCCTGCCTGGGAGATCCGAAAATGCAGTAGTTGAAATTATTCCCTTGGTTTACATATGCTTTCAGAGGTCTCTGCATTATTTGAAGCCGGCACTTCCGTTACCTATATTTTCCAAGAACCTTATCCTGTCACAAAAAATGCAAGCACCTCAAGCTCTGCCATTTATGCGGATGCTGTCATGTCCAAGGAGAATATTGCATTTAGCTTTCTCACAGCACATACCCCAAGCCTTCTACTGTACATCAACACCTATTTTCACGAATATTTGGCCGTTATTCTCTCCAAGAATGGTAAGTAGTCTTGATTTGCTACCAAAGTGAGACCGGTGTAAATTTGTGAGGTTTTTTGTTGCTTTGTTTTTGGTTTGTTTATTTTTTGGGTTTTGGATTTTTTTTATGAGAATAGTATAGAATTCTGCATTGATTTAAGTTCATGTTTGTGTCTGCAACTTTATCAACTTCATGATATTCAGCTCATGAAAATGGCCATTGCTTTTGTTCATGCCCCTTTATTTGGCTTTCAGGGCTACACTTGCCTGTTCAGTCTTTGAGTAATCATGTTGTTGGGGCTTAAAATGTACTTTGACTTCCATTTGGCAAGACTATGTAATAGCAATTCCTTGCTATTTATTCCACACTGCAATCCATTAGGCCACGAAGATAAGGGAATGAGAAATACCATGTGTGTACAAGAACACTTGGTACAGAAATATATTAGAACTTTATCTTTTGCATTCTGTCTTGGCATATGTATTGCTCTTCACTGGTTTTTTCAATGTAATATGGCCAGTATGTCTGAATATTAAAGCCAAAAAAGTTGTCTAGGTTTACTGACCAAAACAGGAGGTGTAAATCCATTTTCTGTTAAAAGGTACATGATGTAGGGATTTTTTGAAAACATATAAAGATTTTAGGGGCTCAGGCCCTATGCCTTCTCAGAAAGACACTGACTCCTGAGTCTTTGCAGTGCTTTCAGAAAAATCACTCCAGACAGACATCATCCTAGGCAAATGGGAATGTTTGAATTATTCAAGAGTTATCAGGCACTGGAGCACTGGAAGTGATGAGTAAGCTTATTGGTGAGTCAGTAGCCTGTGGCAGAACAATAGAAAGTTAATGTCATGTGGTTGAATATGTACATTTGACCGAATGACCCAGACCACTCTGAAGCCTTTCAAATTCCAAAATATCTAGGCTTTCAAGTACTGTCAAATGAAACTATAAAAGGAAAAAAAAAAAAAAACCAAACACAAAAAACAACAGACAACCAAAACCGTTTTTATTATCTGTAGGGATTTTGCAGTAGTTTCTCTTGATTATGTTATGTGGCTGGCATTCAGGCTGGCAAGGATGAGTATCCTAATCCCTGTGAGGGGCAGCTGGAATAGTAACTGCCTGAACCAATTTACTCCAAGTGAAGTTGCATTAGGGGAGTGGGACTACTGAGATAACCTTAACCCTCTCCTGTCCAGTCCCAGATTTCCATCTGTGATTGGCTCCTGGAGGCAAGTGTTTATGACTTTCAGATATATGAATATTTTAGTGTGCAGCTCCAAGGTGATAGAGGTTATCGCCTGCTGAGCTGAAATTTTGGAATCTGCTTCTCAGTTACATACATTAGGTCTCTTGATGCCACTCAGGAAATCAGAAATAGCCCTAAAGTGAATGAAAATGAAATATCCATTTAAGTCACCTTTATTGATGCCGAGTAGTCTAAAATGTCCTTAGAAACATGAGCCAATTGTCTTTTATTGATGAAATACACTATACACAAGCTATAGTTGTGAAATTCTGGAAGTGGGGATTCTAGTGTTGGTTGGGGAAGGGGTTGGAATTAGGACATAGCTTGTAGCAGCTCAGCAGGAGAAGAGATGAATCTTTCTTTGTGTCAGCTGCAGCTTCTGCAGATCTCTCCTTTGACTTGGATGGAGACAGGGACTCAGTACATCTTGAAATTAGGTGGAGCACCTCTCAGCACAGTCAGGCAATATAAACAATGGTGCTTTTCTCAGATCTGTACCTCTTTTTACTCATGTGTAATATGATGATGACAGTTGTTTAGAGGGCTGGTGAGATGTCAGGGTCCACAATTCTGGACTATGAAACATAGCACTATATGCAAAGAATGATAAAGATAACTAGCTGACTTTTGCTAAATCCTGGAAATCTCCTTCAGGATTACTCTGTCCACACTTCTGTGGCATTCTTTCAAGACAGTAATTTCAATCATGTATATTCCCTACCTTTTGTCCCAAATGTAATAATTTGTTAAATTTCATATCCTTTTACTTTTTAGCCTTTGAAATTGAAATTATTTCAATGAAAATAAGGTTCAGATATGTTACTCTTTCTTCCTCCAAGAGGTTTATGCTTGCCATTAAGTTACTGGACTATGAATATCAATGTCCTTTGTAGCAATAAAAGTGAGTGTGATTCCTTCTCTTTTATTGGCTCATTTTCAAGGAATCTTGCTGAGTCTGGTGGAGTATAGTAGGAGATAAGCAGGTCCCTTCTGGATAACTGATTTGTTAAATAAAGGTTAGGTTCCTGGAGAAATGGGAATGGGCATTCTCAGTTAAGAAATGAACAGCAATATTCTTTACCATAATCCCAAGCCCTTTTCCTCTTGTTAAGAAACTGTATTGAAACAGTCTATGTATACTTTAATACTTCACCTTTTAAACTGTTTTTCAAGCTGCTACTCATGTATCCTCTTTTATCCTTACTTATTCCTCTTTTCTATTATCCACAAAATAACTAGGCAAATTATTGGTTAATAAAAGTGACAATGAGAAGAATGTTTCTTGTATTTCAGACTTCCTGTATTAAATATTTGACATAAAAGAAATTAAAGTATTTGCAAGGATTATTCATAGTTAAAAGTATACTAAAAGGTCTTATATGAAAGTGAACTTGTATAGGAAGCTGTGGTCTGATACAGTCATGTGTGAAGCATTTCCTGTAAAATTAGTTGGTTTCAGTAAATTCAATAAGTAGGTACATTTGACCTCAACGCTGTTGGTCTCTGAAGAAGGTCAACCATTAGAAGAAACAGTATGTATTGACTGAGATACCAGAACTCTGGTAATGAAATCATTCCTTTACAGTTACCCAACATGCCAATGTCAGGTCTCTAAAAGGAGACTCGGGGCTACCCCCTCCTGGTTTTACCCACCAGATCAATGCTGCCCACACAGAAAGCTCTTCCAGTGCTTGGAGCCTTAGAGAGCAGGGGGTTCATGGAGGAAGTCAAGTTATGACAGATGTTGGGTACCACCATATGTCAATGCAGAAGTACAATTCTGCATTCATTCAGATGGCTTACTATAAAATGAGATGCTCAGTAGTGCCTGCCAGATAATATTTCTAGAAGCAGTTCCCAACCAAAGAACAGTGCATTTTTAATATTAGTTCTGTAGAAATTTCAAATTACAGTGCCCGTTACTAAGCTACAGAAAACTGGTAAACAGCTCTAATTAGCCTTTTCGGTGTGCCAGTCCACAGAAATTGTCCACATCATGGGAAGATACTACCAAGAAAAGAATATTTTTTCTTTCCCAGATTAGATTTTCACTGTACATTTTTCATTTACATGATTTCACAAAGTTACCAGTGCCTTTATATTGTTATTTTTACCTTGTTAACTAAGGGTAATAATTGATGGGGTAGAAAAATGTTAAAAAAGGAACTGTTAATGCTTCTCATTTCCCCACTCTTCTTTCTGCCCTGCAAGTAATCAAATATGTTATGAATGTGATGAAGTACTTTGTCTAGGAAATGTTTTCTCAAATCTTTGATTCTTAGGTTTTTTTGCTTTCTACATGGAAACAATGATTCCTAATCTAGAAAAACAGCAGATAGCCAGCATCAAAGAAGAGAGATAGAATCTCAAACTATCCTAGAGTGATTGAAAATTTATCTGTAGTTATTATCTGATCTCATAAGAAACTAAACAATTTGAGTTCTTTTTTTTCTTCCTATCCAGCACCTATTGCCATCACACTGAGCTCTGTTCTCCACTTCTTTTGGAAAGCAAGACTCTGAAGTTGCATTGGAGAGATTAAAGACAAGGAAAAAGGCACAGTTAAAAACGGAAATACAAATGAAAATAGCTTGAGTAATTCTTATGTTAGATCTCTGACACTCAGCATATAGTAGCAGGACTTATATCAGCTCCACTTCCCTATAAAGTCTTGAAATCAGCTGATATTTGAGGTAAATAGGAAAAGAAATAACAATGTGTAACAGAGGTAAGCTGAATTAACACTCTGCAAAAAAGAAGCAAATATTGTCAGTGAGAAGCAATTGATTTTTTTTTTAATAAACTCAAAATCTCCTGTAATCTCCTGTCTCTAAGTCAGAAGCAGCCTTTTTGTTGAAAGCATACAAATTCTCCTTATGATTTTTGCTTTCAAGTCTGTTGAGCTGCATCTCCACCAGCCAAAGCTTTTGTCAATCAGTGATAAATAGAGGCAAAAAATCTAGTTCAGTCTTTTAGGCAAAGAATCTTTTAATTCTGTTCATGTTGTACACTCTGAAGTTCAATGGAGCAAAACTAAAATAATTAGCTAAAACAGGACTCACCGAAAGACTGACACGGATCTGGGAGGTTATTTTTCTGGTTCTTTTTCTTTACCCCTTTGTGGGTTTTAATTTAGGGGCATGGATACCACAGGACATTAACTGCTGCCGAGAGACCCTCTAGACTATGCTTTTACTAGTGCAGTTGTCTTCCCTTTTGAGAACACCTTGTGGCTTACAGACTCGCAATAGCCATTGCACAACGTGCACAATTTATGTGACTGAAGTGGAAAATGGTGGCAAGGTTCAGGTACAGTTATTTTTAACAGTTTCAGGAACAAGAAAGATGGTAATTTTGGGAAGTGTGGGAGACAGCTTTGTGGAGGAGACAAGCAACTGTCTTTGAGTGATTGAGGGTTGTTCCCAGTCGAGCTCAGGTTTGTAGTCATTAAATGATTTCCTATGGCAGATAGGACTATATATTTTATGCAGGTGTTGTAGTTGGCCCTGGAATCTTATGTTATTTACTGAGTGAGTGGCCAGGGACTGTTTGATTGGTAATGATAAATGTAAAAGACATTTTCCCCAGTTGCCTTAATTGGGAAGCTGACTGTGGTACCATGAGTAGAAAGGGTTGGGGTAGCAGGAGGTCTAATCAGCTTCTATCTAAGAGAGAAACTCCTGTGGCTGGAAACATCTCTCGTCCCTTTGACATTTCCCTGCTGGAAGCACACTTCACAGAAAATAGGAATACTGATTAGAGTTTTCACTTCAAGTCCAGCACTAAAATGTCTTTAAGGGAAGAGGCAGACTTGGCATCCAAGACCAATTTTTTTAATGTTTATGTTAACATATGGCACTCTAAAACCCTAAGTGTGCAAAACTAACTTGAAAGGAGTAGCAACTACAACATTGAGCCAAGGACTCTGGCAGGTCTCTGTCTCTGCTTTCCAAGAGGAGAGAACTGAAAAATCTGTTTTATTGTCTAAATTCATGGACATGTTTGTACTCATGAAGATTATTTTGCCGTACTGAAGGGTCAAGAGATGTTCTGGAGACCCACAAGGGAAAAACAAGGGAACTGTTATTGGATTACACTGAGCAAGAAAGGTTGATCATGCAGTTAATTGATGTGTACTCTGCCTATATACACTTTGAACTTACTGGTGTCTGGCATAAAACCCCAGACCACTGGCTGCAGATAATCAGCTAGGAAGAAAACATTTGTTCCCATTTCCTTGTAGGAGGTGTTTGTCTCCTAGAAAGCTTGAGTTCCTAGCTCACATTTTGTAGCTGATAAGTCATTTTTATTGTTGGATTTCTGTGGAAATGAGAGGAAGGACAGAGCGTCACCAAATCCTATGTTTGAATAAATGTTGCAGATATAGATACAGATATGGACATAGATCTAGATATATAGATAGATTATATATATGTATATATAAGCTCTTTCAGAACCCATTTTACTGAAAGCTTTAGCCCTGAGGATTGATAGTAGTAATTTTTGAGTTATTTTTAGTTTAAGAATTATCTGTGTTGTGGTCTGAGAGAGTTGTGTAGTGAGAGCTGTAGCCCAGCAGAACCATTGGCTTAAGTGCTGCTAGTATAGCTGTTCATGCACAACAGAGAGCCCAAGCCAATAATACTTGGAAGAGTGAGTCTGGATCCAAGCAAGCCTCCTTCTCTCTCATATGTGGTATACCACATACATAACTATTTTTTTTTTCCTGTATCATATCAGTTATTCTGTGTGGATCATGAAAAGGTAACTGTCCTTTTTGCCTGATGAAACTGTCTGCTTATGTCTTAGTCTTTACAAGACAGAGACTTGTCTTTACAGACTGAGACTGGCCTTCAGGAATCTCAGGTCGAGATGAGGGGAAGCATCTGGAGTCTGGAGCAAGGTTAATATACGCTTGGTGGAAGAGGATCAGATCAAGGAATGGGCATTAAGCAAACTGGGCATACATAAATCCAGGGGCACTGGTAGAATGCACCCACAAGTGCTGAGAGAACTGGCAGATGTCATTGCAAGGCCACTCAAAAGGCAATGGGCACAAGCCAAAACACATGAGGTTTCATCTGAACATCAGAAAACTCTTTTTATTGATGAGGGTGACTAAGCACTGCCACATCTTACCTAGAGAACTGTGGAATCTCCATCCTCGGAGGTATTTAAAAGCCATGTGGACATGGCCCTGGGTAACTGACTTGTAGGGTCCCTTAACCTCTGGAATTCTACAGTTCTGTGAAAGATCACAGAATCAAATCACATTTGAAGGTAAATTACTGCAAATATGTGTGTATAGGCATATATTTTGCTACAGAATAGTCATCACAATTCTACCATTATATGGTTCTTGTACTAGGATTTTTACTAAGTAAATGTATCATTCTTACTCTAATTTTCTCCATTAGATGACTTAAAAACAAGTCAGTTCTTTGTATGCCAATGATTGTGACTCATTATAAACTCAAGTATTTCCATTGAGAGGTTGTTATTATCAGGTCCCTTTCTAATGATTTCAACTTCTCTATTCAGAGAGACTGGTATAATCTATGAAATAGGCAGTCCTTAGATGGACCTACTGGTCAGAGGAGCAGGACATTTCTCTGAAATTCATGACCAGCCAGGCAGTGTGTGTAGAGCTTAACACAAACAAGCATCATTAACCTCAGAAAGCCATTAATCCACAAAGTTACGTGTTGTCTTTATTATGAGTAAAGAATGAAAAGGGGTTTTAGGAAGAGGCATATGATTATTTTTCACTAGTCTTGTCTAAAAGATTATTGCTCACTCTCCTGTTCAGGCATCATGCAGTGCTCAAATTGATTGCTTCTTTTTTTCTGTTCATACCTTCTTTTCCTGTGTACTCATTGCTGAACATAACAGCTATTTGTTAGGTCAGCACAAAACAAGTCTTTGCTTGAACAGGTATCTGTACTGCCAAAATAGAAAGAGGAATGGTTAAAAGATATTAGGAAAGATGGAAATTATGAGCCAGGGTCTTGGTGAAGGAAGGTTGGTATGAATTTCTTGGGTTATCACAACCACAGATCTCAGTCTTTTTTTCCCAAGAGCAGTTCACACAGAGTTAGTGATGATGCGTAATTTTCAAAGTCAGGATGAACTTTTGGAATAAAATTCATAGGATGATGCTTTTTATTTCCTTAACTGAGTAAAGAATAAAAGTTCTTCCTGACAGCTTGGCTGCTGTGCAGGTCTTAAATGAAAAGTACAGTGAAAGATGGAAACCTGGTAAGATTTTCTTCATATAAAGGTGAGTAAACCATAGGGCCTACTCAACATCTGAGCGTAAGACTAATGGCATCCAGTGTGTGTTTAAAGACAGGAGAGATCTGAGCAGAGATATGAGCATCAGATCCAAGACTATCACACAGATGCTTTGTATCATGAAGGTCAGCAGGGCCAAGTTCAAGGTTCACATATGATTCTTGGCAATCCCAAGCACAAATACAGGCTGGACGTGGAATGGATTGAAAGCATCCCTGAGCAGAAAAACTTGGGAGTGTTGATTAACGAGAAGCTCAACATGACCTGGCAATGTGTTCTCACAACCTAGAAAGCCAGTTTTGTCTTGGTCTGCATTAAAAGCAGCGTGTCCAGCAGGTCAAGGGAGATGATTCTCCCCCTCTACTCCACTCTAGTGAGACTACACCTGGAGTACTGTCCAGCTCTGGGGACCCCAACATAAGAAGGACGTAGTAGACCTGTTGGAGTGAGTCCAGAGGAGGGCTATAAAAATGATCAGAGGGCTGAAGACAGTGACAGGGCTGTCTCCTGTGAAGACAGGCTGAGTGAACTTCTTCAACCTGAAGAAGAGAAGGCCCTGGGGAGACTTTAGAGCTCCTTCTAGTACATGGAGGGGGCTACAAGAAAGATGTAAAGGGACTTTTTAGAAGGGTATATAATGATACGACAAGGGGTAATGGCTTCAAACTGAAAGAAGGTATGTTTAGAATAGATGTTAGAAAGAAATTCACTGTATTGTGCTGAGGCACTGAAATGAGTTCCCCAGAGAAGTTTTTGATACCCATCCTTGGAAGTATTCAAGAGCAGGTTGGATGGGGCTTTGAGCAACCTGGTCTAATGAAAGGTGTCCCTGCTCGTGGCGAAGGGGTTGCAACTGGTCTTTACGCTTCCAACCCAAACCATTCTATGATTCTAAGGTAGCCTTTGTTAATGAAGGGTCATAAAGTGAAAGTCTTTTAAAATTCCAAAGAATCTGTAGAAAAGGTATAGGTTAAAGTTTACCAGAATAAATCTCACCATCAGAAAGCAAGTACTTTCAGGGAGATGTAATTGCATCTGACACCCTCAGCTTTTTCCTTCATCTTTACATTCAATGCCCTTCAGGGAAAAAACATTAGTAAAGGTAGCATCACTTTGTAAAAAGAAACAGTAACCACTTCCTTCTGCAAAAATAAATACCTACAAAAGGGGGGATAATGATAATGACTAATAACATTGTTTTTAAATTGCTCCTCACCCAGAGGTTTTATATAATTTTCCAAAGGATATGAGCATTCATCTATTTTACCAATGGACAAACTATGACACAAAGAAGGAAGACAATTTGTCTTCATTCATCAAGCTGGTAGATCCCAAATTTGTGGCAGTGCTCTGTCCATCATCTCCAGAGTACATAACTGCACCACTGTCTATGCTTGCCCATGAGCTAAATTAGAGAGACAGTGTTTAGTATTTTCTACCTTTGGAGCAGAAAACATCTGCCTGTTCCTTGTTAGTTGCTGGTCAGTCTGTGGAAAGTCAACTGGCGGCTGGTGGGAATGAGATGTCTATACAGGTCAAACACAATTGTCAGTCACATAGGGGAACTAGCTACATTTATTGATGTTTAAGTGACTCTCTCAATCTGGATCCAGCTGCCTAGCAGGATTGAAAAGTGAAATGAGGTCATGGGCCTCCAGATAGGGTCCTTTTGGGGATGTGGTTTTATCTAAATTGAAGAAATGCAACGTAAAGGGAAAGTTGGGTTTTTTCGTTGTGAGCTTTTGGGGGGTTTGTATATTTGGTTTTTTTTAATAGAGGATGGCTTGAATATGATCATTAAGTCCTGAATGTCTCAAGCATTGAGTGGGGGCCATTCAAACAACCACCTATTTTTTTATTACCATAAGACACTGCAAAAAATTGAGGGGTGAATTTTTCTTTTAAACCTTATGAAACAGTGTTGAACAGGCAAGTGCAATAGCTGAGTAAAAATATCAGCAAACATGTTCAACAGTTTTGCTTCCTTGTTTATTCCATGCAAAACAAATAACAAGAGTCGCCTCCTAAAAGAGTGTAAGTACTTTCTTAGTTAAACACCACTGGACGCTGGAGAGATGGGCTCTGTTCTTAGAATCACCAGCAGCAGTTCCACTGAAGAGTAAATTTACTGAGTAAATATCCCTGGGGAGAAGCTGCTAATTAAGGAGCATGTTTCTTAGCCAGTTGCTCCTAACAGAAGAAACGGTGGTTCATTTTTAAATATGTGGGCTATGAAGAGCAACATTGCCACACTGAAGCTGTGCAAGTTGTCAGAGAGATATTTTGTATTTGACGTGTCTCAAAACTGTCATGTGCTGTTCTGCAATCAGGAGTGAACAGATATTTACACCTTAGGAGCTGCAAATGGCTTTCTGGGCTAAATACTTCATTTATTTCATTTTATTTTTTCATAGTAACAACATCAATAGAGTCACTAATAGTCCTTCCTTTGTTTAATTTGTGCTTTCCTTAATTGTTTTTCCTTTCAGCTAAAGCTCGGGTGAATGTGGAGGGTGCATGTGGTGGTATAGTCAACATCTTGCAGTCTGACAAAGGTCACTGCTGACTGGAGACAGAGTCTGTTTTTTTCTGGGTGCCTCTGAGGCAACACGACATGCAGGAGTAGTCCAAGGCTCTTTTCCTAACACAATGCTTCACTATTTCTTACATACACATTTCTCCCAAATCAGAGTTTTCAACTGCCCTAATTTAAATTACTTTCCCTGATGTTACATGATGGTGATAAATTTGTACATATTACGTGTGCCACCCGTGCGTTCTCCCTGAATTAACCCCAGCTTCTCTCAGTGTCTCAAGATGTCTTGCCAGCTGCTCCAGCCAGTTTAAGTCATTAAAAAGTGCTATTGAAGTTGGCTGGGTTTAATCTGGGCTCATGTAAAACCAGTTTCCATAAATGAAGGTCCTGCAGAGAAGTTTCAGGCTCCAAGGGCATGCCAGTCCCTTCCTTGCTGTTTGGTTCTTCAAGACTAAATGACACAAGACCTGTGGTCCTGGTGACATGGGTGATGAGAACTTTGTTTAAGAATGATGGATTTACAGACTAAATTCCTGGTATCTCATTTCTCTTTTCTACAAAGCTTCTTTTATCTTTGCCAAATAGCTATCCCTGGGTGAGATCTCTCAAACCGGGGAGCCTTTCCTGAGCTAGAGCACTCTCTGTACCATTTTCCCATGCTCCATTTTCTAGATGATGCGGTCCAGAATGAATGTAAAGTTGATGGACATAGGCCACAAAACTACCATATGTTTCTGATGTTCTAATCAGCCCTGTTGTAGACACAGGCAAAAGAAAAACAGCTCTCCTATTGACATGTTCAGTCGGCAGAGGTTTGGGGCATAGCCAAGGTATATCTTCACACTGTGCAGTCTGGGAACATTTTTTCTGTTCTTCAGGCTGAACACTTTGAAGTCTCTAAACAGTTTCATGTCCTTTTTACCACTAGACTTAAGAGCTGCTATGGCAGCTTGTCCTCAGCAAAAATAACCAGTTTGAAGGCACCATGCTCTTCCTGTAGCTGCCCAGAGGTTGGTTATGCTGCACTGGATCATTAGTGTTCTTCTAGCAAGTACCAGTGCTGGCCTCCATCATCATTGAAAGAAGTGTCCTGGGAGCATTTTGTTTCAGAAAAGACACCGCCAACCTAATCACCAGCATGGGATGGCATAAATACTGCCCTCTGGTCTCTGTTTCCCAGGACTTCCCTCTGCACAGGAATTCAGTTAAAATGGCTCTGTAGCTGTTTGATATCTTCAGGTGAATGATACATCATTCAGCCCTATAGTCATGGATTATAATACTGCAGGTTACAGATTGAAGACCATAGTGATACTGGCAGTGGTCTTATCACAGTAGCATGGCAGCCCACATGAAATCATTTCCTCCAGAAGTGGTGAAAAGAGGCCACACTGTGTTTGGTCACACTGTGCCTAAGCTGAGCCTGCTTCCCTCTCAGGCTGTTCTGGAGCTAGCACAGCATATCTCCATGCTGATCTGCAGTTTGCAGAATTCGAAGCTGAAGGGGATGGATGACTGCAATAATCGTGTGAATCTACTCTTACCTAACACTGCTGGGGTAATAGGCCCAGTAAAATTTTCTAACCCAAGGCCAAAAAAATTATATCTCTTTTCCTTTCCCTCCTTCCTTTATTGACTTGATAGAAATTGCCTCCAGCAATTCCACATACATTAGAGAAGGAACACAACAGGTCGTGCATTGCTTGAGCATTATTGCACTCCAGGTGTGAATGCTCAGACGTGGGGAGCTGAAAAGAGGATGACAGGCATGACTACAACAAGACTGCCAGAAATTACACTGCTCGTGATTAGTGTGAACCCCTATTGAGAGGCAAAAATGATGCAAAATAGAGAGACAATAGAGAATAGGAAGAGCTGGTGTATACACAGAATCTTATTTGCCATTGTTGACACTGGGCTGATGTGATGGAGAAAGTCAGTGGACCAGATAATCAGAATTCAGAGGACAAAAAAAAATCCTTAATAATAATCCTAATTAAAAATCCATTTATTTTGCTTGTCAAGTACTAAATTGACAATTTGATCTGCTTGACAAATTATTCTGCAATCTGAAAACCAAAGTTTTTGTACTGAATGCAAAGCAAAATCAGCTCTCAGCTACAGTGGTGTAAATTCCAAAACACCTCTTGAGGGATGAACCCATGTACTTCTGGTTTATATTAATGCAAATATGACCCCAGGCAAAATGCCAGCTTGAATTCAATAGTTTTGAAGAGCAGCTGTCCATAACAAAAGTTACCATTGGAATTCAAGCAATTTGACAAAATAAGATGCCATTCACTGATCTCTTTACATGATTTAAGGTGAAATTGCAGTACTATAGAAAGTAAGATCTGTTCTTAATGGATGTCAAGAAACTCATCCATTGTCTCCTAGCAAATGTAACAGATGGTTTCTGGTTTAAAATCAGTGCTTCTCTGACGAAGGCAATGGGTAAATCCCTGTTTGTGACAGCTGAGAGCCTGGATAGATTGCATGTCTGTCATGCTGGCTCTCTTTGAACACAGATGTACTGGATGCTGTTGTTGATCACCTGCATGTGTAGTACCAATTATATTTTATATACCTGTGTGTTCATAGCATTCAAAAAGAGCAGTGAAGGTTTTTTTCCACATTTGTGAAATAAGGTAACAGACCAAACCTCTAGTCCCTGTTCAATATCTCACCTTACAACACTTTCAAAGGATCTGGGTAAAAAGCAGCCTATAAAGTACTGCTGCTCCTTGGACATGATTTTTTAGTTTGGATTAATCTGTTAGACTATAACATTTTAGTTTCAGGTTATTCTGTGTGGTCATCTCAGCTATGCTGTGCAGGTTAGGCAAACTTTTCACTTTTTATCAGCCCTCCCACTGTCCAGTGAGCAAATCTGAAAATGGTCCCTTAACTTCCTTGCACTTGGGCTTCTTTTCTCAGGTATTTCTAGAGTAATGTGATTCTAAGATGTTTATCCCTTTAATCGCAGTTGATGCATCTTTCATTCCGTACCAGATAATGTGATTTTGGTTTAAGTTTGGACCTTTAAGTGTGACAGTCATGATGATAGACACTAGTTCCTTGCCCTCACTATGCAATGAGGGTTGGGAGCTTTGCAGCATGATATGGGGCAGATGAATCATGACCTATATTATCACACTGAATAATTTAGAAGTTTTTACTGACCTTGATCTCTTCACAAATTCTCCTCTAATGTCCATGACTACGTGTGAGAAAGTAAATACCTTTTATTCCTTTTTTTATTATTATTTTCACTTTAAAAGCTCCCTGATCCAGCAGACCTCTCAATCAGCTAAAAACCCTTCATCTTAGTAGTTTATTCTCACTTTTCCTCTCAATTTTGGAAGACTTTTTTTATCCTACAAATCTCAAAGAGTATCAGTGCTCATCTGGGATATACTGGATTTTATAATAATGTTTTAAAAGTACAACTCTTAGGAGCCAAACACCCTCGTGAGGGAAAAGGAGGAGGGATGATCTTTACTAGAGTAGGGGCCCTATCTGGAAGGATTACCAGCTTCACTGTGAGGTGTGTAGAGGTGGAAAAATTCCTTCCCTTCAGAAAATTTATACCTTCTTTTAAGCTCTTTATAAAGGGGTTTTACAGTAGCTTGTGGAACAACAGAGTTGACTTTACTGAGAGAGGATTTGGAAAGCTGAAGGGAGTGATTATGTCTACGCTATGTACTGAAGAACTGCCCCATGTCTTCTCTCACTAACTCTACAGCTACAAGCCATCTTGCAGCATTGATATGGCTGAACACAGGAGCCAACAGGGCAGTTCATTCCCCTCATTTAACAGCCAAACTGCTCCTGGGGTCAGAGGTTCCTCTGAATTACATTCCAGTGCACAATACAACTGCAGCAGCTTGTACAGGTGTGCCATGGGCTTCTGTGACGTGGTCCTGCATCACCACAGGCACACAAGTGTTTCCTCTCTGAATACTGAACCTCGTCCTGGGGCTAAAACAGTGCAAGCATATTCTTCAGGGACAAACAGGCACTCAGTGCCTGCCGTCCAGCACAGGTAACAGCTACAGTTTGTATCTTTTTGCAAAATCTAGCGATACTTGGAATAGTTTGTACTTGTACTAACAGAAACACTGAAATGGAAGGAGGAAGGGCAGGGTGTTTTATGATGAGTTTCAGAACAGGGAACAAATGCAGGACCCTTTCCTCAGGGCTGTGGTACTGTCAGCATTCATTTTCTCTTTGGAGACAGTAATAAAGTAGATTCCAGAAGAGATTTTAAACTCTGTGGTACCACTGTTGTGCCATGTATTTTGGTTGCTGATGCATAAAAATAGTTCAAAAATTTCAGAATTTTATTTTTCGCCCCGCTACTTAATTCCCAGAAAAGTATGCTTGAAAAGATTTTATCAGAATGGATTCTTTTCCTTTTATATTACATATATACACACACTATATATAACTCCGTGTGTGTATATATGTATATTCCCTGTAGACATTTGTTAAAGGACTAAAATTCATACTGGATTCCTTGTTTTCTTGTGTGTTTCGATTTATTGTGGTACTATTATTTATCAGAAGTCACAATGTTTTTTTTTATACAAAGATTGAATGAGATATTTGACATTCATTTGTTTAATTACATTAATTCCGTCAAATATGTCAGCAAAAGTAAAAACACTTTTTTATTGTATGTAAAAGATAGTGTAAGCATTGTGGGCCTTTAAATACCTGAAATTAAGTTATAATTCTCACAATTGTCACAGTCTTCTGCGTTGTTTGAATGAAAAGAAATGGTAAAATCCAGCAATATTAGTTTAATAGAGCAGTGCAAGCCCTGCATGCCCTCTGCTGGAAGTGATCTCTTACAGGATAATGTAGATCAGCTTCTGTGGCAGTGCTCAATGTCTGACCTGCAGACAGACACACTCGCCTTTGATATATTTAGATACTCATTAAGTTATGTTTCTCCATAGCAGAGTTTGTTAGCCTTCTAGCCTTTCCTAGCAGGAAGGAAAATTCCTCCAGTGCATTATTTTCTTCATAATTTCCTTACAGTTCTCTTCAACATCTTTCTTGACTTATTAACCTTGTTGCTCCAGTGCAATAAAAAGAAAATTAGTTATATGTTGAGCAAAGTTATTGAATTATATCTCATTATTGATGCAGATTTTATGCGTGCAATTTTATTCTGCTTTTTAGGAAGTTTACAGGTTCGATACAAGCTGAGTAAAGATGGGCTCCTCATTTTCACCATTGACTCTGGAAATTTTGCCAACCGAGAGCTGCACCATGTGAAGATTAACAGAGATGGCAGAGAGCTCATCATTCAGGTATGCCTGAATGTTATTATGTTAAATAATACCTGGTGCCACAAACACAGGAAGAGGTTGCCCAGAGAGATTATGGCATCCCTGAAAATTTTGCCCCATCCCTGAAAGTGTTCAAGGCCAGGTTGGATGGGGCTCTGAGCAACCTGGTCTACTGGGAGGTGTCCCTGTCCACAGCAAGATGATCTTCCAACACAAGCCATTTTATGATTCTGTGAGTTAGACCCACTGATTTCAATGCCTGTTTGCCAGCAGGAGGCAAAGGTTTCGCACCGATCAGGTGTAACCAAAGCTGATCCAGCAGTAGAGCAGTCCTGTAGCTTAGAGCAAAGCTCCATCCAGACCCTGCTTCAAAGAGTGCCCAGCATGGGTGTTTTCTGTTAAGGGATCCTTCCCTTGTTTCTGACAATCTTGTGAATTAGGAAACACATTTGCCCAGAAGTTCATCCGGACCACTAGACTGATTCTGGGGCCTGGTGATGTTTATGTGACCTGTAGTCTTTGAGGAAAAACATAGTATGGGAAAAACACAGTATGAGGAAACACATTAATAAGTTGTGAAAGGGATAAAAACAACAGAGAGATGAGCACCTGGGACTGTAACTTCATTCAGGGTATGTGTCCCAAGGGAGAATGTGTCCCCAGCTGCCTCATCCTCTCAAAGAAAAGGAGAAGCTGAGGGAATGCAGAGTGCAGTCACCATGTGCATGACAATGCCCCATCCTAGAGCTAGAAGCAAGACATGTTGAATGTGACAACCACATGAGAGACAAGAATGCTGCTCTGCTTTGTTTCCCTGCATCACCTATTTTTCCAAGGCAGGGAGAAGAGGATCATCTTGCTGCTCTTTCTGCTTTCTTTCTAAGGCTGATTATAGCAGTTCATTTTGCGAAACAAGACGACTAGATCTGGGTAGCAGTCATTTAACAGGGTAGGGTTGCAGAGTCTATAGAGAAGTTGTGTCTTAATGAATAAAATGAGAAGAAGACCAAAACACACAGTACCACAGTTTTTCTTTCTTCTCCAGTTTCCATGTCTGAGTGGTAAAATGATCACACAAGGCTCAGCTATGGGCTGTGGGTAGGCCTGATTATCTAAGAAGGAGGGTTATGCTAAAAGCCAGGGTTTTCCTCAAGTTCTAGTCTTCTATTTTGTGCTGCTCTGTGGCTTTCTTCTGTACAGAACTAACTAATTCTTTACAATACATTTCTAGAGAGGTCTCCTTTAAGTGTATTCTGAAGTGACTAGTGACTAGACCTGGATTTTGGGAAGCGGGGGGATTTCAGTGTCAAATATTTTAAGCTTTTCAGCAGGGGAAGTTTCTTCAAAGCCCTTTATCTGACTATTCTGGTGTACCTTTCAGCTTCTCATGCTAAAATCAAAGGACATTCACTTTGCTGTCTCTAGAAAGTGAATCACACCTGGGGGCAGAATTAACTGATTTACAGCTGAGAGTGTTCCCAGAAGTTTTCAGTACAGTGAGATCTAGGAGTGTCTAGATGGTGTTGTAATGAAGTAATTTTATTGACCTCTTCCAGGTTGATCAAGTTCTAAAACTCAAACACAACTTTTCTGAGATTGATTTTAAGGCCATTAAATCACTCACCTTGGGCAAGGTCACAGGTAGGTTCTACTAAAAATATTCCTGATTCATCAGTTGTTATAGTGCTGCATGTTGGGTTTTTGATAGGATGGGGGTTTTGTTTGGATGGTTTTACTGTAAGAGTTGGACTGAACGTTCCAGTACTCCTATTCATATATCTCATCAATGCAAAAATTTGGCAGCTCTACTTGTTTGCACAGATAGCAATATTAACTTCTCCTATTGCTCCCTCCAATAAAGTGATTCATAGTGCCTGTGTGGCTGCATAGGGCAGCATCTTAACCTAATGATATAATTTTGCTGACTGCAGTTTGCTCTTCTCCAGCTATTTCTGTTTCCTAATGATAAGAACAGCACAGTGAGCCTTCATCCTCTCTACCCTTTTTTCACTCCCATTTGAATTCTGCAAGGAATATTACTTATAGCACTGAGGCCACAGGTCTGCATGTTCTGTGCATGGAGTTACTTGGTCTTTACTCCTCCACTCTACAAAGTCATTTCAAGACTAGGAAAATTCTACCTAAAATTTGCAAAACAGAGCTCTTCAGTTTTGTTGTCAAGTATGTCATTTTACTTTGTATGAGTCTTATTCTTTCTCAGTGAGATTCTAAATTCTTCCTCGGTTATAGACATTTCAGTCCTGGGTTCGAATTGGACGTCCATATCAAGCTTGACATCTGTCTCACTATTGCAATTTTATATGTTTCATTATTAGCACACAAAGCCTGTGGGACTGGCAGCTAGACAGAAACTACAGACATCCTCTAGTGTCTGCTTGTGCAATGTAATTGCATGTAATGACAACAGTGTATTCTGCATCATGTTTTATTACGTAGATTAAGAACATGAACTGATTTTCCCCTTTTATATTTAATGTTTGTTCAGAATGCAGTCATATTCCAGGCCTTTGTGGACAGATTTGGGTACCTGACACTTTTCAGCCCAAGTCAGAGACAAGTTAAAATTCCCATTTTGTCAATGGTCAGCTGTAGTGCTGAAAATCTGCAGGAACATTGCTCATTGCGAGCTCTACCTAGAGCTCCAGCTATTGACACCAAATCAACAAACCAAGGCTTTTCTAACAAGCAAGATGGAATGTAAGACCTTCAGAATGTAGAAAGATGTAAAAGACCTTCAGAAATGTAGCCAGCAAGCTGACATGGTGCACCTCAGCATTATGGAGAGAAGCTAGATTAGTCACAAAAAAAATTATTAACTTCACAAGTACAAGTTGTTGTAAAGCCAAAAAGCCCAGATGTATCTCAGAGGTCTGGCATTCATTTTCACTGAACACCACCAACTTCTTTGATTTCTTTCTTGCCCCAAAGTTTATTGGGATTTTATTTTAGTAATGGCAGTAGTTCATATTCTGTAATGACATTAAAGCTACAGACTTGCCCATCCAGATGGTGACAGATGTACTGTACCAGGAGTCACACAATGCATCCCAGCAAATCACTTAAATTCCAGCCTAATCCTAATTCCAATTTCTTCTTCATATGTTAAGTGAATTTCCTCAAATTTTTCTTCTATATTAGGATTTAATTTTTCAGGTTTTATCCAAAAAAACCACCTAACACAAACCAGAAATTCCTACTACTACAGTGTCAAGTGTATTGTCTTGTTGTATCAAGAGGAGAGATGGACATCATCATTTTGACAATGTAGAACTTACATAAACATGTTAAATCATCATTTATACTATTATATGGGTAAAATGTCGATTATAACCTCTTCTATGATGGCTCACCAGGTGAATACTAGTGACTTAAACCAATGTCTTTCACATTCTTCCTTGTCATTATTCATGCCCTCAGTAAAGCATAAACTTCCAGAGGCATGTGATGCTTTGACTTAGATCTAGACTTCACTGTAGTGTTTATCTTGGATGCCACTAGGATTATGCACCTAAAGGCATTCACTGGGAACATTTAGGTGTCCACTGAAATAGAACCATATAAAAAAACCCTCTGTGTGTTCTACATATCCATGCTATAATTTTCTGAAAATTTGTCTCTCTTCTTTCCTATCATACCACTGCTCATTTGTCTGCTCTAACAGCCTGATCCTGGGTGATTAACCAGATGATTATACCACCTTCTTTCTTGACTCCACTGTTTGTTTCGCACTGACTGAGAAATCTCAAAGAGGTCTTCCAGCAGGACATCATAAAAGTTTGAAACTTCTTCCTCACCAGATTTTCTTATGTTAACCATTTTAGCACAGCTGCAACATTTGAAAGGTGCACTTTTATACAATGACCAGGTTTTTTTAAAATAATGATGTTTCTCCTGCTTCTAGTCCCCCTACCCCAGCCCCATGAAACTTAGGATAAAGGTACTTGCAATCTAATAATTTTTTCTTCTTTGCAAACCTTCTGTATTTTTTTCCAATGGGTGTCCTACACTAGTTCTGAATTCTGGGAAAACAACCTTTCTTTAAGGTAGAGGAGTCTCACCTGACATTCAAAACATAGGGACACTCACTCTGTCACAGACTACTTGAGTGACCTTGAGCAAGCCATTTATGTGCAGATATAAAGGTAAGCAGGCATTTTATTCCCATTGGAACCAGTCTGAGCTTTACTGTCTCCCTTCTCTATCAGTAAAACATAGATAATAGAACAGCCTGCATCAGAGGGGTGCTGAGAGGATAAAAGCATTAAAGGCTGTGAGCTCTTCAGATCCACAATAATGGGACCATATACCTGCCTTAGAAAGATCAATCTAAATATAAATGTGGCTTTGAAGACAAGGGAGTAAAAAGAAGCATCGTTCAAGTAGCTAACAGATGTTTGTTGAATTCATCCTCACAGTATCCAACAGCAATAGAAAAATATTATTATCCTGTAGTTTGTTGTCATTTTTACTCCACAGAGTGAGGGTACAAAAGGACCTATCCAAAGCTCATCAGTATCTCTGGGAGTTTTTCTGTGGGCTTTAGTGAGTACTGGATTCAACCCCAAGCGGGTCATAGAGTTTATGACGAAGCCTCAGTGAAATCTTAACCAGAGTCCCAGTTCATTTACTTTAAGTACTCCTTGCAGAGATCATACTGCTGTATTTAACCACATGAACAACCTGACCTAACTGTGACACTGACTTTGCTTTGAACAAGGGATTGAACTGCATGACCTTCAGAGGTGTCTTTCAACTTAAATTATTCTGTAATTCTCTGATCTCAGAGACACATTTGCATATGTTTACATCTTCTCTACAAAAAGCTGCTATCCCAGTGAAAAATATAATTTATTTGTTTGGAGGTTTACCTTAATGAATCCTTGAAAACTTTTTACTGTGCCCCAACAGGTTTAGATTTTTCACCAATACAGTGAAATGGTAAAAAATAATCCCTGATGCAGAGAAGTGAATCTCATTGCATATTTACTTCTGAGCAATTTAATATTGTAGCTGCATAGGGATACCAGAGTAAAAAGGTAGCACTAAAAGCATTCAAGAGGATTCTGAAGAAAAAGGTTGCAAGTATTTCTTTAGCACCTTTTAATGTTGACCTAATTTATGTGTCTTCAAAGTGATCAATTAGCATTAAGGATTGTGTATTTTAGTACAGGAACATGATATCTTTTATCTCTAAAAGCCTGAGCTAAACCACACTAAAGTTGGAAGATTCTTTCCACTGAGTCATTCAGCTATAATATAAGTGTATGTAGAAGAAAGTTTATCTGGAAAGTAATTTTATTAAAATCATTATGTAGGTGCAGTACAATTCTTATGATTTCTACAATAGCTTTTCTTATTAAAAGTTCATGAGGAGAAAATGGAATATATACACTGAAGAGATCACAGAACAATTTGTCCAAGAGTGATATTATGGGGGGAGATGATAATGGGATCATTAAATCACAAGGGGTAAATTGTCATTAACTCTGAAATACAAAAGCTGCCTTAAAGTACCTCCTTTTAGAGAGTTTCTATGAAAAATGCTTAAGTGTATTTTTGTTGATGGAAATACATTCCCTTTTTTAAGCTTTCAAAATCATAATTTGATTGATAATTTTCAAGTCACAGTCTTGGAATATCGTGCTGTAACAGTTTAAAGAATACAGCAATGGCTGCAAGAGATATTGGCTGGATTCCTACAGTCACTGCAAGACTCATTTCTTTAATTCAGAGTCTTCTTGCCTTAAATACCTATTTCTTAGGCAGACCATATTGTGAAAAAGATCTCTTGGGTGTAGTTTAGGGTGCCTTTAAAAGTTATTGGTTTTCCTCCTAGCAGCCTGGTAAAGCGTTAAGGAAAATGAAAATTACTACTTAGGATAAAAGAGGAGAGGCATTTGTTACCAAGATGCCAACAGTTAAAATAACCAAAGTTTAGCTACTCCAGGCGCTTCAAGCAATCCCAAGTCTAAGCCAATAATGCCATCATGTCTCTATCAAAAGAGACCTAATCTATTCCAACTTTTCTCCTGGCATTATAATTTACCATATGATGACACCATGCTTAAACACCTGTTTTCTTGATGATAATGCCATCTAAATAAGTGTCCAAAGCCATCTACTTCTATTACCTTCTTACCCTTCATGGAGAAATAAAATTTCTAATCTGAATTCTTGCTACTTTAGTTGATTTTAGCTGTCTGATCCTGGGAAAAGCATGTATTCTTTTGCACATCCTCTCTCCATCTTCTTGCATCTTTTCTTCTTTTTATAAATTATATTTTCAACCCATGCAGAATCACACTGAACTGGTTGTGTTGCAACAGATTAGGATTCAAATGTCAAAAACTGTGACACATAGCAAATTTCACATTACAACTCCAAGCAGTGCTTCATTTTTTATGACAAACTGTTTTTTCAGAAAACATGCTAAGTGCATGTCTGAATTTATCTCTGCAAAGCCTAATGAAACAAAAATTCCTAAATGTTCCACTTGGCACAAAGTTTTAAACTGCTGGCAAGAAAATCCTGATGCATTGTGCTGGTTTTAGCATTCTGTCCGTTCCTGGGAAAGCTTATGAGGAGAAATACCTTTGCTTTTGCTGTCCCTTGCTTTTTCAGAAGTGCTTTGGAAGTGCATTGAACACCTGGAGCCTGCTCCCTGTTCAAATTCATCCTTTAACTAAGCAGCAGTCAAACTGGGGTTCTAACCAGGAAAACGTTTTGTGCTTTTCATTCTGCTGCCTTTGTGACAGATTCACACCAAGAAATAAGAATATTCCAAAGTTATGATTTTTGGGTTCCAATCTAACCCAAGATGTGTTTTTTGCCCTTTCTAAATTGATGATTAATAGCAGCAGTGTTTGCTGAGATTGTTGAAGGACATAGCAGCACATTTTGTGAGGTAACTACAAGGTACCTGCTAGAACTCTTCTGACACAGCTGCAGTGTGTGGAGACTACAAGTGTCTTTTACTTCAAGGTCATGAGTTCAAATCTGGTACTAATGTCCAAGAAGTAATCTTGCCAGTGCTGTTCAATACCTTGGCGAAATGAGGTGATGGATACATTTTAACTCCCCCAAAAGTCGTACTTTTATTTCTCAGACTTAAAATAAAGGACAAGCAGTGCTTCAGCATACAGAGTAAATTCCCCTTTGTGCTTCTACCTGCAATCCACATAGATTAATTAATTAATTAGGGAATAAGCTTTTAAAACAAACTATGTCTGCTTTCACTGATGTTAAAAATAAATTTCAATTAAGAAAATCCATTATGGTCCTTCCTGGCTGTAAATGAGCACACAAGTAAATTTTGGGCCCAGATTTAAGTTTCTGAGTGACATGAAATAATGTTTATAAAGAAAGAACAAAAATATATTTAATAAAATTTATGGTCCTGTTTTACACAACGATACCTTTAGAAAGAAGGTCTTCTAGACACTCTCCTTGCACACAAATAATATTCCTCTTTGATTCCAGTTACCTGTCATACTGGTTATCATTTACTATGTCAATTTGCTGATACATTGGTGAGCAGATTAATGCTTGCTCCTAGAGAATTCTGGTGGAATTCTATTCATGATGAAAATTAATTCCCCATTACTGAGATATGAAGACTCAAGATTATTTTATTAAAGATCTTAAAACAAGTGTTATGTATATGGCAGAGGTGCACAATGAAGGAGCAATGAAACAGAATGTGTGCTTTTGTAAATAGGAGTAAATCAGCACATAAAATACATCAATACAATTCATAAAGTTTAAAAAAAACAAGTACATGTTAGAATTAGTCCTCATTATCATAGAAAGCCATTGCAAATACATGAAAAACCAACACAAAACTTGCTGAGCTGTGACATCGCAGACAGCTTCCAGAGATCAGCTAGAGGACCCATCAAGTAGCCAGGACAACTTATGCACAATTCAGCAGACAAAGC
Organism: Pachyramphus minor; assembly: GCA_013397135.1. Taxonomy (NCBI): domain Eukaryota; kingdom Metazoa; phylum Chordata; class Aves; order Passeriformes; family Tyrannidae; genus Pachyramphus; species Pachyramphus minor. Next base: position 573,490 of record VYXB01004171.1, on the reverse strand, counting down.
TAAAAAATTACTTCCTAAAAATATGGGTAAGCTTTATTTGTGGAGAATGAGCAGTTAAATTACTAGAAGCCAAAAAAGATTACCTTCTTACCCTTCATGGAGAAATTAGCCAAAGTAACTCATTCACCAATACTGAGAACAGCAATGCAATGCTAAAATGTCAGAAGATCAAACCAAGCCATCAGCAGCAATTCAGTGTGATTTTCCAAGCCAGTGAAATGCATGGAAGGATTCACAGCATTATCAGGTCAGAGGAAGGCCACAGAAGTTTGATATGACCTTGCTGCAACACAGACCTTGGAACTTCACTGAGTTGCTTCTCTTACAGAGTGCTGTGTCATGTACTGAAAATACCTTTTGGAAAAACACTCTATTGTGATGTAAAGACTCCAAGGGACAGAGTGGCCTTTAATAAGCCTTTCATGGAGGGAACCATGCCATAATCACAGCTTTACATTATCCTCTCAAGAATTCAGAGGGCAGCACAAGTCGTTCACATCCAAGTTGTGCAGCTTTCTTGTTGAGAACAGTGAAAGCCTCCCTTTCTGACAGATATTACACACACACCTAAAGCTGTATAATAAAGCAAACCAATTCTGTGCATGTGGGATTTTTACCAGAGGACTCTGGGGTTTTTTTTAGTTTGTTCTTTGATTTTTTTGGTTTTTTTCAAATTTCAAAGTCTTTTAACAACAAATTTCTCATTCATGCCAAGCTTACTTTGACAAAAGACTCCCGGAATTGGTTCTAAAATAACTTTTAAAAATACCTTCAAAAGTGTTGAATATTAGACTTTTTAAACTACTGTAGCATGAAAAAAGAAATCATTATTTCTTAGGCTTTACCTTTTGCACATTGGGGCAGAACAGAGCAACTAAGATTGCCTGGTGTATAAAAGATACCAACAAATTCACCTTTTGTGTCAGAGCTAAGAAAACAATAAAGGCTGAGAGAAGAAATGTTTAAAAAGAGTTTTATAAATTCAACAAACATGACAAATATTGTAAATCAGTCTTTCAGTATATATAAACTGTCTCACAGGGACTTGGAAAAAATTCTTGGTTTTATAGCATCTCAGTCAAAATCTCATTAAAAACCTGAATGCAGTCAATTTGTACACACTTTTGAGTAGAGCAGATGTGAACCTCTGTGAGACTACAGTTTTTCCAGTGGTGAAGCCTCACTGTTTCCCTTTCCATTTGTCTCACAGCCCAGAGGCTGTCCCCGTGACAGCTCTGCAGACTGAGAATCTCTCCTGTAAGACCCCTGGGAGAGCAAGCTCATACTGTACCTTGCTTTGCTGAGAAGCAGCCACAGTCTTCCATGTTACACTCCCATGAAGACATTCAAACATTATTATAAAACTTTCTTGTATAATTACCTCTAATTGCTTGGCATAACAGTCACAGATCTTGAGCACAAAAATAATGTGTGATTTGGGCTAGCTTTGAGATTTCTCTCTATTTTCTTATATGAAAGAAATTTATGTAATTAAGGTAGGAATGTCAGCTTTAAGAGAAGGTTTACTTTTTTTGCCTAAATCCCGAGAGCTTGTAAAATCATTGTATTCTAATGATAATGGAAAAATTGGACCTTATTTTAAAATTTAGCATCTTGTTCTTTCAAAATTCAAAAGCAAAGTTAAAAAGCCAGAAATCCTTATTTTCCAATGTCCCTGGAAGTATTTCCAAAGTTTTCTAGAAGTTGTTTTGTTTTGGATTTTTTTAGCAGTCTTTTTTAAGACTTAGAATAAGTTTTGATACTGTGTATGTGTGCATTTGTAGGTTTTTCTCTTGTTTGATTGATTTAGATATAAAGCATATCATGTTTGAGACCTCTGAGCAGTATGAATTTCGATTTCTGGAAAGTAAATAGGAACAGGTCACCCAGAGAAGTTGTGGATTCCCCATCCCTAGAAGTGTCCAAGTCCAGGTTGCATGGGGCTCTGAGCAACCAGGTCTAGTGAGAGGTGTCCCTGCCCATGGCAGGGGGGTTGGAACTAGATGATCTGTAAGGTTCGTTCCAACCCTAACCATTCTGTGATTCTAGGATTAAATAAAAACTCCTGGCCTTTGATTGGCTTTCTCTTTGTGAAATTTAAATGGACACACACCAACAGAGAAGCTAATTGTGTTATCTTCAGGCTGTAAAATAACACAGAGACATTTGTTTTGGTTTTGATTTAGATAAGATGTATAGTTTTGCTCTTTATTTTACTAGTGAAATGGGGCTAGCGGAGTGAGAGCCTGACTCGTAGCTAGGAGGATTCCTGGGGATTCTGATTGTAAAACAATAGTAACATGGTGGGGGCATCAGAAAATTTCAATAATAAACTCTTGTAAAAGGGTGGGAACCTATTTTAGCAAACCATTCAGTATTAGGTCACATTGTATGACAGACTATAGAGAGCAGAGTCCTTCATTTCAAGAGCAGAAGAGTCAGAATGCTTTGAAGATACAGTCAATAGCTGTGAAACTGATGTTGTTAACAGATGCAAAAAAAGTTAAAGAGCATCATCCCCAAAATCCTGTGGTGTTGCTATTTTACTGTTTATTATTACTGTTATTGTCATGTGCTAGATACTGTCCAGACAGTAGAGAAAATGGATGAGGAAAGAAGTGTAACGCAGGCTTTTATGTCCAAGCCAACTTGATTCAATGTAAGTAGCATTGTAAAGAAAGGACTGGGGTTGGGAACCTCATGGGTTAGGACAGGGAGAACTTACAGGCTGCTGAAGGAGAACCTGAACAGTTGAAACTGGGTAACAGAAGTAAAATGGGTGACAGGGCAAAAAAGGATTAATTTTCTTAATGTCTTCCTAAAGCAGTTAATTCCCAGTATGTTTTTCTGTTGTACTGCAGACAGTTTGTCATTGGACCCTGAAGTCTCAAAGGCAAATGCCTATGGTTTCACAGGCTGCTTGTCCTCTGTTCAGTACAATCACATCGCTCCCCTGAAAGCTGCCTTGCGCCATCCCAGTGTTGCTCCTGTGACCGTCAGAGGTTCCTTGTCTGAATCCAGCTGTGCATCCATAATGGATGCCGATGTGAACACAGCAACAACAATATATTCTTCATCAGGTATGTCCTGCCAAGAGGGGAATGGGGAGCTTAAATGATGCTGTAGAGTCAGGTTTCCTTCCTTTTTGCTGTAATGCAATTGTGACAGTATAAATATCGGAACTGGAAAGTTGCCTTTTCTCTCAGAATTAGGGGTGTTGAGAATGGGCATCAGGATAAGTCAAGGCTCCTTTAAAAGTTCCTGGATTTCCTAAAACATTCATAGAATAAACAAAAAAGTCCCAGAGCCCTAGTGGAAACAGTGTTGGAAGTATCATTATGCACCTGATTTACCATTCCTGTCCACTCCACATAACTCCAGTGCTGCAGATCTCAAAGGAGAACATAAATGTTACACACATTCCATATCCCATACAACAAACAAGTCAAATGTGTTTCCATCCTATCAGAAATGAACAAAAACTCTTGTAAAGATCCCTTGACACATGTGTGACTTCCATTGAATGCTTGTACTTCATTCTCTCAGGCTAAAGAGAAAGAGCACTACTTGAGCAGTACCAATAAAATAATCCCAATAGTTTGTATATCTTTTGCAATCTGGAAACTGTCCTCTGGGAATCTTAAGTATTTTGCATATACGAATTTGTATGCAGAGAAGGAAACTGAGAGCAGCTGGAAGTGTTATCACCATGAACAGGAACAATCAAGTTACTGCTTTAGTCACCAGTGGATGTGGCAGAATCTTAATGACCAGAAAGAGGTACAAATTAAGGGCTGTTTTTTGCACCTTGACCTCTAAAACCACTTTCTCTTTTTTGATAACTAATAAAACTCTGATTTAGATCATAATACAATTCCTTTGACATTTGTACTTGCATCAAATTCCCATTTCCTGCAGCTTCTGCCTAAGATATTCAGCAGAAAACAAATGATGCTATTAGCATTCTGCATAGGGAAAAAGGCTGCTGATTACTCTTGAGAGAGGCTGGAGAGTGTGCGTGTGCTTCTCCCCAGCCCCCCATGTTTCTCTCCCCGCCTGGAGTTGTCTAAGGTATCTACTCTGATGCACGGAAGGAGTGTGTCTTGTGAGTACTGAATGGGCAATGATACTGAAAATATGAACTCCTTGCTCTGTGATCTGTCACCATGATGATCTCATTTTTCTAAGGAGTTTAGAAAGCAGTAAAACCTGAGGCTCAGAACTGCAGGACAGAACGCAGAGCAGAGTGTAGCATTTGGACTTAAATACTTAAAGCATACAATCAGTTGCACACTATTGTCAAGGTTAAGCAGTGTTACATCAGAAATGCAGAATTATTATAAAAGCTCATCCCTGTCTTTGCCACTCTATGCTCTAAAATATGATTTCCTCTCAATGTGATGAATTAACTGACATTACTGTCTCACTATTCACACTGGATTTGATTAAAGCTTGAATAAGATCTTTAGAATGAGTGAGTTCTGAAGACTTTGTGTATTTTAATGCTACAGTAAGAGCACTGGGCGGTAGATTCTTGTTAAAAAAAATCCAATTTGTAGCAAATTATTCTTTGTATAGATGTACTTGAGAATTACATTTCTACATGGAAAGGACACATTTTAAGAAATAAAAGGAAAACAGAGTTAAGGATTAACTTTCAAATTTACTGTTCATATCTCAATTCATCGCTTCCCAATTTCTCATTATTGAGTGTCAGAGAAGAAAAATAGAACTTCAAAGGAGACTGTACATGTCTGTGTCTATTTTGTAATGTACAGATACAACAAAAAGCCCTCTAGGAAAACTCTTTAAATGTGTGAAAAAAGCTTTCTATATTTAAAACTTGAAAATAATTGAAGCTATTTCCTTCAAAAAAGGAATACTTGTGTTCAAGAAAGTTTCCTCTCAGACAGATATGGAATAAAATCCATTCACTCATGGCTCAGCTATCCGAATACACTCTTTCTGATTAGGAAACACAGAATGAAACATGACTTACTGTGGTTTTTATATTTAGCAAAGATCTGTAGATCACCTTCTTCCCCGCTGAGGCACGTGTAGAGGTTTTGGTATTCTGAACTCTATATTGATGGCAGAGAGATAATGTACTTTTACTATGGTATTTTGTCTTAATATTAAAATACTTTAAAAATGACAGAGCAGATTCAACTGTGTGAATGTGGAGTCTTGAGCTGTCTGTCTGCTTCAGCTGAAGAGCGGGTCTTCATGCATTTAAAGTAAAAATGTCAAATATTTTTGTAAGTCAGAAATTATACAGAAAGATTTTGCTTCAGAAAGGCACCTTAAACAATGAAGTTCCTTTCTCACTGTGCTAGTTGTGCTGGACCTGGTATTTCCAAACATGTTGTAACTGGCTAGGAATGTGCCAGGACAGCCTTGCTGTAGCACCAGCGAGATGGTAAAGTTCAGGAGCCTCAGCAGAAGGAAAAAAAGCAGAAAGCATGACTGAAACCCCAGATTTCGGCAGAAGAACATTTGATCTGCTCATGGACCTGCTTGGAAGAATCCCACAGGATACTACCCTGGTGAGAAGATGGACCCAAGAGATTTGTTTTAAGGATCATCTCCTTCAGGATGAAGAATGATCCGTCCCAATAAGCAGGATGTCTAGCAAAGGTGACATGAGGCCCAAAGAGTTTGTGAAGTGTTCATCCTTAGATATATTCAAAACTCAAATGGATACAGCCCTGAAAAACTTGCTGTAGCAGACTCTGATTTGAGTAGGTATTTGGATTAGAGGATTTCTAGAGGGACCTTCTGACCTCAGTAGTGCCTCAGTTTTATCTAAAAGGAGAAGCATGTCGTGTTCAAGTCTCAAATGAGACTGAGTATTACTTTCCCTTGGTTTCAGAGTTTATTGTATTCCCACTGGAAATAGTTCTGCTGTTGCGTGCCATCTGCTGCACCGTAACAAACCCTCTTCTCCTTCTATACTGATTTTATTTGTCAGGCAAATATAAATATAAATCCTAAGGCCTGTGTCTGTTGGCTTCCATTCTGAAATTCATCTTCAACATTTGTTCTGGTTTTCTCTCAGTGTTTAAATTCTGGTAATAGTAGCCAAAAAATAGTGGAGTGCTAGTCACATCTAGTGTCAAATCTTCTCTTTTAGGCAGGAATAATGTTTTATATAATTTTTAAAGGAGAAATTTAATTTAATGCTCTTTCATACATACTTAATAGTTTTTCATTACTCTTTTTGACTACTACCATGCACTGGATACCAGCTGGAGGTTTTTCTCTAGTACAGGAGGACTGTTGTAGAACAGATATGATTTTTGAATTGTAACTGATTTCACTGGTGTCAGCTGAGGGCTGGGGTAAAAAATACCTCACCAAACTTCCAGCCTCTGAAAGTTAATTCATCTTGAGTCTGAAATAAAGATTGTCCTCTCCTAGTTTGTGGAAAGAAATAGGTGAGTAACACAGTCAGTCGTTGACACACATCTTAGGATATAAAGTATTCTTAGATTCTTTTCCTCTTACACTAAATAAAAAGCCCCTAAATTACTAATTTTGATTTATATAACTACTTCTGAGACACGGAAAAATAAAACAAGATGAATCTACCCACCATGCACAAAATCATTACCAACCCTGATCTAATTTTGAATTTGGCCGTTTTGACCTTGGGCTCAAAGGCCTGAGATTAGGCTAAATAACTCTCATATTTTCTTTCCAACATAACCTTTTCTATGATGGTATCTATATGTATGTGTGTAAAAACACATTTTTATTCCCATTCCACTCCCACAAATGTAGTAGATGAGATGAAGCGTTGCCATGATTATTTGTTTCTTGGGAATATCACTCTAGGCACACAGTATCCAAGCAAGGAGGCTCTTGTGAATAGGTCTCAACCTGAGTGTTCAAATATGTCATTGTCATTGGCATTTAATATTCAGTGTTGACAGTGGGTGTATTGGAGGTATTCAGTTGGCCCCAGAAGTTCCTTTTGTGTCTGTAGCTCAGTCATGAGTCATGGACTGCATGTATGGAGAACCCTGACTTTCAATATGTGTGTGTTTGAATAGAATCCTTCTACCCCTAAAACTAGCAAGTAGAGTTGCATCTTTTAGAACATCAAAGCCTCTTTGAGCCTCATGCCTTCTGCATCTCTTTAAGGCTGGTATCACTGATGTAGAGAATATGGAAAAAGCGTGCCCTTTAAGAACCTAAATAGCTCAAAGCCACCATCATCACAAATTCAGGATCACCTGATGCACAAATATTGCATTGTTGCTTGTTTCAATAAAACTCATCTTCTTCAGCAATGGCATACCAAAATGTGGCTGAGTCAGTCACTCAGGCAAGGATGTTCAATTACAATAAACATCGCAACACCAAATTTCTCAACTGGGCTTCCACCTCACATCAGAAAGATCAGTTTGGCAAATCAGTATATAGCACATAGCAGAGACAGTGATCTCTAACACCCTCCCTACACACATTCTCTGGAGGCTTGTAAAGGAGAGAAACACAAATATGAATCCTGTCAAAGGAGAGAGTAAGATGAAGAGAACAGAAAAATGTGAAGGTGCAGAAAAGCCAGATTCAGTTAGCAGTAAAAAAACATGGCATTTTCTGAAACATGTACTTACTAAAAAGTAAGTACACTGCTCTAACTCCACTGCCTTCAAGGAGGGCTTGACCTCTTGGGTTTCGAGCTGAATTTGAAGCAGCTTGTGGGCTATTTGACTCAGTGCTTCAATGATAGTCACAGAGTGCAACAGAGCTAGAATATCGAGGAACCTTTAATATAGGAATCAATTACTCATCCCCTTCTGTTTTGGATCCAATTTGACCACTGCATTTCTGCAACGGAGATAAAAACATCCCTTCCAAGAAGTTGTCCCAAGCAGAGATTGCTTCTCTTTATGGGATTGAAATCAACTTGCATATCTGTATCTACAAATGCAGGTCATGTTTAAATCTGTCTAGTGTCCCTTTCCTTTGGCTTCTTTCTGATATTTCTTCTTAGGTAAAAACAAAAAAAGAATAATACAACTCTGACTGAGAAAAGGTCCTAATGGGCTGTTTAATTCAAATATTTCTCTGACTTTTCTGATGAACTGAAATCATCACTTTCAGATGTTACTGTGAGTCTTTCTGTTTCCTTCTAAATATACCCTTAACAGACTTTGTTCCTGAAGATGTAGAATGAAATTGTTCTGCAAACTCACTTTATTTTTCAGAGCTTTCTGGTTCAGTTCTCCAATCCCCCAAACCCCATCTATTGAAAACAAATTAGAATTCATGAGAGTAAGAGGACACTTCTGTCTATGCCACAGAGAAAATGAACACAGGTGATACAGAAAATAAGTTCTGTTTTGTTTAACCAACTGCAGATCCTTTCGGGAAGACAGATGAAAGAGAACCTCTCACCAATGCAGTCAGAAGTGATTCAGCTGTGATTGGAGGTAACTTTGTTTTTAAAGATTATAGTAGAAAAATAATTCTGTCAAAGCAACCATCTAGGAGACTTTAAATCTGGGTTTCATGAAATCTAGATGAAGGTTTTTTGTAAGATGATGCAGGTCTAGTATTTGGTCTATTTATTAGGGCATACCTGTATCAAGCTCTCTAGGTAGGCAACTGCATTATGGATTTCTGCGGCCCCACATGGACCTGAGTCTTCTAAAATATAAACAAACTCTGTCTGTCTGCCTGCTTGAGCAGGGGGTTTGGACAAGATGACCTCCCAATGTCCCAGCCATTCTCTGATTCCATGTGATTCTGTGTTCTAAGACCCAGATAACTAGTAATTGTTTTACACACAGCCCTGCTGATACCCTCTACACCGTATTCATATATACCATACTTCTTGAGCTCTCTCTTTGCAATCTGGTGGTGTAGTAGAACTCACCAGGTCATATGGAAGTATTTATATAATAAGTCATATGAAAGTATTTATACTATATTTATATACTAGGTAAAATTGTCCTCCTAATTTCATGTATGGTTTAAATTTTCTTTTAACAACCTAGAAGACTATTTATCTCTGTTTATTTTATAGGGTGCCCTGTAGCAAGCTGCCTTTGATAATATCTAAAAGCTATAAACCAAAGTGTACAAGGCCCATGCAAGGTTTCCAGAGATAACACAGAAGAAAATATGACAAAGCAAGAATTTGTATGAACATACAGATCTAGTTTTTCAAAAGCAAGCACACTGAACCAACTTTACTTCCAGTGAAAGCAAAATTTGATGGAAATTAGGTCAATTACATCAATACTTGCTGCTTTAAATGTTCTTAAGATGAAAAAATAAAAATAAAAACTATCAGGGAGGGTATGATAGGGGCATATGGTTGTGTACAGGCTGAGATGAACTGATCTGTCATATCTACTAGCTGCTGTGCATTTTTGAGGCAATTGGACTTTCTGTTTTGGTTTTTACTCTTTCTATCCTTTCTTTTTTACCTCTTTACAGGTGTAATAGCAGTTGTGATATTCATCATCTTTTGCATCATTGCCATCATGAGCAGATTCCTCTATCAGCACAAACAAGCACATCGAAGTAGCCAGAAAAAGGAGAAGGAATACCCAGAAAACCTCGAGAGCAACTTTAAAGCTGACATTGACTTGCAGAACACAGTGAGCGAGTGCAAACGGGAATATTTTATCTGATGGACAATGCAATTTATTCTTACTCTTACTCCCCTAACCTTCCTTTCTTTATTCCTTTATTCCTTCTTTATTTTCACTTTTGAAAATTTTTTTTAAACATTCATTTTTTGCTATTCCATTTGGAAAAGACCGCCCTGCACAGGAAACACTGAGAACAATCACAGTGCCTCATTCTCTGCACAAGAACCTGGCAATCACAATTTACTTCTTCAGCTCAAGAGACCTGTTATCCAACCCCACACAAAATAAGATCCACATGAACACCTTGTGTCTGCTGTCAGTTCTTGGATGTTTCAAAGTCCCTACATTTATTTGTGTTTTTTTCTCTGGAGCTATTTAAGTCATCACTTTTACAGTAGAGCTGGACTATGTAAAGTACAGGTAAAGTAGTTGAACACATAGCTCTAGAGGTACTGGGACAGGATAGAGGGAAAGAATGAAACCAAAACACCTGATTTTTTTATGGGCTCATTTACAACAATCATAAAAAATGGCCAAATTCTCAAATATTATTAGCTGATATATTGTCTATTGATTTAAATGGTGTTACATTAATTTATATCAGTTGAGAAGCTGGTATGAAGTAAAGGAAAATAAAACTGTCCTCATTAAGCTCCTTCCTCCAACCTCCTGTCCTTTTACTGTAACTTTTAGGCTTCTCAGTACTTTTCCAACAATATATGTACCAACAATAAATGTCATTCCCATTCACCTCTTCCACCTCCATCTTGTAAGGCTGGCTATGTAGACCCAACATACTCAAGCATAACTAGCTGAAGCATGGAAAATAGTAGCTTGAATCTCCAAGGGTTTTAGGAAGCTGCTAGGACTTAGGTGCTCTATATTTGTCTGAAATTTTAGAAATGCAGCATATGCCTGTTCATGCCATATGGAGGATTATCACGCACTGAGGTTAAACACTGTTGCAGCTGTGGAAAAAAAGAAATACATAGATGAGAGAAAAACAAAAATAGTTTACTCTTAAACATGATTCACACATTCTGCAAGTTCTTTTAAAAGAAGAAAAAATAAATCCAAATCCTCAAAAAATGCCTCCCAAAACTGCATGTAAGTTTGATTGGTATTTTCTGTTTGTAGAAGTTGGAATACCTTCTCCAAAGCTAAATAGAGAGAGATCTGGTGTCACATCTAAAAAGAAAAATATTTGAACAGCCCTGTTTACAAGGAACAACATTAGAGAAACAAAAAAGATGCCAAATACTCTTACTCCAAATTTATCTTCTTTTCTTTTTTCTAAAGTCTTCTGTCCTTTCCTGATTGGGAACAATGCTGAAGACTCAAATTCAACCCATATTAGTTGTGCTGCATGGTTACAATGTCAGGCTGAAAAATCATGTTTTCAGTCACAGACATCCTAAGGCTCAGAAATGGAGAAGTCCCAGCAACAGAGGTGTGCACACCGTGTTGTTTCCATGTGATATCTATCTTCTCAGGGCTTCTACAAAGCACGTAGAATTTGCTGTCAGACTTGAAAGTTTGTGACAGAAGTTGAATGAAGCCTACAGTTAAGGGGAAAAAAAATCTTATTTGTTGCAGTACTCTTGATAACAATGAATTTGAGACAATTAATTGTACAGCTGAACCTCTTTCTTTGCCCTACACTCTTGTGCAGTCATCCTGGGGTTTCTGCATGAGGGTCCTTTTTATGTAAAATCAAGGAATCACCGTATGAGGTAATAAGCCACAGCAAGCTAGAGATGATCTTACTGATGCAACAGGTGCTATTTTTCTAGGCAGTGCATTGCAAATATATGTAGCTGTTTATTTGGGGGATTTTTGTGAAAGGGGAGAGCTGGCATGGAAGAATAAATAAATGACAGTTTTGATATGGTCATTCTTCACCGCTTTTTTGAAGCGTCCAGTGAAGAGAAAGCAATCTTAGAATTATACCATTCTCATGTGAGACCACCTTTTAACTGAGCAATTTTATGAAACCGTTTATATTGAAATGAGTATAAGTGCTCTTCTCCCTCAACCATGTTCAACAATAGCCCTTTAGCCACACACTGGCTGTTTCACAGGATTACAGGAGAGTGTGTCGGTGTGATGAGAGGTGTAATAATGGACTATGACCCTGAGATTGTCTCAGCCGGTTAGTGCATGGTGCTAGTAATGCCAAGGTTGTGGGTTTGTGTCCCTGTATGGGCCATTCACTTGAGAATTGGACTCATTGATCCTTGTGGGTCCCTTTCAACTCAGAATAATCTGTGATCTGTGATTAGCTGAGTTCCCTTTACGTTGCTTTTTCTTTTGCAATAAAATTCTGGCAAAGCAATTATTTTTATTCCTTCCTTTCCCCAGATGAAGCTGCTTTGTTTGGCATGGCAGGAGGGAAGGAATAAGAGAGTTCATGGGCTCCTGTTTGGGTCCATGTTTGAGTCATCTTCTCTGAAATGGCCTGTGTATGAGACATCTCTGAAGTCCCAATCTGCTTAATGGGCTTTATGAAGGAAGGAATAGGAAGGAGGGGAATGCTCCCAGTTGTGTATTTTTCTCTAGATGAACTAGCAAATACAAAACATCCTTCTGCTTTCCTACATGTTAGTTTCCAGGAATAAAACTACTACAGAGTGCAGTAATAAAGCAAAAAGCAGCTCCAGCAGTGGAGAAGCTGGAAAAGGGAGACTGAGCAATGAAGCAGATCCTCTCATTACTTATGAAACCAAATTGCTTTCAGCCATCGTTGGACCTGGTTCTGCAACATGCTAAGCGTTCTCAAGGAGGACCAAGTTCTCATTACCAAAGGCAGATAACAGTGTTGCTGCAAATGTTTCAGATACAGCTCAGTGGCTCAGTCCCAGGCCAGAGGGCAGGTGTCGTGGTAATGGTCTGTGCCAGTCCACATCTGGCAAAACACTGTTAAGTGGTTGATTTGTCTGTTTTTCCTTATCCTCCTTTAATATAGCCCAGGCTGGTAGAAGTCTTTGAAAATTTACCTACACTGGTGTGCATCTGTAAAAAGAAAGAACTGCACATGCATAAATGCTTGCATAAGTATACAGAGACATGCATCTGTACCTATGGATGTACTGAGATGGGAATATTCTTATGCTATGGGACTGAATCAGTAAACACATTTGTATGGACTTCTAAAGCAGGATGCCAAAATGCTTCTTATTAAATGGTAGCTAAAAGATACTATATGAAGTAACCTAATACTAACTCCTTTTTTTTTTTTCATTGTTTTGTTCTAATGCTTTCTTTAGTGAGGGCATTAACGGATTTCCTTCAGTATCAGTTAAAGGCAATTAATAATATTTTTTAATACAAAAAGAAGAAATACAATTTCTTTCACTTCCACAGTTCAAATTAGTCCTTTTTCCCATTTATTACAAATAATTTCTGTTATTTTTGTTAAAATTCCTCTTTAGAATTAATAGTTTTTCTTTTAGGTATTATTCTAGATAACATTTTTCAATAAGCATAAAATAATAATTTTTACACATAAAATGTGGTGTTTCATTTCAATGGAAAACCTTAGACTATCAAAGAACTGTTGGAAGCATTGTTTGGGTTTTCTTCCTTCTCCCAAGATGAGTTTCATAATAAAAGTAAGGGACTGATAGAAGGATACTAAGTCTCTTTTTTTTTCTTTTGGTGATATGATATGTAACCTCTGAAAACTATTAGTGCTAGACAGGGATTTTTAGACTGTGAAATTACTAAGCATCTTAGATATGGATTTAGGGTCTGCAAATTCTTGTTTTCCAGAAAAGACTTGGCCAATAACAGCCATGCTTTTAAAGATATTTAGTCATGCAGTCTGAGCTGGATGCCTGGAAGTACTGTCTGAGAATCCCAGTGCCTGGCTGTAGAAAACAAAGGAAAGGAAGGCTGTCTGTCTGAAAGCTAAATGCAACTAACTTTCAGTGTGACATAGGCTGCCACCTGAGTGAAGGGTGGGCTTTCAAAGGAATTTGATGTGAGATGGATGTGGGTGGATCTTAGCTTAAGTGGGGATGTGGGTGGAATTTAGCTTAAGTTACTGTAGAAGATGAGCATTTAACTCAAATTAATTCCAGTTGAATTTCTGCTTCTGTCTTGCTGTGAAATGTTTTAATATACAACAAGACATTTAAATACCTTTGAAAATTGAGTCCCATTTCTCTTTTGGAAATAAAATTATGGTCCTCAGTAAGTCACTTATGTCATTGGCAGTTAGTATTTAGTCTGTCCTTATTCACTTACTAGAGACAAGACAGTGTGAGTGTTTTGGGTAAATTTTTAACATGTACAGTTTTTTTATTTTTTCCTTGGTTTTGCCATGGTTCAGCACAAAGCCAAACAAAAGACACAGTTTTAACTCTCATTGGCTAAACCAGAATTCTTGTCTGGGTGAATATAACTGTGAAAACCAGACATATGGCGTTGTGCTGTTATCAAATTGTGTTCAGTGATGAGATGATACTTAAGTTAAAACTGATAACCAAATTACGAACATAGGATGTTTTCTCTGTGCTTTATTTTAACCTGATGTAGTTAGACTTAATTCATCCTATTTATCAATTGCCCAATTTTTACAGTGTGAGCCAAATCCTTATTTTAATGACTATATTAGCATTTAGCTGATCACATGTTTCACGTATTGGGTGAGGAGCAATCAATACATCATATTGTTTCATTATGGTGAGGGGTTATGAATCTTCTCCTAATGAAGTCAGTTATTGATTTTGCTGAACATAAGATTGAGTCCTAGACCTATGAAAGCGCTTGGATATTGCTTTTTATCTGAGTTTTTTGGGTTTGTTTCATTTTGCATATGGTTTTACCTGCTACCTGTTTTACACTTGTCATTTAGTCCAGTCCAGCCCTGTGGTCAATGAGGACAGGGTAAATGTTTCAAACATCATTTAAGATTAAATAAATCACTAGAGATGCATCTTTCTCTCCATTGATTATAGAGACAGGGTAGTCTCCTGGCAATAAGTTACCTACTTCTAGCAGAATTTGCTTACATATCAGAATTTTACACTAGCTTTGCAGATCCAGTAGACACATCTGCACAGATCTTATAGGTGACTTGGTGTTTTTTTACTGAGATGACAGCTGGGGTCAAAGAAGGAACTTGATCTCTTTGCATCTAAAATTGCGCTAAACATCTCTGCCTATTAAATGCACATGTGTACTTGTAGCCAAACACATGAAAATCAAGTGTTAAAATACCTATTTGAACCAGTGACAATCTGATCAGTAACATGTGGGGCTTGGAAGAGGTTAATTCTCCTTCCAGTGTATTCCAAATCCAATATCCATTTTTTGTCTCATGTGGGAGCTTTGTCAGATAGAATACATGTAGACAGATCCACACATTTTCTAATCTGAAGCTAATTCAGCCCCCTCAGGTGACTTTCTAGTCCTGAATGTCTGGTGCCATTTGAGAGGAACTGGAGTATCTCTGCAGTTCCAGAAGGGATGCAAGTCTCCTGTCTGTCATATCTTGCATCTGTTAACCCCAAGCAGATATGTCTGATACCTGCTCGCTTTTCAGATTACAGTAAGTGCCCATCCAGAACTCTTAAGTTCTTGATGAGCTGAATCCCTGAAAAAAAATAAAAATCCCATCTTTAGAGCAAAATCAGCTTCCTTTTCATCGGTGTAAGCCAATCAGTTGACGTGTTCTCCACGTCAACAAGAGTGTAGAGGAGGCAGAACTTGATCCCTTTGTGCTCCACCATCTCATGTCATTGCTGTCTGTTGACGTCACCTACACAAAGCTTACCGTAAACAAGATCAGATTCAAGTATTGTTCTGCACTGCCAGTTTTTCACAAAGAGGTTTTTTTTTAATTTATTTTTCAGAAAACAACACTTTATAAAAGACTCAAGCAAAGTGTGAGGCCTTGTGAGGGTCTCTAAGACAAATGCTATTTCAAAGCTTTCATGCAATTTTTCTATGCCTACTTACCAACAAACCAAGTGATATAGTTACTTCCCTGCCAAACCAGGGGCCTTATCCAGAGTCTTTAGAGGTTGGTGGGAGACCTCTTGGTGACTACAGTCAGAGTTGCACCATGTCCTTGAAGATTTTGAGGGTTTTCTTCACAAGTTAATATCACAGCTTCAAACCATGATTTGTTCCCTGCCCTTTACTGCACTTTCTTTCCCAATGAAGACTTATCATGTCCTCTTCTGCTGTGGGCGGCCCCCTCCTCTGTGCTCCTTTTGTACATGAAACTTCTAAACACACTGTTCTTTTGGGTAGGTTTTTTCTTTTATTGTTTATTTTAAGTCATGCATATAGGAGCTTGGATATATCAATGTATTGGTACTTATTTTTGTGATCTTTTGCACTAAGTTACTCTGACAAAAAACAAAAACTGGAAAAAAAAAAGCACACTTTCTGGTGAACTATTGTAATTTGTAAGCTCGTTTTTTGTTGTTTGTAATGTACTGAGTCTACAAGCCGAGCTAAGGAAGGATTAAGGCAACAGTTTTTGTTGACAGTGTCACTCCATATCCAGTTCACCTGTTTTCGTTTTCTCTCCTTTTTTCCTTAACATATGGAGCTATCAGATTGGTGGTAGGAGGCAGAGGAACTTGTTTTACAGTTCTAACTAAGATTATGATTTTAGTTGTGGCAGTCACAGAAACCAAAATGTCAGCTGTGTGTTTAACCAGAAGGCAGACTGCACTCTTCGTGGAGATGTAGTCACCTAGAGTTGGTGACCTCTGTGGGGAAATGGGGACATTAACACTCCAAACTAAAATTGTGATGAGGCAGTGAAGGAAGCAAAAGCTCTCAGAAAAATTATACTGTTTGAAGACACACATGGTAACCATCGGGTGGATATGAAGGTTTCAGGTACTTTTCAGATGGGTTTTGCCATGGAATAATTACTAGTTAGCCTGCCAAAACATAGCCTTAATTGTCCTGATTATTTGTAAAGTATCAGAGATATGCTTCAAACATGGGAGAATATTTCAAAACTCTGGCTGATACTGCTCTGAAAAGGAGAATTGAGGATGGTTTCCCTCAAAAAATCATAACATTTAATGAAACATTGGGTACAACAGGTGATCCAAAGAATGGAGCTTGCTTAAAGACTTAGCCCTTCCCATCCTTCCCCCATTTAGGATGCTTATGGCAACTTTTCTCTAAACTAATGATTGCTGTTCACATTGCAACACCATTTGCTTCTTGATATGCTGGTCATTACTCTCATCACAAATTTAAATCCCACAACCCTGAAGAGAGTCCATTTGATACAATTTCTGCATGGGAAATTATTTTCTCACTTTAGCATGCCCTTCAGAGTTCCTTCTTACAACATTTAGGCACAGCATTTTCTGATGTGTTTTGTCATTGCTGCCAATGCAGCAGACATATTGTTACAAAAGAAGAATGATTGCTTCTGAGGTAAAGCTTAGATGCAACCAGTCGCAGCCTCACTTCCCATTCACAACTCAGTGTAGTATTCCAACATCCAAACCCACACTGTGAAGTTTCAGGAGCTTACAAGAGCAAACAGGTACTTTTTTTTTTTTTCCCAGATATCCAGTCATAAAAATCTCTGTGAGTTTTGCAAATGAAAGATGTAACATAGACCATTGCATCTATATGATAGAGAGAACCTTAACATTGTAGTACCTGACCTGCTTTGAAACCCACTTCGTGAAAGAAACAGAGCCAATCCTGTTTAGGTCAATGTAGATTTATCACAGATAAATTTAGCCTCATATTGCCCTAGGAAAGGACACTGATGATCTCCTGTAAACTGGGGTTGACATACATGAACTCAAGTCAGGACCTTATATTCGTTATCCTTTACTGCTGTCAACAAGAGTTGCATTCACTGAAATTGTGTTGTCTTCTAGCAGAACTGTGGATAAAACTTGGGATAAGGCAATGAACTTCAGTTCCACTGACTTAAGTCACCTTCAGGAGTTTCTGGAAATGTGTGTATGGGGAACGGTGGTCTGCGGGTGGGTGGTGTCTTACCAACTGACTTGGGAGCCCACCCACTGACTTTGGAAGGATTTTATGGGTTTTTTCTGGAGTCCACTCCTGGGTGGACTGTGGTGAAGTGTATAATACTTGAAAACTAAAAGCACCCTAAAAAGCAAAGAAAAAAAAGCCAAAAAGACAACTGAGATAAAATATTTCTAATTAAAAAAAAAAATTGAATTTTTCTACAGATGAACCCTTCATGATTCATTTTACTTTGTTTTACTCAAATTGTATTAACTAAATCTCTCAGAACTGTGTTCATTTCAGTAGCAAAGAGAATTTATTTTTTTTTTTATGGTCCATCCGAGGTTAATGCAACAGTCTCTCAGTTACAGTAAAAAGCAAAATGGAGATTTAGATTATTCCCCTTTCACTATCTGGTTTTCTAAAGAAAATTCCACAGGACGTTGCCTCAGTCTAAGTCAGTTTTGTAGACAATGTAACATGTCTTAATACCCTGTTTGGGGGTTGAAAAAAATTAGCCTTAGCTTCTTTTGTTTTCTATGGTTACTGTTGTACAGAAGAAAGACTTAAACTGTAAGTAATGTATATTTAATAAAAACAAGACTTTTTGTATGATTTTGTGTGGAAGACAAATGCCTCCTACTGTGTTTTTATTTTATCTTCTAGCTGGATGAACATTAAAAAGTGCTGACTACGGGAAAACTAATTTTCAGCTTTTTATATGTTAACTCTAAGCCAACACATCTCACTGGATATTAACAAAAGCTGAAGTGCCCACAATCAGGATTTATTGATTTCAGCTATGGCTAAAAGATAATGTCCGAGGATATCTGGTCATCACCCAAATCCCTGACACAACTCATAACCACTGGTTTGCAGCACCCAGTGTGGGATGCATAAGGGCACAGATTCCCATGCTGGTTAAAAGTTATGTCTAGAGAGATGCCTTGGTTCTGGTTGGAAAACATGCCTCATCATAGGTCTGTAGCTTTCCAGGCACCCATGCACACATGTGTGCACACACATGTGCTCTGTCCCCAGCCTGCCATGCATAAAGTGTGTCCTGCTTCACTCATGGATCCCCAGAAGGCAGAATTAGCACGGGTTTCTAGTCCTGGGTGGAGGTGTGCTATCTGGCAGGACAGCTTTGCAGTAACTGCTTTGGACTTTTACAAGCACAATGCCCATCTCATGGAGCTAATACAACCTGGCACAGGCACCCCAGTCCACAACCAGCCACGCATCGTGCAGGCACCAAAGCCATCCTACCCCAACAGAAAACTGCTGGTGTCCCCTTGTCCCTGGTAGGCACAGGAAGGGAGTTTATACATCACTTGACTTAGGCAAAACTTCCAGTTACAATTATTCCCACATTGAGTTACTTTACCCAGC